>OU015500.1:5579578-5939578 GCA_907164885.2 Dolomedes plantarius
ATATATTTATATAATATATATTTATTTATATAATATATATATATTTATATATATATATTTATTTATATATATATATATATATTTATATAAATAAGAATAAGATGAAAGAGAAAACCAGTAATAGCTCTAAAGCTACATGTAGCCAGGAACATCCAACATGTAAAGATAAGTATGAATACGGTTTTTGACAGCATTTCTTCATCAGCGGTGTCAATACTGTCTGAAAACCAATGGATTGTTTCTGATGAGTATGGTCTATTAAATAAACACACTCAGACACCGTACAATCCATTATTAACAGAAGAATTGAATAATAAATGAATTTGTATTAAAGTACTTAACCAAAGAACACCAAGCCTGGCGCTAATCAGAGTGGAAGTTAAGAACTTGTAACCGCAAGATGACTGACGTCATAACTTGCAACCATTGAGGTAGTGGATACTTAGTTACTTACTTACTAAGGTAACTTATTTTAAGAATATTATTCCATTATATATTTAGTTTTATTATTGTTACTACTATTAGATAATTATTTTTTTATTATTCTTATGTTTTATTTTTATTTTTAGTAGTTATTATTTTTAATTTAACCTATTTATGTTTAACTTATTAATGCAACAGAACAAACTATTCATTAAAACAAAAACAACCAATTATGTTTTTGGATAGACTAACTGGGTAATTATTACTAGTTAGCACAGCTTTCAAGTCTATAATATGCTTAATCCTATTGTCTTTAGAACATAGCCTATTTATACGAACTAACTGATTTACAATAATGTTATTAAAAACAGATTTATGTAAACAGGTTAGATAATTTTGAAATTTAACAATATTAAAATTATATTCAGATCTTTTGTCATATAAGTCATAAGTTAATTTATTGTTAGTACTTAATTTAATATTGATATCTAGAAAGTTTACATTAATATTATCTTGGCTACTTTTAATTAGTTCCAAATTAGGAGGGTAAAAATTTAAGTCTATAGGGTTATTACTTTTATTTATTACTATTATATCATCTATATATCTAAATATATTGTAATTGCTATTTTCTATATTATTAATTTCAAAATAATATAAGTATAAATTAGCTAGCATACTTGAAGCATTACCACCTTGTGGTACACCTTTGGACTGTAAGTATATATTATTATTATGAACTATGTAATTATGTTTAGTTACTAATTCTAGGAGCCTATTGAAACGAGTTAGTTTAATTTCGTTGTTTAAGTATTGAATATTATTTTGTACTAACATTATGATTATTCTATTTAAATCAATTATATCAATATTATTAAATAGATCTTTAAAATCATAAGTTACAATATATTTACAGTTATCTAATGTTTGTAGTTTTCTAATTAGACTATAGCTATTATCAATTATACCACAAACACCTGATGTTATATTTTTATAGATTAATTTAAGGTATTTTAATAATAATTTACTTGCTTTTGTAGCATAAGTATTATGACCACAGGTTACTGCTCTAAAAGCAATAGGTGTTTTATGAAATTTTGGAACTAAAGTTATATAAGGAAAATGATAAATGTTAGATGAAATACCTAGCAGTTTATATTTAGCAATGATTTTCTTAATAATAATATTAGTAGTTTCATTTAATGGCTGAAAAAGATCACTATTTTCTAACTGTTTTTTTAAACATATGGCAAAGTATTTTTTACAAATTATAGCATAGTTGTTGGCTGCTTTATCTACATAAGTGACTATAAAGTCATCTTGTAATTTTGTAATAGCAGCTTTAAAGTGTTTATAAGGATTATTAATGTTATTACTATTATTGGGTAATTTAGCTTGTACTAGTTTTAGTAAATTAATTTTCCAAGGGTTGAAAGCTTCAGTAGGTACAGAATAATTAATTGCTATTTTGTAAATAAATTTATCTAAATCAGCATTTAAGAAACTAATGATTTTCTTATTATTATTAGTACTAGGTATTCTAAACTTAGTTCCTAAATTCATCAAATCTCGCAGTGCATCATCTTCCACAATATCCATATTGCCTGTTATTACATGACCATGTGTCGTATCTAAATAACTATTGTAAATGGGCAGATGACAAACACAAGTTAAATTTAATGACTCAGAAAAATTTTTTGATACCTGATTATAGTTAAATATACGTCTACCCATAGGCAGAGTATATTTAAAGGCACGTTTTATTTTTATTTCTTTTATAGGAAACATATCATGAAGTTTATCAAATATACTATTGAAGTTAATATAATTAAGTTTAAGGTTAGTAAAATTTAGTACACAAAATGTGTTATTATCTGAATTATGTTTTTTATATAAGTTTATTTTTAAATGTTTTGCCCTTGTTAGTATTAAATCATATACCAGATGCTGATAATGATAATTCTTTAGTTTCATATTTAAAAATAGTTGATAAAGCTTAATGATATGTTTTTTAACGATAGAAAATATCCAAGCTTTTAATATTTTATATTTATAATCAATTATAAACCTATCCTGAAAACTTAATAAGGCAGTTTTATATATGTTACTATCAAAAGTCTTACTTTTATTATTACTTTTACCTCTTTTAGTTCTTTTTGAGGACTGTGTATCTTCAATTAGATAAGGGTAAATAGGTTGAGCTGACACATCAGTAAAATTAAATTTAACTATATTTTTTTGTTTAAACATTTGATTAAGGCCATATGGAAAGAGAGTTTTATGTTTTTGCATATATATATTTTCATAATATAACCTTTCAGAGGGTGATTGAATTATATCTAGTATGGAGATTACAATATTTTCAAAATTATGTTTTTTGAAGTGATCAAATTCAATGTTAAGTGGATGACTATTTAGCGTATTATATTTTTTTATATTAGAACGGTGTAAATTTATTCTAATATGTAGAGGATTAGAAGTTTGTCCTATATATTCCATATGGCAACAATTACAAGTTAGTTTGTATATACAATTATAAGTTTTGCAGAAATTTTGTTTTTTTGAATTTACTTGTATTTGTGAATTATCTGCAAGGGGACAAGTTTTACATAGCTTATTAGTGCATTTATCAAAAACCAACGCCTTTTGCCTGACATTATAACATGGAGAGGGCACAGAGAAAGAGGATGAAGTTGATTGGTAACTGTATGACGATCCATTGATACCCCAATAAGTATCAATGTACCGAGCATTGACATCATTAGAATGATATGCCAAATTGCCAGTCGCTAGAAATGTTTTATTATAACTCATATTAAGAAAGTATAGGTTCAATTGAACCTACATATTAGCTTATTAAAAAGCTTAAGAGAATAGAACAATTTATGTAACAACAATAACTAAACAATAGTAGTATATTTTGATTAATATTATTTTAAACACTAATAATGTTATTAACTATTCTTAGAAAGTTAATTTTTAACATGCTTAAAATAATTAATGATTTTACCTATTTACATTACACAAATAATATTAACAATTCAATAAAATAATATGATGATATACATAAGTAAAATAAAAATTAAAAATGAATCAATAGAAGATAAAGTGGAAAAATTAATCTCGATTAAATGTTAAACTCATAAACATATCTATAAATTAATATGTAGTTATTCATGAGTAAAATATACATTATCAACCAATAAACAAATCAATAAGATGTCTAATAAACATTATATAATAAATAATTAGCTAATAAAACAATAGTATATATATATATATAACATTAAAAACCCCATACCATTTTAAAATCTAACATTATTCTAAATTCCCTTGGGCGTACGAGCTAACTTTCGTTTTCAAATCTAAGTCCTAAAAGGCCTCTAGTGGAAAAAATTAAATGGCTGCCTGTTTAAATGAAAACTAAACTGGCGTAGCGTGGGCAGAAAATTAAACGCTGTAGCGCATTTGTCACGCCTTTTCTTAACTTTTAACCAATTAAACCCTACTACGATCACATGGCGAGATGAGTTTATATAAGGTTTGGGATCACGTACATGTACGCTTTTTGATCATGTAACTGACTTGGAAAGACGTATTCTCCGTCTAATAAAGATGTAATTAAATTAACGTTGTGGTGTTTTATGTGTCCGAGGGTGAGATGAAAAGCGGGAAAGGAAATTAAACATGTGATGCACGGCCGGGCGACAAGTCATCCATCTTTACCTCAAAAAGAAATACCACTCGGGCCTTCCTTCGTCGGCCCGCGCCCGTGCTATTACAAAAGTCGGCTGGAATACCTCCCCTCGGATACAGACAGTGAGTTGAGCCGCCATCAATACTTTTCAACGGAGAAAAAACTCCCCTATCTTACCATGTGACATTGATAACTTTACTGGAATAAATATTGGGCTGAGTGTGTCGCGTACAAATCCCGTGGATTCCCACGAAGTGAACTTTGATTGAATCTGAAATTTAAATTTTTGTGTCAAAAAGGAGTTTCATTTCCGGATTACATTAAGTCAAGATGATGTCGCTTACTTCGGAGTGTGGATTACCTGCTATTAAAGATTTTCAACGACGAGTTGTCGACCACCAGTGTTAGTTTTGAATATTTTTCAGTCGTCGAATCATGTGAACTTCCGAAGTTTCGTGGCAGAGATTTCGTGAAAAAATATTTTCAGATTATGTGAAACGTCGATTTTCACTAATCGTTGACCTGGGGATAAAAATATCCCGAGAAATTCTGCGAAAACATATGCTGTGTGCAGTGGAATAATCTGTTGGATACAACGTGCGAAGTTTTGAATTTAATTGACTGGAAATTCACTTTTATGAGAGACTGTCATCTAGTGTCATCTCCAATTGGGATACTGAGTTCTAGGACTATTTCGAAATAAAAACTGTCACCTTGGGACTAGCTAAGCTAAGAACTTCACCAAGATAAATTCAGAACCGAGCTGCAGATGTTAAATATATGAAAAATGTGTATAATTAATTTGGAAATGCTAATGGTGAAAATTAATACGGATAATGGTAAGAGTGTGAATAACACTTCAATTGGTAAGCTAAAATTTACAAATTATTGTGAAACATTTTAATATTAATAGATACTGATAAAAATTTATTATAAATGTGTTTCGGTGAAAGTATTTTCAAATTATTGATTTAATTAAGTACCTATGATAAAAAATAAATCGATAAAAAGTAAAACGAAAGTAGGAATCATTGGTTTAAAACGTGTATTTTGTTTTTGATTTTAAAATGTTTCATTTTGATTTGCATTTTGATGGAATTTTAAGAGTATATTTTTTCCTATTATAAGATATTTGAATTTAAAGAAAATTTTGAGACTTATATGTGATAAATTTATTATAAGTGTGTGTTTTTAGTGTAATTTTATAATATTTCTATGTTCTTTTTCTGATAATGAATATTTTAGTGTTTTAAGATAATTGATGATCCTTGGTTACGTTAAACTGAAATATTAAATGAGTAAAGTAATGTTACAAGTATCTAATTTAGCACGCATTTCTGAATCGTCGCGGAGAAAAAGAAAATAACAAATCATTTCCGTTTTCGAGCGCCGTTGTATTACATTTCGAAGGTCGCCTCCGCAATAAATTTGAATGCTCAGCATTAGTTTTGTAAACACGATCACGAAAAGAGCCAAACTTGTTTTGATTCATTTGACCTAGAATTTTTGCGACTTTTTAAATTTAAACATATGATGCCTGTGGTTTTGATTTTGGAAAATATCTGCAGGGATAACATAATAATTTTCAGACATCAAGAAAATTTTATAATTTAAGTACTTTGACATATTACATTTGATGTTGAGACCTCGTAAATTGTTCTACGAATTGAAGTAAAGGAGATTTCCGGTGGTTTGAGTCGACAGTCAAAAGGCGTTCTATGGATTTCATATAAACGGAACGTCTTTATAACATGACTTAGGGTGCCAAAAAACCACAATTGGAGAATTGAAAAACCATTGTATGTTATATTTGGTTCATCCGCCCCAGGAAAGTCTCGAAATATGAAGAAAAATAAATAAATGGAAAAGAGAATATTATAATGAGAAATATGTTGTGAGATATTGAATACAAATGATGAATATTTAGGAACTACAGCGAGGATTCATACCAAAATGTTATATAAGAAAAGAAAGAATAATTTAGAGTTAGAGGATGGTATTTTTGTGGATAGTATCTTGTATTCAAATTTGAACATTAAATTTAAATTACTAAAAGTAATGGATAAATTTGACATTTAATTATAATAGATTGGTGGTGATAATTTCTATTTTATACTTTTAAAAACCAAGGTATTTTATTATTGTGTGTTTAATAATTTCATATGTTGTGTATTTTTGATTCTATTGATTAAGCAAGCCAGAGATCCACTTTAATTTTTTTTGCTGCTTTTATGTGTTTTTTTTTTCCCAGGATCTCGTAATTACATTTATATAATTATGTTGTTATTCTACAAGAATAGGAGATTTTTTTTTCTGTGTTTTGTGTTTACATTTAAATAGGGATTTTTTTTCGTTGTTTTGTCAGTTGTCCAAGTGAATCACTACTATATTTTAAAGTGTATTTTTACAATGTGTATTTACAATATATTTTTCAAGTAAATTCTTTTTGTAATTTCAAAATTTTTTTACAGTAGACTTAATTGATTTTCTGCTGGGATTTTTGTTGTGTGGGGACTGCAGACCTACACCTCATTCTTTTCAGCTGGTTATGTAGATTTTTAAATTTAAATTTAGTTTTTTCCTCTCTTCTTCAAGAAATTGATTCTTTTAATGTTTTCAGAGAAATATGTTATTTGTTGGACCGAGGTTTTGTCACGTGATCTTTTAAATTTTTTTTGCAATTTAACTTTAATTGAAAATTATTCGTTAACTTATTCCAAATTTTTTAACACCCTGCTCAACATTATCTTCAGTTGATGATAAATACAGTTTAAAAATTTAATTTTTTTTTCACAGCAACAATATAAGAAATTTACATAATTTACAATTTTCTATAGTTGATCATTACTATAATTTTTTTTTTGTTTTTATTGTGTTCATAAATTAGTAAATCATTAGTGTATTTTTGTGCATTCAAATTTGAAATGTGCCATGTCTTGCCATGTGATCATCATACTAAATTAACTTAAAACATATGTTCCTTTTCAAACTTTTCCAAATTTGTGGTCGACGCCCATTTTCCTCACATGGCCGGGTGAGTCTGTCCTCCAATGCAGGCATTGTTGGTCAGCCTCTTCTCGGACGGGGGGGATATTCTATAACATTAAAAACCCCATACCATTTTAAAATCTAACATTATTCTAAATTCCCTTGGGCGTACGAGCTAACTTTCGTTTTCAAATCTAAGTCCTAAAAGGCCTCTAGTGGAAAAAATTAAATGGCTGCCTGTTTAAATGAAAACTAAACTGGCGTAGCGTGGGCAGAAAATTAAACGCTGTAGCGCATTTGTCACGCCTTTTCTTAACTTTTAACCAATTAAACCCTACTACGATCACATGGCGAGATGAGTTTATATAAGGTTTGGGATCACGTACATGTACGCTTTTTGATCATGTAACTGACTTGGAAAGACGTATTCTCCGTCTAATAAAGATGTAATTAAATTAACGTTGTGGTGTTTTATGTGTCCGAGGGTGAGATGAAAAGCGGGAAAGGAAATTAAACATGTGATGCACGGCCGGGCGACAAGTCATCCATCTTTACCTCAAAAAGAAATACCACTCGGGCCTTCCTTCGTCGGCCCGCGCCCGTGCTATTACATAAATATATATATTTATATATATATATATATTTATATATATATATATATATATATATATATTTTTTTTTTTTTTTCTGTACATACATGTGAGCAGATAAATAATTTTAGTATTATTTTCGATTGTACATATCCCTTTATTTTCTTAAATTTCATCTTTTTTTTACTTGGAAATTGTTCTGAAAACTTTCCCACCATTAAAATACTATAATCGATAAATAATGGTAACGCATGTTACAATAAATAAACGAGATGTACAAAGCCCCTTGTTGTCACAATATGTTTACAAATAGCCAGTCTGTCCATGTGAAGGGGAATTACAAAGTAGTAGGGAAATTGCAGTAGTAGGGAAATTATAGTAGGGAAATTGCAAACACTCTTTCTCGTAAAAATTCCCCCCCCCCGGGGTAGCAAACACTCTCCCACGGTCCGAGAGAGGCAATTAGTGGTTCCTCCTTGATGGGCGTTCTTACAAAGGGGGTATGAAATTTCCCGTTCTAAACAGAAAATCGGAAATATGGGCCCCGTAAGCTAAAGGTTAAATGTGTATTTGTAACTGTATTAGAAATAATTTGAGTAGTTCCCAAAGAATTCAGGGAAAATCAATTAAATGTGTATTTGTAACTGTACTACAAATGATTTAAATAGCTCATAAAGAATTCGGGGAAAATTAATTAAATGGGTACTTTAACTGTATTAGAAATAATTTAAGTAGCTCTCAAAGAATTCGGGGAAAATTAATCAAATGGTATTTGTAACTGTATTAGAAATTAAAATTTATGAATCCTGAGAAAAATGGATTAAATTTGTGTCTATGGTTGTCTTAGAAATTAATGTGTATAAGATATGTGGTTTTATGAATACTTTGCTTTGCGTTTTGTTTAAAGTGAAGGGTTAAGTAATAACATTGTGTTGATATCATTTAAAGTAAAGCTATAAAAAGAAGTGTAACATAATTTTGATAAGGAATAACAGTGTAAAAATAATTTTTCATAAGGAATAATTTGTAAAAATAATTTTGTCTACATGTAAATGCAATGCTATCTCATACTCAGATGAAAATATGGAGTCATTTAGCTGTAAAAATGTGTGCTATTGTGTCTACAAAGTGTAACCCTTCATAAGTTTAAAGTAATGTCGTTAATTGAGTGTGGTGACCTATTATACCTTTGGTCAAAAGGACTGTCACTGGGTCATGAAATTGTCCTGACAGACTGTTTTAATTCCTCGAAACATTGGGGGGGGGGGGTGTATGATAAATCGAGTTTATTTCAAAATTACATGCGGAAGTACACGCCTAAACAACGCCGGCGTGAATAATTCATGACTCTTTAAAAAGTAATCATTTAATTATTACACGTTAGAAATGAGAAAAATAAGTCCAAATTCCTGTAATAGGCGGATAGGTAAAGGAAGTCCATGTATAAATTAAAATAATTCATTGCAATATGAACGTATCGTTAAAATATACATAAAAACGTATGGGGCGTATACTTTCTGCTTTTCGATATTCCCCTGATCATAGCAGACGAAAAGTGATGTAGCCAGTGACGCTACCACTATCCGCCTAGGGAATGGGTCCTGTGTCATATCTGCCTGTGCGCAAAAGGAGGCATATTGGGAATTTGACGCAAGGTATAGATTCTTTCTCTAAATACTTAATCAATTGACTTTTGTTTGTTTATAATATCAAATCGCATGCTAGTGTTATGTAAGCAATTGTTGAACATTTTAGCTATCAGCAATTTTTGTTTTTAATAAAATGACCGTAACAATTACTGAAGATAATTTTGGTGTTTTTAGCAGTAATGGTATTGAAGAGGCGGTTCGATGTATAACTTTGAGTGACAATAAAATTAAATTACAAGTTTTAAACTATGGTGCTACTATATCGTCGCTTCAAGTTTTTAATCTCAGAAGATTTGATGACATTGTTTTAGGGTATGGTGACGTATCATGTAAGCTTCTACGGAGTTAATATTCCTAACTTGGTTTTCCTTTTCTTTAACCGAAAGCTATTTAATCTTCAAGCGGGTTCTTTAATAATTTGATAGGCTTTCCATTTGATATCTCTTGGATGCACTCAATATGCTTTTAAAGATAAAAGGGATCTTGCATCTGCATCAGTTGCTTGTTCCAACTGCACAATATCCCGATTTTTCTGCTGAGCTGCTACAACACTAGCTGTTGGAACGGAAAAATTTCAGGACATTTTCATCCAAATTTGGCAGTTACTAGGGGCTTAATAGTAAATTTGAAAATAAACCGAAATTCAATGCTGTTATCGGTGATTTCATATTGAAAATCAAATTTTATTGTTTTTCTGAAAGTGGTAAATATTTTGAATTTAGTTAATATATTTCTTCTATGCATTTTTGATTGAGTAATACAAATAGATGTTGCAAAATTGAATAGTAATATTCCTTAGTTTTTAATCGGAAGAAGCTGGGGCTGCCGCCAACTTGGCGATTATTTACTTCCTGTTATGATATATCCCGATTTCTGGTTACCCCTACAATTCATATGAATGCGCCTTCGATAGCAACCCTGTTTACAGATATTAATCTAATCCCAGCATCAGTTTTGCTCCTGCTGCCATCTGTTGACTTATAAAGGATTCTATTTAATTTAGTATGTATTAAAATCAGAATTTATAGAGATTTTAACAAAATAAATTGTTGAAATTTAAATTTTCTTTCTTCAAATTTCCACAATCATTTAAATTTGATAAATTTGAGTTTGTTAATTAGAAAATAAATGTATTGAATAATAAGCTTAAATTTAAAATATTTAAAGTTTAAATTGTAATAATTTAAATTTATTTGAATATATAATTTTTTAAAAATCAAATTTTAAACTATTTAAAGTAAAAAATAAATGTATTGGATAATAAGCTTAAATTTAAAATATTTAAAGTTTAAATTGTAATAATTTAAATTTATTTGAATATATAAGTTTTAAAAATCAAATTTTAAATTATTTAAAGTTTTAAATTGTAATAATTAAATTTATTTTAAAAGATAATTTTTTTTATATTTGATTTTAAAAAAAATTATTTTAATGTGGTTACATTTGTGTATTTACATAATAAAAAGATTAACAGAAGAAATGTTATTATCAAGACCTGAAAAGATTGCATTTTTCATTTGTATTTTATATATAACAATACCAGAAGCCAGAATAAAAATATTTTTCTTGGGTATAAATTGAAGGATGCTAAGTCCATTTTTGTGATAACCAAAGGGAGCAAAATGAAATACTGTAATTCTGTAACACTTTTCGGTAATAGAGATACAAATTTTATGTTCCTTGGGATTCCATGAGATCTAATTGTAAGAAAATTTATGGTTATACTAGATAACCCAACAAGCAGAAAGCCATATTAAAGAGCAAGATATTTTTTATCTCTAATTCTACTAACCTTTATTTAGAAGAATGTTTTATTAGAAATTGACAAAAATAACAAAGACAATATTAAATTTGAACTGTTGGGTCGGTTGGTTGATTTGTAACTTTATGGTCAATTATGCTCATAAGAGCTAATTAGACTGGGCCGTATGATTTAAAGTGGATTCCGAACCATTACAACATCCGTGCCAACCTAAGATTCAAGCCTGTCACTTTTCATACATTAAGCCAGAACTCTAATCATTATATAACTTAAAATTTAATGAGGAGATAGGTAAAGAGGTCACAATCATATATTACATATTCAGTGATCAAAGATTTTGTTTTTCTTGGGCTGTTCGAGTTCCAAGAGTGTGCGTTATCTTATCCACAGATGATCTAAAATATTCTCACTTTGGCCAAGTTTATCTTGGATGTATAAATTTACTGATCAAGCTGAAACTATAATCTTCACAGCTTAAAATATATGGTCATAAGAGTAAGTGGTAATAATGAATATGTAAATCACACTTTGCAATGATAACCTGTAAAGCTACAATCAACTTAATATAATGTTGCACTTCAATGTGAAGAGTTTATATTACACAATTGAATTCAATGAAATAGATTCATTTATTGTTAAAATGCAAAATTAAACACTAAATGTCTGGTTGAATTGGATATTGTACAGTACCACATTATATGTACTCTATTAATATAGAATAGATGGCGCCACCTTAAAACCTAGTACACCTGTTTTTTGCAATAAACTGTTCCAAAGGGTTGAGATTGATTCCTGATTGGTTGCCGTTGCTCTAAATTTGATTTCCGCGCGCAATTAAAATTATTTTATTCTTTCGGTTCCCGCTCTTCCTTGGATTAACACTGACTTTTATGCTCATGCGACGCCTTTCATAATTGCCAACGAATACCGGTAAATTTTCGTTGTTTTTCCTTTATGATCTTGAGTGAAAGGGGCAAAAGTGCAGCAGGATTATTAAGATAATATTACTGATGAAGAGGAATTCGAAACTGAATAAGAATCAATTTAAGAATTCAAAGTAAAGTCCCTTAGAGTTTCAATGAGAACTCAAAGAATTTTGGATAAATTTAAGGGCAAATTTACTGAACTTTGATAGTAATTACAACCCTACGGTTGATGAAAAGATATGTAAAACGATTAGTGAACGTCTAGCGAAAACTACGCCGATTGTGAAAGCATCTCATTTCCCCCTAAGTAATAAAAAAAGCAAATTTACTGAATCTGAAAACTTAAAAAATACTTAAATTTTAAAAACTTAATTCTTTAACGTTTAGTCAACGTCTACTAAAAATTACGGCGATTATGAAGGCATCGTCAAAAAACAATCCTAGGACGTGCGATTCTAGATCAAGGTAAGTCAATTTTTATGTTTGTTATTTAAGGTATCTGACTACGTTTAAAACGTCGATTTAGACGAAAATTACGAAATTTCTTATATTCTTCAAAAAAATGTAAATTTCTGTTTCTAAATCTTTTATTTTTTTCCATACGATGATAAGAAATTAAATCGGAGCGATTTCAGTGCAATTAAATATTTTAATTTCGTTTTCTGAAGAACTTTATTTCATTAAAAATGTAATTATTCAAATGTATTTTACATTTAAAATTGCTATTGTCTAGTTAGGGGACTATTTTTTTTCATCATTTTCCTACTTTGGTGCTATATTCCGGCGAAAAATAGCACAAGTTTTTGTAAAAAATGGCACCGAACGTAGTCTGATACCTTAAACTTTTCATGTTGCGATTTTTTTGAAAGGTCGCCAGAATTTCTGAGTTCTCTTTTTTTCCCCCTTTCATATTTCGTTGTTTTGGTGTTTTAAACTTTTAAAAACAGCAAAACATCAAAATATGAGCGGGGAAAAAAATGGCGGACTCAGAAACGCAAATTTGGCGACTTTTCAAAAAAATCGCCAAAAAGTAGCCAACCGCCCCAGCTTCTTCCGATTTACCAGTAAATTTGAAAATAAACCGAAATTCAATGCTGTTATCGGTGATTTCATATTGAAAATCAAATTTTATTGTTTTTCTGAAAGTGGTAAATATTTTGAATTTAGTTAATATATTTCTTCTATGCATTTTTGATTGAGTAATACAAATAGATGTTGCAAAATTGAATAGTAATATTCCTTAGTTTTTGGAGTACACAAACGTCATTGAGCCTTCAGATCATTTGAACTGAGTAGAAATATTTTATTTGCATGTTGGCTGATTTTATTTAATGTAAGAAAATTAGGTCTGTCTGATAATTTGGAAAATCATAGCATGATGAACCATAATTATAATATTATTACTTTTTCCCTACCTATTTGTGAATATTTATATGTGTATTAAGGATATTTTTCTAAATGTTAATAAGAGGGTTCCGAGATAAAATAATTAGCTTAAAATTTGGATTTACTCATAATACAATTTTAAATTGAGCAGTTGTAATTTGTACAAGTTTCAAAATTAAATTAGAGTTTATGCTGTGAAGCATTAAAAAAGTTTGATTTCTCTACTTCTGTGAAATGAGCAATGAAGGCAGCTAAATTCATAAAAAAAATTTCAAAAGAGATTATATGCTGTATAGTAACTTTTTTTTTTTTTTTCAGTTCAAAAAGCTTTAAAATAATGATACAAACTCACATCACTTCAACTGGTAAAAGGTCATGTCTAGTCAGCTGAATGAAGATATGTTCAGTTTAGCTCATGGGTTTCTTCTAGCATACACTGTATACTATTTGAATTTTTTTTCTGACTTTTTTTAAAACATGGCATTGAATAAGGGTAGAAGGGTCATGTAGAAGTAAGCATACTAATTTTGTAAAAATTCAATATGGCAAGAAATTTTGCTTATCTGTCTGTATGGGATATTAGATGATGTGATGTTTCTGTTGAATATAAATATTTTCCAGCTCTTTTTCATTGTTGCTATTTAATTCAGAATTCTACTATCTCCCCAAAACTACAGTATATGTTTATGTGCTTAAATATAATATAATGTTTTTGAAAAATATAAAAGATTTTAACTACATTATTAAATGTAGGGAAATAGACTATGCAAGTCTTGTTTCACATGTTTAAACAAGATAGGTGTTTACAACATCATATCCCATAAATTAAAAGTGAGAGAGTTTTGAGTTGTTGAATAAAATTCAATGTACAAAACACATTAACCTCATTTATATTATTCTTTAAAATTTACAATGTCAGCATTTTAAAAAAATGTTAGATCCATCTTTCATTAATAATATGATGAGGATATATAATGAATTTGTAATACTTTAGCTTCAGAAGTAAGAGGGAGAGCAGTAGTGACACTTGCTCTCAAGTGAAAGTCCAAGAGATTGTGAAGTGTGTAATATTTTAAAGGATTAATAAAATAGCTTAAATTAAAACTCAATGATCCTGATATTGTGCTTTACATCTATATTCAATGAAAGTATAAAAAAAAAATTACCTTTATTCCCAGCAAGTAGGGTGTATAATTTTATTTACATAATGTGTTTACTTCGATTTTATGTATTCCTGACTTTTCACCCTTACCATTAGAGTTAAATTTGGCATCTGAGTTCTCTCTATACAGTTTATAAAATATAATGAGTTAGATTAACTTTCCCTCAGTTTTTCTGATATTATGCTTTATCTTTCAAGTTAATATGCTGTATTTCGCTTGTTCGTTAGGTATTATTTATTCTTAGAACTGTTAAGCCCCTGTTTCAAATTATATTGTGAGATGTTGTGTTGAAGTTAAATTATGAATATAATTTGCTTGTTACTAAAACTTTATACTTTGATTTAAATTTCACTGATGAGAAATTAAATTGAGATAATAAATAAATTTTAAAAAAATCATTATTTTATACTGTAATATTGAATTATAAATGAAAATAGTTTTAATGTGTATATTAATGATTATTTACATTTTTTTAGCTTATATAGAAGACAGATATTACTTAGGATGTACCATAGGCCGCTTTGCAAACAGAATTGCAAAAGGAAAGTTTGTTCTTGGAGATAAGGAATATTCCCTGGCTAGAAATAATGGTCCTAATCATTTACATGGTGGAATTAAAGGTTTTAACAGGGTATCATATTTTGATAATAATTTTCTTCAACTTCATGCATTCATACTTGTGTTTAATTTTGACATGGGTTCTATATTTAGTCTTCGGTTAAATTAAAAGGTTCTTGTGTAAGTGATGCACTGCAATGAGTAACAAACAAAAAATTATGTTTCAAAATAAGTATTCTTTACATTTAAAATAATATGTTTAAAAGGATTATCTAAGGAAGAACATATCAAGTACAGTAAAATATCATTTGAAATGAGTTTTGTTTGCATATTTTAAGGTTCTGTGGAATTACCTAATTGATACCAACAAAGTGATTTTCTACTACACAAGCCCTTCAAGGGAAGAAAATTATCCCGGAGAGTTGAAATGTTCTGTAACGTATGAGCTTGCTAATGAAAATGAAGTTGTAATTTATTACAGTGCTTCAACAACTGAGAGAACTCCTATAAACCTCACAAATCATTCTTACTTCAATCTAGGAGGTCATGTATGTATTTATTTATTTTTTTAAATCTGTTAATTAAATATCCTAAATTGACAGAACAATTTAATAAATATTAAATTGTTCTGTCCTATCTGTTTCCATAAACTGTATTTAGGTTTTGGAGAAACTTGATATACAGATCTTATCTAAAATAGAATATATATACAAAGACGAAAACTGTCTTACATCCAATATAAAGAGGATATTTATATTATGTGCACTATCAAAATTACTATTTTTCTTATAAATGTCTTTTCTCTGAATCCCAGCTGTATTCAACCACCTGCATAGCTTAAAGGGAGATTTAATTAGATATTAACTAAAAATTGTCAAATCTGAAAACCAGAATCATATAAAAATAGTTCTTTAATTCGGACTAACTAAGTAAACTTAGTAAATAACCCACAGTCAAGAAGAATAATGCCTAAATATAACCATTCTCTTCTTGTTAGGTCATAGTATAATGATATCCATATAGGATTTAGCTGTTCCTAGTTCTTTGAATCTAGTTCAATAAAAGCTTTAAACTGAATGGCTATGTTGTAGCTTGTCTGTGCTGTACTTTCATGTATTATACTCATTCATTTAAAAAATATTTCATACGTATATGCTAGTTCTCTGTATACAAACCAATATCTTGAGGGGCTGAATTTGACTAATTGCTTGATAAGTTAAATTCACTTGTTATTAGTTTTTTTTCTTTTGATGTTAAGGCTTTGTAGATCTTAATATATTGCTGGACTCAGGGTGAAGAGCTCTCTAGGAGAAAAAGATAACTTTCATTGTGTTTCTTAGACCACTTCTAGATCTATACATACAAAATATTTTCCTTATGTGCAGGTCAGCTGCTAAAATGACTGATACTATGGGGCACATCCAGAAAGTAAGAAGCGATTGCTCATAGATTCTGCGCAGATCATGTCATTGTAATAATGCTGCTGTCATTTGGTTCCTGAATGTCTGGTGCTTCATTTGGTTTAAATTAGATTGTTCTTAAAGTTTTCTCCCTAAACTGTGTTAGTTTAAAATGGACATTAAAATCAAAAACCCCACCAGCTGTGAAGTGCGGTCAGTTAAAGATTTTTGAATGGAAAAAAATGTTCATGCAGTATGACCATAAATGGTAAGGTATGACCATAAATGCTGAATCCTACTATGAAACTGTTAAAAAGTTACACTAAGCAATTCAGATTCGACAGATTGGGTTACTGTCTGCTGGAGTTTGTTTCTTGTACAACAAGGTGCCACCACACACCACTGTCCATACAGGTGCATTGCTTGAATAGTTTGGTTAGGAAATTTTTAAAATACCATTATATAGTCCCAACCTAGCTCCTAGCTATTACCATTTGTTTCTCCACCTTAAGAGATTTTTGGGCAGTCAGAGTCTACAGAGTGATCAAGAAACAAAAGACACTAGCCGCTGCACGACCAGCATGGTCGCTTTTAATTTTATATTTTCTTTTGCAAAACAACTCAACTGAAAGTAACATATGTAAGGAATGTTACCATTACCTGTCATCGTAAATATACGTTGTTAAGGGATATTCTCTATAAGGCTAATTCTAAAACATTGTGATTAAAAAATGTGAATTTCCATTACTTCAGAACAGAGTTAAAGATAAGACTGAGAAACCCAACACCAATGATTTTATAAATTACATCCCTCTCTGTATGTGCTATTTTTCAAAATTAAGATATCTACACTTTATCATTACATCAAATAAGAAATTGTTGGGGTAAAATTTTTTCACTTAAAAAAATGGAGTAAAAATTCAGCAAGTACTAAAATATAGCGTGGGCTACATCACTCTCTGTATGTACTATTGTTCCCCATTTAGATATCTACACTTAATCATATCAAATAATAAATTGTTGGAAAAATTTCTTCACTTATTAAATAGAGTAAAAATTCAGAAAGTACTGAAAAAAGTGTAGAAAATTAACTATTACTGGCTATCGGTTGCTATGCCGGCGACTGTTAAGTCTAACCTCGCAATCACTTATGCTCTCTCTCTTTCATGCCTCTCTCTTAATGAATTATTTCTTCTTCTTTTTCTTTCTTGAGATTGTTCCCAATTTTCACTTGATCGTGCAGCTCGCTTTCGAGCATTCCTGATTTCAGTACGTAAATCCATGTTGACACACGGTTGCAAATTGCGATCGGCCGCTAATGTTTACATCTGGTAGTTGCAGCCATTGCCATTTGAAGTGTAGAAATATCGTTGATTTTTGTGCCGCATACCTACGCGTTTTATATATATAGATTGTGGAGGAGTGTCTGAATAGGTTGACGGTGAGTTTCGTCACAAAGGAATACAAAAACTAGTCTCACGATGCAACAAATGCCAGAATAAATATGGTGACTATGTAGAAAAGTAGTGTAATATAGGTTGTAACATTTGGCAATTAAAATCTTTCAGAAACTTCTTCCTAAATTTTTCAATTCCTTCTATTAGTTCACATTCTCCCTATATAGATCTTGTTCAAATTTTCAATCGTTAATAAAATACTTTTTATTCATCCACTCAAGTTCAAATACATTTTTTTAAACTTGTAGTGGATGACACTTGATGTTAATACATTTTTTTCAAATATTAATTCATTAATTAAATTAAATTAATCGATTTTAGTTTTAGACCTAGAGCGTCTCTTGCTCTTGAATAGTAATTTCCCTCTTCTTCCTCTGTAAACGGTAGCTCTGCGGAAGCCTCCCGTCCTGTAGGTTGCGGGATCGAATCCCCAACTTGGCAAACTTTTTCTCACTCTTTCCCCCTCCTCCTAATCTCGCACAGTAGGCAAGGTTCTGGCAGGCAATCCTTTTTTTCAATTCCTACTATTAGTTCACACTCAAATTTTTCTTTGTTGACTTAAGTAGGAATTGACTTTAAAAAATTTTGTTTTTATATTACTTGTTTTATACCGAATTGATTGTTGCTTTTTGGATGTGCCTTGTAAATATATCCTAAATATAAAATTTTGGGAAATTTTCATTCAATTTCTACTGAAGACTTATTATTGTTCAAGTTACATGACGCAATAGAAACTTAAATGTTCCTTAGACTGTTCCAAATTTATAAAAAAGTATTATAAAAAAAGAAAAGTTATACCTGGTAAGTACTTCAGAGAAATATTCTAAAAACGCTTTGAAAAGACCAATTTTTTCTTATTGTCTGTAATATTTTTTAATTTTCAATATCTTACCAAAAATTTTTAAATATATATAAGGATACACAAAAGAAAAACTGATTAACTTAAACGGTTTCCATAGTCAGAAAATGTGGTAAATTAATATTAAATAGTGTATATATGTACATGCAAGTGCATTCATAAAATATGACCGGAAAAAAAATTAATAAATAATTAAGATTGGTTATTCTACTTCATAACAACTGAGAGTAAATTTATATCATTATTTCTTCAGGATTATGGGAATGTGCATGATCATTTGATTTCTATCAATGCTGATTATTACATACCAGTAGATGAGGATTCCATTCCTACAGGTTGATTTTTAATAAAATTTAAAATTTCACTTAACATTTTTTTGTATATTTCTTTTTGCATTGGTTTGATTAATATATCGTTTATTTTATAGGTGACATTCAATCAGTAACTTCTACTCCATTTGATTTAAGAGAGTCAAAACTAATTTCTTCAATATTAAATGACATCCCAAATGGCATTGACCATAATTTTTGCATAAATGGAGATGAAAATGTTGAAAAAAAAGTTGCTAGGTAACTGTTTATCTCTTTCCAAGGGTTTATTAACTTTCACTTTGTTTACATTGTATGTTTTTATGTTACTGAAGGGAAAATCAAAGGACTTTTCATAAATTTTTATTTTATATACATTTACTCGATATTTAGCTGTATGTGAAAAAGTGCCCTGAAAGATTTTTGTTAACCAAAATTTGTTCTGTCTCATTACTTGTTCATTCTTAGAATAGTGCTATGTTAATGTGTGCTTGAAAAAAAAAAGTTTCAAATATATATATATATATATATAAAAATTTTTTTTTTAAAACAAAAAGTATTTTTTTAATTTGTGTTTTTTGTTCCCCTGTGACATGATGTGTGAAAACACGGTACTAAAAATACCCGCTTTATTTGAGAAAACACAGTATGCCAACCTATTTTTTAGAAAAAAAGCACTGTATATATATATATATATATATATTTATATGTGTTTTCTCAAATAAAGGTATGTATTTTTAGTACCATGTTTTCACACATCACGTCACAAGGGAACAAAAAACTCACAATTTAAAAAAATACTTTTTGTTATATATTAACAATTGATTCATAAGTTTCTTAAGGTTTCGGCCAAAATAATACTTTATAAAAGGTGGGGATATGCCGTATCCCTGCGTACCCCCCCCAAAAAAGCTTTCTATATATATATATATATATATTATGATATTTAAGTGCTAAACTATACAATATAAAAAAATTAAATCAAACTTTTTAAAATTTAAACTTACATAGTATGTCTCATTGATAAAATTGAATCATGTGAAATTTTTCTCATTGATTTTTTTTTACAAATACTCTTAAAGACTATTTTTTCCCCTCTATTAGAGTAGAACATCCTTCAAGTGGACGTATAATGGAAGTTTTCAGCACGCAACCTGGGGTTCAGCTATATACTGCCAATTTCTTACCAGAAGATGATTCATTAAAAGGAAAAAATGGAAAATATTATAAAAAACATGGAGCTTTATGTCTTGAAACACAAAATTATCCTGATGCTATAAATCAAGTATGTATAAAATCTTTAAATTATGGGGTTTTTTTCTGTTACTCTCAAAGGATTTTGCAGTATCTATTTTAAACCAAAATAAGATTTAAATCTGTAGAATTTTTATGACAAATTTTCTCTATTAATTTATTCTACCAGAAAATTCTCCTATTTCTTTACACTTCTGTTGGTGTGATATTCTGATTTTACTTTAAATGATGTACCAGAATGCAGCACAAGAATTCTCTTGAGTTTATATCTACCCATGTGGGTTTTATGCACTTTTAGTTGGTATCAGAATTAATCAGGGCTTGTCCCATAAGTCAGGCAGTGAGGCAACTGCCTCAGGTGCTGAATTGAAATAGGTGCCAAAATCAGACAGAGTAAAAATATGAAATTTTTAATGGATAACATAAAAATATTAATAGTTGATGAAATGTTTTTATTATTTTTAAATTTTCCCTCCTTTTTCCCCCACGTAGGAATTTCCTTTTTTTTCCCCCAGAAAGGAATATTTCTTAAATCTTTCCCTTAATGTTTTTCCCCCATGGGTATATCAGCTGTAGTTGTTGTATGGTAGCTCAGTTGCTGGTGAAATGCCCAGGTAGAGGATTGTGCTTTATGATGTAGTGTTATAATTTATTATTCAACTTTGTACTTTATTTAGTTCTGAGTGTCTATTTAATTCAAGTTACTTGCTTTTGCAAGTGTATATCTCTATTTTCTTGAGTTGACATTCAAGAATAGTTTAATCTAATATATGATGAAATTTGTTAAAATATACAAATGTAAGTGAATATTTGAAATATTTTTTATAAGCTGCTGAGTTTGAGATTATGAAAATTAAATTTGGAATGCATATTTCCAAACGTTGTAGCTCTATGAATATTACTAACACTACCTGTAACGATCGCAGAACCTGAGTGTGATTTCTCTAAATTGAAAATTTTAAAGAATTATCAATGAACAACAACAAATCAAATGTGATTTAATGATTTAGCAATAATTTCTGCAGAAAAGACGGTATAAAAAACAATTAATTATAGAGATGCAATCAAACAATTTGCTGCAATAAAATCTCGAAGAATGATTTAGAAATTATTTTTATTACATAACAAATTATATTCAAATTTATTTACTGTTTCTACTTATTTTTAGTTCTGTAATTTGAAATAATTTTATGTTTAAAAAAAATAAATACTTATTTTTCCCAAAATGTCCATTATTCTATTTATAGTAGACTATGTCTAACAGAGATACATTCATTAATTCTCATTGCTGAATGGCTAGGGCGCTGACCTTCAGTACCAGAGTCTGTGGGTTCGAGTCCCACAATTGGCATGGATGTTTGTAGCCATTTGGAATCAGCTTTAAGAAGTAGGTCCCGGTCTAATTAGCCCTCGTGTAGCAAAAAATGACTGTTGCGCTCCAAAACCAAACCAAAAATTTTAAAAGGCATCACTTTTAAAAATGGCTTAGGCATCACAATTGATCAGTCTGACTCTGGTATTAATAGATTGATAGAACAAAATTTTGATTGCATTTTATATAGCATATACATGTTTAATTTAATTAAAGTCTTTAATTGACTTAAAGTTTGAGAATCTCTAATAACCTACTTTGCGTGTTTAACTTAAGACAGCAAAAATATAATTAGAAAAATATATCCTCTACTTATGTATCATACAAATATAAGTTCAAGTCCTTGTGTAATTTGTAACACATTGCATGTGTAAACAATCATGCCACTTTTGTTATTAGGGTGTAATGTAAATAGCAGAAGTATATTGAAGATTTCTCATCAGAAGATTTCTAACAGAAATAATTCCTTCATTCAGTCTCTATAATGTTATTTTGGTATTGTTTAACAAGTATTACAGATATGAGAACCACATATAATGACTCATATAGGAATGGCTAAATATGTCAAAATTTATGCCAGTCTATATATGAGTAGATATATGATATATATCAATCTATACATAATATATGCCACTTTAGTAGCTTATCAATTTAATCCATTCCTTGTTTCATAATTGAAGTCAATTAATAACTTAAAATGTCTTTACAGCAGTCTAAACATGAAAGCAGAAAACATAAAAATTTGGTATAATCTGGTTAATTTCTGTATGTACGGATTACAGCATCTTTTATCTTTGAATATTCTCATTACTTATTTTATGTTTGAACTTTTTTTGATAATTTTTTAATTATTTTTCCTTTACATTACAATATTGATTAGCAGTATTTTGATTCTAGATATTCATTACAATATGTATCATTAAATGATGATTTCTTTTATTCTGTTTGGAGAGGCGGACTGTAATGTGTTAAGTATAATTACAGTGGAACCTTGATCTATCGTTTTTAAAGGGACCTATTGCATTGTATGATCAATGCAGTAAAACTATAGATGAGGGAATGTAACGAAGAACTATTATCATCATGACTGGATAAAGTAAATGACACATAAAGGAAAACGATTATTTGGGAATGATCGATGGAGGTTCCACTATTTACACAATTATGTTTATAACAGACTTTTCATTTCTTCAGCATTTCTTAAATTTAATTTTTTGCAACTGTTCTGCCTTTTACTAGTAAATATTTTACCCATAATTTCAGTTATAAAATAATTACAAGATAAAAAGAACTTTTTATATACCATGTTTTTAAATTTTCTGTTGAATCATATAAACTTGACAATTCTATGTTTGTTATTAATATTTTTTAAAATTTTTTTTGATGAATTATCCCATCAGCTTGAAAGAAAATGAAGTTAACTGGAAATTAACTTGCGTTTAACTTTTCGTTCCTGTCCCGGCCGATAGATGGCTGCACCAGTCTACAAAACAAAATTAACTGAAAATGAATTCAAATCTGCTTAAAGATGGCTAAAAGTATTAAAAAAATGCATTGTCATCGTGTTCTGAGCTATTCTAAATGTTTCAAATGTCTAGCTAGTTGGGAAGTTAGTTAAAAATCAATTGTAAGATTTGTACTGGACAAACACACACACAAACAAGAAAGCAAGTTAATAAAAACATGGTAATTCTGCTTATTTTGTTTACCTGCTTTAAACCAAAATTTATAAGTTCTTTAATTTGATATGAAATAATGTTTTGCTATTTTTGAATGTTTGTGGTGTCTTGTAAGGCAATTTATTTCATTTTGTCTCTTCTAATAGTTAATTTCTTTATACAAATTTTCCAGGAAAACTTTCCTAAAGCTTATCTGGATGTTGGAGAGGAGTACAAACATACTACTCGGTTCTGTTTCTCTGTAAAATGATATCATATTTATATAAGGTATCACTATACCTCTATGGTAAGTGTAAGCATAGAAATTTAGTCTCACCTAGCACATAATTTATATTTTGACTTATGAAATCTAGCAAAAATATTTTGGAGTCTAATTTAAATTAAATTGTGTGTAATCTATATATATAAAACAGTTCCGTAACTGACTGACTGACTGACATACAATGCACAGACCAAACCGCTGGACCTAAAGGGCTGAAATTTTGCATGTCAATTATTCTTATAGTGTAGGGGTGCACTAAGAAAGATTTTTGAAAAATTCTTCTTAAATTTTTAAGCTGTTTTAGCAACTTTTTTAATTCTGCATTTAAAATAATAATTCGAGTGTTATGAAATTTATATCATGAGAAAGATTCTAAAAATTCCTTTAAAATGAGATCTTTTTCGAATCTTTACCTCTATTTTCTGATTTTTGGTGAATTTTTAAAGATTAATTTTTAGAATTTAATTTATTAAATGCTGATCACGTGATTTCTGTTTCTGGTGCTTTAAATAAATTTATCGTCACGTGCATAACAACTAAATAGACAAAAAAGATTTTTATTTTCTTGCTAATGCAGCAGACGATTGGACATTATCCAAAATAATATTAAAATACAATAAAATATATTATGTTCCTCAAACTGTACTACATTAACTGTACTATATTCTTTAGTATGTCCTATTAGATTTAATTTGAATATTTTCTTCTACATTATTTTGTCTATAAAAATATCCCTTACGATTTTTTTATAAATATATATATATATATATATATTTCTTTTTACATCAATTGTATACATTGATCATCGTATTTATTATAAATATATATATTTTTTGCCATTAATTGCATACATTGACCGTTGTATTTAATTTGAACGTACTCCGTAGCGAAGTGCGGGTTTTCAGCTAGTTTAATGATAAAATTTAACATTTTGATCGGGGAAATAGAGTGTACCTGAAGCCAGAGGCACACCAATGGAAAGGGATAGGATATCAGATGCAAACTTAATTGTTAAATCTTCCAGTGATGACTGTTCATCACCAGTTTTACGATATTACTCAGAAAAACAAAAGATAATTATTTTTTCTACTGATTCAAAGTAAAATCATAACTTATATTCAATAAAGTGTCTTATATTTAATTTAATATACTTATATTTAATTAGTGTCAACTTTTTTCGGTGTTTGAAAATATGTCTGGCATCCAAATGACTTTAAAAAATGTGGTGCACTAATGGAAGTGGAATATTTAGGAAGTCAAAATAGAAACTCTTCAACTGAAAAAGTGGAGAAAAGAATTTTTTTAATTTGGAATATCATGACTTACAAAGGAGTTAAATAGAGTGCATTGTGGTTTCTGGGCAACACCAGTTATACTCAGAGCAAAACTGATGCTTTTTACATTTTATACTGTAGTTGGTTAAAAGTATTGGTACTTGGCAAAACCAAAACAGAATGCAAAGCTTATTTCTGTCAAGTATATTGATATTTTATATCATTTTGATCATTCTATGCTTAATCATTAAAAAAAAATAAATTAGTTTTAGTAACAATTTGATTTATAGATTGTTCTGAATTTTTGTATTTTTCAGTTTCCTAGAATCTTAAATATGTAAAAAACCTTTGACTGCAACTTTTCTGCACTGTAGAGATACATAAGAATTTTGTTCATTGACAAAAGTACTGTTTCATATGCTTGAACAATTCTGTTATTGTTAACTTACTGTTGAAAGAATGGTTATCATTTCTGCACATTGCAGAAGATGTTGAATCCATTTGAGAATAGGGCTTAGTCTCTCTAAAGCAGGGGTGTTTAACCTTTTGCAGCATCTGGGCCACATGGTAAATTTTTTGAAGGCAGGCGGGCTGCATAAAAAAGTCAACTACATTTAAAAGTTTAGTTTTTTTATGAAAGTGAAAAATACATTGTATATGTAATGTATATAATATTATAATGTTGGTATGCAATGTGATGTGGTAATTTTGAATGAACTCGAACTTAATGTGATTTTTGAAATTGGTGTTTTTTTAATATGTCTGCTATATTCGGTGGTATGCTACTCGAAATCAATCGCAATGTATTTTTAAGGTGTGTATCAGTGAACACACTCTGTTTTGACGTTTTAGTTAATTTCATTAAAGAAAAAAAATTTTCACACACATAAGTTGTTGAGAAGAGCGACAATATTTGTGAGGCAAATATTGTCGCTCTGTCCGTAATCCTCATCAAAGTTGTTTGTTTGCTTGTGCTTTGCTAGTTTTGCTTGTTGTTTGCAAAATGCAAATGAAAGTTTGCACAACACAATTTGGGCAAAGTGTCCCCAAAAAATATTTGTCAATAAACAGTGTGCAAAGTGTGTTGTAATTGAAGCTGTTTGTGAATTTAACAAGGGTACAGTTTGCACTATAGCGGAAACACAGAAAGCATTAGGTTTGTGCATGGGAAATTCAACAAAAAAACTTGCTTTCGATTGTCAAAAACGACTATTTAGAAAACGATGACCAAATTCCAGTAATAAAATGGCTCTCAAGCTAATCATAAGAATAATATATAAAACGAAACAACTAGCTAAAAGGAGAGAAGGGATTATGTATGGGGTAGGCTGTTTTTGAAATAAATGCTTGATAATATTTTTTTTCTATTTGACGAAAGTTCTTTATCTGATATTAATTACTGAATTAAATAGGAAACTAATATTATTAAAACTTATTTTATATTTTCTATTGCACATTTTATAAATCTCTTATGTATTTCAAATAATGTTTAATATGTTTTGGATAAGTTTGTCCACACAGTAAATTTTGTTACAGAAATATATTTTTCGTGAATTATATTGGCTTGTGTAGGATTCAAATGAAAGCTTGTATTTCTATGTAATGTCTTCATATTGAATTGTGTTAGGTTTGATTTTAAAGGCATATGTCTAGGAAACAAGTACAGTAAATATTAAAATAATTACAAATGCTTTTCAGGTTTTTTTACAGTTTTGTATTCTTTAAACTGCGTTTTCTCAGTTTGAGTTTTTTCACAAAATCATAGTATTTAAAATGATAAAACTTCAAGATATATTCAAGATAGGAACTTGAAATTTTTTGTGTGTGTTCAATATGATCTGCTTAATATAATTAGGGATTGGCTTTGCAATATCTTCAGAAGATAAAATATTAAAAATGAAAAAGTAACAGAAATAATGTTTTTTCTACGTTTTTCCAGGAATTTAAACTTTTTAATTTTTTTTCTCAAAAGCGAATTCATTAATTGCAAAACCCATCCCTAAAGTTCTAAAACATACTATTATAAGTATGACAAAAAATTTTGGTAACAAAATATTGATAAATAAAAGAGGAAACTGAAATTTAAAATCCCTAAATTTAAAAAAAAATTCAAATTTTAAAATTTTCTATTAAATTAATTTTGGTTTTTCATGTGAAAATTATTTTGTTTAATAATAACCTCTAATAATATACACATGAAATATGTAAAAATCCTTAAATAAAATAAATTAGTCAAAAGGTGCCGAGTCCCCTTAAAACAACTTTGACTCTCAGCACTTTGTAAAATAAAAAAAAGTTATAATACTAAGGCTTTCAAAGAAAATTTAAAGGAGAAAACCAATGTTATGATTAAATTATTTTTTAAACTCTTGATAGTATGCTTTTTACTCAACATATTGAAAGAAGTCTATAATTGTTAAGAGGCAAGAAAAATAAGGTAAAAAGGAATAAAATGCAAAACCTTCAGATCATTAGCAGAAGATTTATTAAACAGTCTGATATACTGCAAAAATAAGGCTCATATCCATTTTTGGAAATTAAAAACAAGATATTGCAGAATTTCTAAATAGCGTTTAAATTTATTACGAATTCCTCATGTAAAACATGTTTTGTGTGATGTGTGATGCTCTCTGCAAACATATTTGGTAATATATTAAACACTATAATTTTAAGTTGATAGCATTAGAAATTCTAAAATTTTTCAAGTAACTAAATCCTTTAAGGTATTAGTTTTATTATTACGAACAAACAACGAAAAAATTAATTTTCTGTTAAAACTATGAAATTGTTAACTTTTCTAACTGTTTCGCTTCTCATCTATTTCAGCGATATTTTGCAGCATTTTTATAAAAAAATAAAATAAAAATCTGAAAATGCAATACTGAACTGTGAAGCTGAGATAAGAAGGTGCAAAAGTTCACTTCAAATCATAAATTAACGTATAATAGGGTCATTGTGTTTTGAGTCACCCAGTGGCCAAGTGGTTAAGGCATCAGCCTGCCATGGCAGGGACGTTGATTCAATTCCTGTATAAGACTTGGTTGTATTCTGGAGAACTCGTCAGTCTTCTGCCTGCAAAAGGAGCCCCTTATAGAAAGGGGAGCTGCAATCCATCATCCATCACCAGTGTCATCGTTTGTCAATAAAAATTCTGCGATTTATGTTTCTATTTCCTTGTATTCATATGTACACCGGACTGGGGTGTGACAGTCATCAGCCCCAGGGACTTTAGCCACACACAGACATTGTATTTTGAACTAATCACTTTGTTTTGACAGGTCAGAGAATAAAGTAATTGTTTTTGGTCCATGTATTGCTCGTAACAGCATACCAAAGTTAACCATATAGACCAATTATGACTAATTTTAATTTTGTCCTACATGAAAGGTGAAATCTTGACCTCTTAATGTCAATGAAAATAAAATTCATAGATTCATTATGCATGGTTTGCCATAATGGACACATGCCCATAGTTTGATAGGTATATATTTTATATGGGTAAAACGAAAAATGTCAGCATATGAACTTCAATTAAATTCTGAAAAAATTAAGAAGTGAACAGCGAAATTTAGAAGTTTAAGGTTCCTTAAAAATCAAATTTAAATTTTAAGGAATTATTGTTGTCGTGTCCAGGAATAGTGCAAAAAAAATAATAATAATGCACTATCCATAGAAGAAAAGGTGCCATTGCCTCAAAAGAGGTTTGACTTCTACCTGTTGGTCTGCGGAAGGTATTTTATTTCCCTTCTACCACCCAATGGAAATTCCACTGGAGGCATTACCTGATCTGCCACCTGGGGACACGTCCTCTAGGGCAAGGGGTGACCAACTTTTTTAAGTCAACGATCGACTTTTTCATGAATTGTTTATTCGGCGATCGACTAGTTGCTATTTTCATAAAAATGAGCATCTTTATATAACTTATCTATAATTTTTCAAAAAATTCTGGCTCGCGATCGACCAAAATCATGTCGAAGATCGACCGGTCGATCACAATCCACTTGTTGGCCACCCCTGCTCTAGGGGTTACAGTCTCCCAAGGGTTAAGGGGTTTTTAAGCATTGTAAATACCCTGAAAGATTATGACCTACTTACCAACATTTGACTCCTAATCAACATATAAAACCCAAATCATGCACTACTTATTTGGTTTGAATAAAAAGTCCAGTGAATTTCAATATCATAAAAATTTTATTCACTGCTACAGATACAGTGGAAGACACTTGTGTATGTTTCACAAACTATTTTCAGATATGTACAGTAAACATCTTTACTGAAATGAAAAATTAAAATTTCTACATAATACCTTGGAAGAACAGGTGCTCTCATTGATACATTTTGGGTACAAAATACTGAAAACTGAAATAAGAATTGTGCATTACATTTTTAAGAATATGTAATACAGTATATTACAATATAAAAATACTTTAATTTTATTCTCTAAAGCATAAATAATACTATGAAAATATTAGAATAACTGATATTCTAAGAATAGATCGCGGAAGAACAACTGATTATCTTGAAGAGAAGAAAATTTGAAAAGCAATTAAAAGTTATTATTTTACAATAATTTTCCATATATCGTGCTAGTTCTTATTGTCTCATCTTTATATCTCATAATTTTCGATCGAAACAACTATGCAAAATAACAAATTTATACAGAGACCTGAGTAATTATGATACACAAAGAACATGGTTTTTTATAATTACATACATACAAAGACTTTATGTTAATGATGCATAGCTTCCAAATTAATGATTTAAATTTTCTCAGAACGTTTCTGACGGAAATTTAAAAAAACTCTTAAAATGAACACCATGAAAACAAGATTATAGCATTTACCATGTAGTCGATATTAAATGATTCATGACTTTTGAAACATGTTCTGCCATTACACCGTAAGTTCAATTTGCGATGCTATGAAATATGTATGAATAAAACAAATTCATTTAACTTTGTCACCCTCACAAACAAATTCATTTAACAAATATGAATTACTTTTGAAAAGTAATAATAATTAGCCTGTTTCTGTATAAAGATTAAGTATTTTAATTAGGGTGAAGTGGGATAAGTGAGAACGCAAAATCATATAGTTCCACTTTGAATTTAAATAAGTTTTTAACAAGTTGTATTTGTATGAAAATTTCCATACATACTGTTGGTTATGTTCTACATTTACAGTTTTTTTAAAAATCTATTCATAGCTTTTTTTGCCATAAATATTTAAAAGTTTTTGTGTTTTGTGTTCTCCCACACTTGGGGCAAGTGAGAACACAGGTCCCAATAAATCATAGTTGTTTATAGCAAAACAAGTAGGACAAGGGAAAGAATAGATATTTAAAAAAGACTTTTTTTTTTAAACATTCTTTCATCGTGGAGGTATTTGTTGTTCAAGGTTAGCAGTGTCAGCAATGTCCAAATATTAACAAAATAAATATATTTGTTTTAGAGCAACAAATGTATGTTAAAAGTTCAAAAAAAGTTTTTTTTCCCCCTTTGCCTAGGCCCTACTGAATATTGTAGAAACAAAAAGACGCAGAAAAAATTAGTTCACCACGCCTTCCAGGCCTCAGCTCTTCCAGGAACACTAATAAGTCATCATCTGGTACAAAAGGCAACTCACATATAGTGACAACAGAATTAGAAATTCAATATATTCACACACAGTTTGTAATGTCCACTCTACTCACATTCACTAACAGTTAGTCTAAACAAGTTAGTTATCACAATTCCCTTCTTCAAACCTACAACAAAAAACTAGTTTCAGGCGCATAATTTATTATTTTTGAATGTTAAGGAATTAAAAACAATCATCAGCTGTTAAAGAAACATGGCAAAAGGTGGTTGGTTATGAAGTTTCTGCAGCTAGAAAACATATGTTGGGAAGAAAAACTACATGGCTGTTATAACACAAAGGTATGCTTTTTCAGTATATGGGGCCAGTTCTCACTTGCCCTGACAAAAAATTTTTATGGGGCTAGTGAAAACCCGGCAGTACTGAAGTAATATTGCAAAAAAGTGTTTTTATATTTTATCTGTATTCTTCATTTCTTAATGCATAAGTGAGTATTTTCAAAATAACTGTTGTAGTTAATTAGTTATGATTTTTATTTATTTATTTTTTTGGGGTGGTGGGGGTGGTGGTGTGTGTGTGAGTGTGGGGGGGGGGGGGCTAGTACTTGAACCCTGATACCTTAGTTAAAATGCAAGGGTTTGGTAGGTATAAAAAATTTCCATTTTACAATTATTTTCTGTAAATAAAAACTATACCATAACAGTAGAGCAAGAATTTTCCTACAAAGTACACTTGAATTTTTTTTAAGTTAAATTTTTTAGGGTTTTAAGCCTGTGTTCTCACTTACCCTACATCAAACAAAAAATTAAAATTTTGAAAAAATATTTAAGTTTAGGGAAAACTTGGGTATTCTTCACATTCAAGTACTGACTGCAAGTTATGCAAGTCTTAAATGGTTAAAAGATATTAAGATATTTAAATAAACAAAAAATATATATGAACAGGCATTTAAAAACGTTATGTAACACACATAGCTCAGATATTAAATTGAGTAACAACATTAAAAACTTGTTCAAAGTGGAGGGTTTATCTAAAATATGGATTTTTTTTATATTTTATACATAAAAATTTTAACATTTTATAAATTCTGCTGTATGCTAAACTTATAAATTGTTTTGTTAGAAAACTAATGTCGAATTTGAGTTGTAATCCCAATAACATTGGTAAATATTGCATCTGGAAGGTTCTATTTTGATGGTTTTGCTTTTCATACCTGAAATTTATTTATTTGAATACTTCTTCATACCACTGATATTTAAAACTCAAGTAAATAAATTTAATTTATGAAATAACAAAAATGTGGTAACACAGCTTGAGGAAATATTAGTTGACACTAATTTTATCACCAAAAAATACATTTTATAGTACACTAGTCAAAATTTCTTAAAATAGGCTACTAAAATAAAAGTACTCCTAGATCTTTATTTTTAAAAAAAATTCAATATTAAAATCATTTAATATAAAAATTTATTCATGCTAGCTCAATTTTAATAAATGAGAATAAAGAAATGAGATTTTTTTTAAATGCCATATTTATTCTAACATTTTTAATGTAATTTTCCACCGTTTATATACACATTACATTTATAACAAAAATACATAATTTTAAGTTAAATACGTATATATATATGCACACACATACACAAGAACATGTTTTAAAAATCAATGTTGCAATGTAAATAAGTGAGAAGCACTGATACTTCAGAAATATTGTTGAACCAATTAAAAGAATCAGCTTTTAAGTAAACTTGTAATTTGGTTTAATGAGGCTATTTATTTTCCATTCCAAAAAATAGTTTGATGAAGGAAAAGGTGTAAGTTTTTGATTTGCCAAATACACATAATTCTATGAATATAATTATACAGTTTGTAACACATGCTACTTTAATAAATTTATTTCATCATTCAACAATATTTTGATGCAGTCCAGTTAAAGTAAAATAGTTACATAGGATAGTTGATAATTTTTGATTTAATGAAAGTATACGACTCTAAAAATTTGTGAGAATTACAAAGAATGCAATTTTCTTCAGTTCTTTAAATACCTAATAAGATAAAAAGATATGTACATAAATACTTTGACAGCAATCAGAAATACTGGAATGTATTTAAATGAAAAAAGACGTCGATTAACTTGGTAAAAGAATTTTGTAACATCAAACCTTGAGTGTAAGCAAATGATCATAAAAATATGGAACTTGTGAAGAATTGAAAAAACTAACAGAGTAAAGGTTGAGGGAAATTATTTGTACAGAATGGGGTATAAATACCTCCAAAAATCTCTATTCACACACGCACACACATCTCTCTGGCTTGCATTCTCTATGGTACATAACACAAGTTAATTATTTGGCTTTTCTTGACTATTTGACATTTTTTGCTGCATAATATTTAATAGTTTATCAGAAAATTGTTGCAGAAATGTGTTCATCACATCTGGCTGTTGTGAGACCCCACTAGGAAACCTCTGCAGGGATGGATCACTGACATCCCCATTGGAGTGCGGAAAACTGAGGCCTGGAAGTTGTCTGGCATTTAAATCAAAAGAGTTTTCGAAAGAATTTGGCCACTGGTTCATTGGGGGGACAGCTGGGCGGAGAGTCTGTTGAGCTTGCCAAACGCCTTGAGCCAAGGTGTTGGTCATTGTGGATTTTTCTTCAGGAGGAAGATCTGTTGTTAACGTTAGCTACAGAAAAAATAAATAAATACATATATAGACCTGCCAACCTCAGTAAGAGCAAAATCCTGCAATATTCTACTGTGCATGAAATAATCGATATAACACAAAACAGTATAGTAAAAAATCATAAAAGAATTATAACATATACTTATTTATCGTTTATAGGGTCTCTTTAATAATATTATATAGTTCAAAATATTTCCATACTGTTCAGCACATCTTGAAATTATAATATTGAACAAAAGTTATATTTGAAATTTGTAGTCATACATTTTAATTTACATCATATTTACACTAGCAGGGACCCCAGCAGTCTATATTTTGGTTCTTCTATTTCTTCATATGTTTGTTTTAATTGCAGGAAATCTTGGAATTTTTCTAGCATTTACTGTAGCTGATTTTGCTCTTTTTAAAAATTCATTGTCAAATTGTTCTTCATAACAGTGTCCTTGTGGGTCCATTTTGCATATTAGCAAATTTTCTAAGGTTTCCCTTGACATAGATGATCTGAACTGAGTAGAAATTTTTCTTATGTAACTAAAAATCAGGTAATAATAGTGTCCATTCCGGAAACCCAGAAGATGGATTAAAAATTCCGGCATTGCCGGGGTAAATCCAGAAAGTTGGCAGGTCTGCATATATATATGTGACTGAAAATAGTGAATATTTTCAATGCTTGTTAATTGTACGTTTAAAATGTTATTTAAGTAATACATTTACTGAAAAAAATATTCACAAATGGAAGGAAATAAACAGGTTGCATGCATTTTTAAAAAAAGGCACACAAAAACAATCTGACAATTTAAATGAAATAATGACTGAAAATGACTCCAAATATATGGAAGAAGTCTGCCAGCCAAATGGAAAGGTTTTCGTGAATTATTGCTTCATAAATGTAGTGGAAAAACATTAAAAATTGTATGAAAATTGTATGAAATTCTTAAAAAATGTATAAAAGGTGTATATTTGTGCGACAGCAATAGAATTACTGCTGTGCAATTTCAAACATTATTTAACATTGATTGCTAGCAATTCAGCAGCATAATGAATAGTATAACAACTAGCAAATTATTTTCTAGAATAATGCTTTCTTTTTTTTCCCCTACACTTACTTAAAAAGAATTTCAATTCTTTGTTAGAAGTTATAGTGTATACAGATAACAGGACTTTGATTTTTTGGACAGGTTATATCAAAAAAGAATAAATTTAAAGAGATTATGTTGTAGAGTGTGAATTATTTATATTATCACAGCAGACAGGAGAAAGTGGTTTATAAAGATGAAAATGTCAGCATCTATAATTGGGAAAGCAATTTTCTCCCAGAAAAAAAAATTAATAACTTACCCTATGAAATACTTGCATGGCATAAGATGTGACTCTATTTAAATTATCAGCAATATTTTCACACACTTCTGGGGTTACTGTAAAGATAAAAAAGAAATTTTTTTAAATAAACACATGAAATATTTCTTATAATTATTTTAACAGTACAGAAGTCCTAGGAATCAAAGCCAAAATTCTTGAATACTAAACCTCATGTTAAGATCCACTGAAACAATACGGCTCTTGAATCTCACTGTTCATAATTTATATCAAAACACTGGGAGTGGTGAAAATCTATAAAATTCCATATTTAATGTAGCATATGATAGACCACACCGCATAGAGTTTTACTGATGTGCTATAGTTTTAATCTTTTTTAAAAAGCAAGTTGACAGGAACCCATTTTTTCTGCTCTTCTAAACATTTTGGTTCCTCCTGAGTGTGTTGTGGCACTAACTCAACTTCAATAAATATGCAATGAGTCGGTTTGCATGACACACTTCAGCCGCCAAGTTTAAAAGGACAGTAGTTTGAGGAAACACAAGTTGTGTAGCACTCCTTCCCTTCATTTTCTTAGTCCACTTTAAGCACAAGCCGTAATCTTGTGGTTTTACTTAATAATTGTTATTGTTATTTGTTAAGTAATATGACATTGTTACATTTGTGTCTTTAACTAAAACAAGTCAGATGAACGCCACTACCTTCCAAACATGTGGGATTTCTGCTAAAGTGTATTGGCAGGAATCGGTTATTTAGTTATTTAACTAAAAAATATGTGTCTGTGAGTCGAAATGTGATCACTAACTCATTCATTACTGAACCTCTCTTCTCACTACTTTTGTATCTTAAAGGACTGACAATTTGTTGAGATGAAAGTTCTCTTAATGCTCTAGATATTTTCACTCAAGGTCCAGAGCATAAGTAAGGATACCACTTAAAAAATACAGAAATCATCAGACATTTATTGTTTGATACGGTATACGAGGGGGAGGACACAACAGGTCAGAAAACCTTCTTAAGAAAGCTAGGTAAAATTTTCATTACTGATCTTCTTTAAAGTACTAAACAAAATTAATTAAAAGCAAGAACTTTTATTTAAGAGGGTAGCAATCAAGATTCATTACCTCACATTATGGGGAATAAGCTAATATGATTTAAATTATGTCAAAATGAAATTCCTAGCATCGATAAAATTTTCTATGATCCAGTAATTGTAACTGTTTCATAACATGCAAAATGGAGATTGAGAAAACAAACTTACATGGCACTGCTGAAGGATCCCAAGACAAGAATGGGAATTGTTCAGATAAGGCTAAATCTTTTCCACTTTCAGAGCGTCGAAGATTATCAGGGTTAGAAAGTGATGGCGAGGATCCAATATGATTCAGTTTCAAAGGTCGCATATAATTTTTCCTAGGTGAATATGATAGATAACGACTACTCTGCCATGAGTCTTTTGGTTTCCCAAATTCATCTTGGGAACTACTTTTCAAGTCCCACTCACTCCTTGATTTTAACCTGAACTTCTGTAGTCCTTCGGAGGAATTTTGTCCTTTTGATTCAACACTTTCACTAAGGCTGAAATTTCTGCTACGTAAGCCAAATGGTCGAGGAGGTGCAGTCTGTCTTCCATTTTTAAGTGGCGGTGATTCTGTAGGTGAAGAGTCAGATGACGAGTCAGTTGCAAGTGGTGCTGTTGTAACCATAGTAGCTGACTGATGTCTTTGAGGTAATGAAGGTAAATTTGGTCGTCCTGATAAATTCATAGGGCTCTTTGACAATAAAGACATATTAGCACTACCAAGACGCTGAGGAGATGCTCGGTCCAAGGTATAAACTGATGTTGTCTTGTGCAATGGGCTAGGACTGATCGGATTTTTATGATAGAGGGAACTTGCACTTGTGCTGCGAGCTACTGCCTGAGGGTTAGGAATATCCATTTTTTGGGGAATTGTTCCTCTAGATTCTTTTGGCTTAGGTGAAGTAGGTGGTGATATACTGATTGGGTAAATTTTACTTTGATTCCACAAAGGAGCAGCAGCTTCATCTTTAAAATAAATATACTTATGTTAATATATTATCAAGAATCATTTAAGAATTAGAATTTTAGCACAACACAGATAATATAAACAAATGAAATAACGGCATATTAATTCAATTTAAAAATTCAAATTATCATATTTATATTTTTTAGCTTTATTTTTTTTTTATCTTCTTACATAATGGATATATTGAGAGAAAAATTTAAGATGAACAGCTTTTAACAAATGCTTCTAACTTTACAGTTCATATTTAAAAAAAAAAAAAAAAAAAAAAAAAAAAAAAATAATAATAATAATAATAATAATAATAATAATAATATTAAATAGAAAATATACTAGGTAACTTTTATTTTAGCCAACTACTATACTTTCAGCTATTAAAAAAAAAAAAAAAAAAAAAAAAAAAGACATAATGATTAACATCTAAAAATATTTGCTTAAAATAAAAGGCATTTAAAGTAATCTGTTTATTCCCCCCTCTCTCTAAAGAAAAGAAGAAAAAAAACTATCTCCTTTTTGCATGAGATCTACATTTTACAATCACCATACATGATTTTTCAAGGTTAGGAATTAGTACACTGTTATACTGAGAAGAAAATCCTTTAAATTTAATGGTAACAAGTTAACTAAAGCATCACTGCCACTATAAGAAAAAATTCATAATATATGAACATTTTAAAAATTAAATACTCATAAACAGACAAAAAATTTTAATAACATTCCTTTATAAATACCACATTATCAACTTCATTTTATTGTTAACATGGTCATCACTTACCCCCATCTTTAGAATTGGGTGTAGAAAACAATCTGCGCCTATTAATAGATAGGTCTGTCATCGAGGCAGCTCTTCTTATATCTCCATCTACAATTATATTCAGAAAAATATATTTAACTTCCTATAACGCAGACAGCATAATTCATTTTCATGAATTTCGCATACAGTTACATTAAAATATTTTTTTCTCCTTCCTTTTTGATTATTAGTACAAGACAAAACATGAAACAAAATTATTTAAATATAAGACTTTAAAAATGCATTTAAGAAAACAACAGTATTCAAAATGTCACCTCCATTAGAAATGATACATATTAAACATTTAAAAAAAATTAATATGTAATAAATACTTCCACATTTAATACTTCAGAGAAATTTATAAATATTAAAACTACTAATTAACAGTAACCAATTGAAACAAACCAACAAAAAAGTATTACCAGTTGATCCTGTTTTGGGGGTTTTAAAAATTTCTCTGTCTGGCGTGCTATGCAGATCTGCAATACTTTTACTGCTACTCAATCCACTTCTGTATCCTACCTACAAAGAATAGTTAAATTTATACATATATTTAAAAAAAAATAAATTTCCTTAGTTTATGTTTTCTGGTAATTAAATAACATTTTCTAGCCATGGATAAGCAAAAAACTAGCAAGCTTAGTTAAGCAAATGGCAGCCAAGAGGTGCCATTTACATTCCATAACTTAACAAGAAATATATCTGTATTAAGACATATCATGATGGTGGATACACCTGTAAACTTGTGAAATCCTTGACCAATATTTTTTTTTTCTTATCACCAAAACTACACACAACAAAAAGAAATTTAAGCTGCAAGAGTTAGAATTTTTTGTTTTCTAAGCTACAGGAGTTAGATTTATTTTTATTATTATTATTGCTCTTACATTCGTAAAACAAGAAATCCTGACTTTTATCCTAAGTATGTACATCAGGCATCAGCTGACTTGAAAAACAAAGCTTCAGCAGTTGCAACAAGTCTAAAATATCGTTTTATCTTGCCATCTTGAAGTGCAAAACATTTTTCTTTTTTCTCTTATATTTTGATATTTGACTTAAATGAAATATTCTGTTTAGAAATCTCATTATCTCCTTGTCAGTTACAATGAATACAGACACCAGACAATTTAGGGATTTGTTACAAAATAACAAAATTTTCCCACCCATTTAAATGGTATTCTATCAGTATTAAATTTCAAGTAATATCACAATGGGCACAAATTACATGGAATTTAATTTTGATTATAGTTTTTCAAAACAGGAGTTAAAATCGATTTTATAAGTGCATATCATAATTGCATTTTCATATCTCTCAATAGTTTTGCATTTTCTAAAAATGTATAAAACAACAATAAAATTAATGAAAATTATTTAACTGTTTTATGAACCCTGATTAAAACAGGCAACAATATAGAAGTTAATATAAAAAAATTAGTTGATTTTTAGAAATTAACTATATTTATATAAAGTGTAACTATGCTCCCTATTCCTTACATGGAATAATTTCTAAAAGAAAATAAAGAAGGATAGAGATGTGGTTTTGTATCCTATCATTAGTTTCTTAAATTTCAAGATTGCATTCTGCACAAACAGACAAATGCTCTAAGAACTGGTTTCAAGAGAAACATGAATTATTACCTGTTTCACAAGATGCTAATTTAAAACCAACAACAAATTTTTCATTATTCTAAGATAAATATAAAACTTACTGTTTCTAATTTTTTCTTTGCTTCACTCAATGCCTTGAGCAGTTCTTCCCTCTTTTTAGTTGGAGTGTTTATCTAAAATAATACCAAAAATAATTATATTATAACATTAAAATCATAAATAAAGCAAACCTTGACAAAGAAAATCAAATGAAACAAGGACAGAAAAAAGTACCTGTCTTTCTGGAAATGATGGTGATTTGGAGAGTTCATTTGAAAGCAATCTAATGAAGAAAGAACAAAAATTCACGAAATCCGCATGCAAGTATTGCAATATGAATAATAAAGAAAGTATAAGGTTAAACACAGAAAATTACATAGATGTATAATTTGTGTACAAACACAAGCTAAAGCTCATATAAGATCATATGCTCATATATTATAAGACTGAATATGTAATACATGTAGCATATTTCAATAAAAAACACAAAAACATTAATTAAAATAATAAAGCATTTTTAATTAAATTCAAGTGTATATTGTGAACAGAATACTAATAGGCTAAATGAAAATATTTAACAATTATAAGAAAATTGAACAAAATAAGTCCATAGTGAGATATTACCTTTTAGGTGGTACTAATGATCCAGCTAAAAATTTTGCAGAAATACTCTGCCTGAAAAAATTTCTATCTTCAGCTTCATTATGGGAATCCACAGCTTCACCCTTTTCAAGACTTTCATAATTACTTTTCATAAATTTTTCCCTCTGTCCAAGCCTCTCAAGGTTTTCTGTGCTGATGCACAATGAGCTTAGGAATGACTGCTCACTATCAACAGGAGTACTGGCATCTTCATCATCACTATTTGTCTCTTGCTCTAAAAAAGAAAATACCTCATTAGAAGTACAGACACCACCAGACTTACAAATATTCATGTTACCAACAGACTGGGTCGTGACTCAGTCGCTTTGCCACTTGTCAGTTCATATTTTGCAAATATTGATGTTGCATGGTTAGAAGTTAGTGAGGTCAACATGAATGGGGTATGGAAGGTTGTATGTTCAGAGTCCGTCAAAGACTTCCCTGGGTTTGGTCAGGAAGAGGAGCCAAAGGAAATTTTTAACAGTCTCATTGATATAAGCCAAAACCTAAATCTTGACTTACAGGCAGAGGAATTTGAATAGCTGTTGAGTTCTATTCAGAGGAGTTAAATAGAAATTTGGATGAAATACAAAAACAGAAGACTACGAGGAAGAAGTACCTGTTCCCTTAAAGAAGTTTGAAAAAAAAATTGCTGGTTGAGGGTTTTTTCCTATAAAGAAAGTGCTTACTCGTTTTGAGAGTCAGGATCCGAATGTAGAGAGATTCTCAAAAGTAGCAACAATCATTAACAATGCTATCCAGTCTTCTCATCTCATATATGATGAAAAGAACAGAAAATAAGCGCAAACGTTTTTTAGACCAATTTTTGAAACCATCATAATTTTTTTAGGGTTTTATGTATCATTTGTATTAACAAAGTATCCTATAAAATACAATATTATACACTGTATTATATTTTAGGATGAAAAAAACAAAGTATTTTATTTACTTTTTTACATTCTATCATACTTAAACAGGGAGAAAAGAGTACTGCTATTTTAAAATTACATTAAATAACAACTTAAGAACAATTTAAGATATGAACAGTCATCTGAAGCATAACTCGTTTGTAAGTAGGGTAGTGTATGTACTTGCTTTCTGTCAGTCATTTTATGTGGAACACCACATTGTTGCCCCTCATTGCCCAATTTTCCCCTATGCTTTAGAAATGTTGGCAGATTTCTCTTCCGATTTTTTCAAATTTTAAGAAGCATATAGTAGCAGAGATATCCCTTATAATATCTTTTTTTAAAAACTTCACATTCCTTTCATGTATGGGTACCTGAAGAGAAACAAGCCTATTTAACTTAAGAGTGAGTAAATCAGACTTTTTTTTTTTTACTCATCTATACAGTTGAGTTTAACAGCTAATGTCTCCTCTTCAGTCTCGTCTGTTTTGCTGTTTTTCATCCATATATATATATATATATATATATATATATATATATATAAATTTTTATTCACTCTAACATATATCCTAAAATGTTTTGAGTTACATTACTGGCTATGGTCTCCCAATCTTTAACGAAAGAGTAATGCGATAGAGCAAAATATTGAAAAACTTGAAGTAAACACCTTCAAAACATATTCTTTTCCTCTTATGATGTAAGAATTAAAAAAGGCCCTACTATGTCCTTAAGGGGGGGGGGATCTATCATTCGGAAACAACTTTATAGTTTTCTCGACACTATACAACAAATTAAGACAACCATTTAAGTGCATGACGTAGTTACGTAAAATAAAAATGCTTTAAATTTAAGTAATTCTTAAATTTCAAAATGGATAGTTCCCACTATTAGGGAAAAATGCAAAAAAAAAAAAAAAATGTTTGTATTAAAACATGGAAAATTCAAAAAATAGTTATTTATTAACTACAAGGTTTTACAGAAAAAATTCAAATTGAAATTCAAACAGAAAAATGTTTATAATTTTACTATACTAGGATCAAATATAAATATTTTTGTAACATTCAGATACTGTGATCTGTGAGGTGTCAAAGATCTTTATGAACAGATTATAAAAGCCTATCATGATTTCTTAGAATTCATGTCATATTACTAATATAAATAATATTAATGAGACAATGAAATAGAATAAAATTGTCTTACCAGGTGTATTTATAGCAGGAACCTCACTCAGCAACCTCTCAGGTCTTGGCTTGTGTGACTGTTTGGAGGCATCTTTTCCATTACCAGCACACACATGAAAAGATCTGAAATTGGAACAATATTAACACATTTTATCCAAAAACGGTATAAAAATTGAAGAGGGAAAAGAGGAAAACAAGTATAAAATGATCAATCCCATGGATTTAAAAGAGCCAAACTGTAAATATTTATGTAAAATATTTCTTTCATCTTGTAACTTTAATTACTCTTGATATAAAAACACTTCGGGTTATATTTATTGTATCCACTATAGGAAGTACTGCCTAATTTAAATTTTCTACATTTCCAAAATGATATATTAGGTAGGCAAAATGCTGAACATGCATGGCAATTGATAAACATTACACGAAAGTTAGGGCTATGTTAACTGGCTATAATATGCACTTTTACTTGGGCATATATTGAGATTTGTTCATACACTGACATTGTGTTCTTTTTCAAAAATTATAGCAGTCTGAAGTACTTTATGGATCAAGAATAAGGATAATTTTTCTATAATCTATACTTACATATATATTTTACTGATAAGCAGCACTAAGTTCCAAAATTATCCCCTCTAAATAGGAAACAACAAACTTGATGTGCTTGTAAATTTTCAGTACACTTTTCTTATATTTCAAAGTTCATAAGCTAAGGCTGCTGTATACTAACCCTATTGGATTTGCTCACCCCAATCTTATAACCTACGGAGATAATGTGTCTACTATTTACAGCTACATAAATGCTGATAATCCAATAATATTAGTATTTTAGGATAGCCTAAACTTTTCTGCACCTTGTGACAGGATTCATTTTATAAATTTTGTCCCCCAAAGGAATTTATGAGCATTTAAAACACACTATACCAGGTTTTACCCCTGTTATGCTAATTGCTCTGTTAGGTTTTAGCCATAATGATGTGTGTGTAGTTAATTAATTTGTGTAAATGCCAAGTATAATTGTTAATGCCAAGGAATGTAAATTAATTATTGTAAGCTGGTGGCGTAGGGAAAAGGAAATATGGTTGGCTGGTTTAAAGAGTAAAATGTAAAAGTGTAAAAAGTAATTATATTCTCTCTGACTCTTTTTTTTCTGGCCCTGGTAAAAATATCTGTCTTTAGAAAAGCTTCCTTATCTGTTCCCGTGCCGTAACCTGATACCTCCTGGCCTTGCTGTTTTCGAGGGGCGCGACGGACGGGGCCAGCGATGTTTTTCGCAGGCAAAAGGAATTTTTGCGGCGCCTTTACTGATTTCACCGGCGCGCATGAATACAGTGCGTCAGCGGCGCAAGTGGTAGCGCCAATTATGTTTGAAATTAAAGCGTGCTGAAGTAACGAAATTGATGCAAGAAAAAATTAATACACGAACCAACAGTGTGATATGAAGTGATTTCGGTGCGTCTGAGGTGGTTTGGCGTTTTGAAACAACGGCGCCAGGTAGCACTATTTAACCCGAGCCAGGGGCTCCCGGGCCGCGGGTTTTTTGAGGAGAGAAGGCACGGCGGTTCGTCGTTTCGATTCTGAAGGAAAAAAGTTATTCTGTTTTTCGGCGCTCATCACAGGGGGTTGACCCTGTCTTCTACCTACCCGACGCCTATCTCCGCTCCGTTGGAACTCTTGAAACTTTTTGAAGGAAGAGATGGCCAACTTCAACATGGGAGCATTCCTCATTTTATATCCCCTCTTTCTATTCCAGGGGCTTTACTATCTTGCCTTTGCTTTCCTGTTTCATATTTTTTTAGTTTAACCTGCAGCGCTGTGGTAAGTTTTTTTTTAAGATTTTTTTATTCGTGGAGCTCCTTCTAAGATTGTAATTTAAGCGCCAGCCAGCCTATTTGTAACTGTGTGATACTAAGGTACATATTTATATATTTATATTTTTATGTGGGTAAAGTTACTCACTGCTAATTTGTTTTGGAATTAGGTTCATACGGAACGTGTTTAAATTGGCAACTATCGAAAATGTGAAATACAATGAGAGACCTAAGAGGCAATGTAAATTTGGATAGTATACTGCATATAAGATAATTTAATAAATAGTTCTTGCCTCCATTTTTATTGTTGACTCAGTTTTGCGTTATGTTTCTTGACATTTATCACCATTTTGTTTTGTTTTTTTTGGGTTGCAATGAAAATAATCTTATCCACTTTACGGGCTTAAATGTTATGATGGGTATTCATTCTTCAAACGGCGAAATGGTACCGAGTGCCCATTGCGATAATCATTCTAAACAACATACTCACAACAATGGTGCGGTGACCTTTTCTGGGTTTCACTCACAGCAATGTTAAGTGCTAGTAGCAGCGTAATTTTGTTATTAGTATTATAATTTAAGTGAGAAAAAATTCCAAATGGTGATAATGTGTTAAAGATAATGATTGAGTTATAACTGTGTGTAATGTCAATATTGATGATATCCATGTATATTTTGGGGGATTTAATGTATTCATGTTGGGGTATTCTAGTGTATAATGGTGTAAAAAGTATAGTGTCAGTTTGTATGTGAAAATTTTGGGGGATGAATTACCTATAGTGTTTTACTGAGAGAAAAGTTGAGTATTTTGTTTGATAAATTTAGGTTTGAAGGGAAATTCACGAATTTAGTATGCCTAACTCAGTTTGTTCTGAAACGGCAAGTCAGGCCGACTCTGAGAGACACGATGTGGAGGATGAGGAGACTCAACGGGTAGCGCGCGCTATGACTTTCCAGAGGCGCGACTTGTTGCTCAATCACCTAGATCTTATTCCAACTTTTACGGGTGCTGACCCACACCTAAATTTTACGAGATTCCAAAATAAGTTTCAGGAGATCGCAAAATTTTTACAGTGGTCCCCAGAGGATCAATTTTTTGCTGCACAGCAGCGTCTTGCGGGTCAGGCTCAAACTGTGTTTTCCAATTTTAGGGAAGAAATAAATTCGGTTGAGGACCTGTTTAAAACGTTAGGAGATAGGTTCCAATCTGAAAAAGACCCGGCAGCCCTGTTGGCTGAATTTTGGGCTCTGAAACAGGATAACCATACTCCTGTAAACAAATTTATTGCGGTAGCGAGATCAAAGGTGAGAGTTGTGGTAAGGACACATAATTTGCCGGATTCGGCACGTCGTGACATGGAAGACCAGTGGCTTATGGCTATGCTTCTAAAAAACATGTTGGCCCCTATTCGTAGGGCAGTAATAGCGAGGAATCCAGAGAAACTGAGCGACCTTATTGACATTGCATGTCGGGAGGAGAAAGCGATAAAAGAGGTTGAAAATTCGATCCAGCCCGAGCCCCCAGCTACCGTGTACGCTATGGCTCAAGATAGAGACACCCCTAGTTACGACAGGCAGGCAAGTTTAGAAAATATAGTAGTAAAACTACAAGAATCGGTCAGCCTTCTTTCGTCAAAGTTGGAAAGCTTAACTCTTTCGCCGCAGCCTTCACCTCCCATACGTTGTTTCTTCTGTCATCAGTTAGGTCACGCCAGAAACCAGTGCCCACAGCGAGAGCTTAGTTCTAGGAGGGGTTCCGCGTTTCGCGAGCGGAGAAATCAGCGGCCGCCGCAGAATTTTCACCAGTCTCCCAGCGGGGGGCGGCGCGTTTTTACTCAGTCACACAACTCTGAGTGGGGTCAATTAGCGAGGAGAAACTTTTCCCCGTCACCGAGTAGGGAGCGGGGAGAATTCGGCAGGTCTCCTAGTCCGCACTTCCGAGGGAGGCAGAACGAGTACAATCAAAATTTTTCTACTCAGAGAAACTTTAACGGACAGCAGAGGCGCGTCCAGTTTCAGGAAAATTCGAGGCAAAATAATAATTTCAGAGGCCAAGGTAATACTAGAAATGTACAGGGCAATTTAAACTATTACAGCCCTCGTTAGGAAGCCAGCCTAGTGGTATTATGGGGCCTTCAAACTGGCGGTATGCCGAGAATTATTCAAACACAGCGGGCGCAAAGGCTTTAAATTGGCCAATCGTAGAGATTGTTGCCCAAGATAAGATTTTGATTGCTCTTTTAGATTCGGGTAGCTCTGTAAATTTAATTGGCAAGAAGCAAGTTCAGCATTTTAAAATTTTGAGTGGGTCGGAGTGCAGCATTCCCCTTAGAACCGTTTCGGGTAATTCATTACAGATTGAGTCGCAATGTGAGTTGTATTTTGAATTTGCAAATTTTCGATGTTGCGAAAATTTTAATATTATTCACGGTTCCATATCCAGTCATTTTGACCTCATTTTGGGGATTCCTTTCCTTGCTAAATATAACATAAATATTGATTTTAAGGAGAGTATGATTGTGTGCCCGGATTTCACCTTTATTCCCTTTAGTGTCGCCGTTGATAGAGAGGTAACGGAGGTTAACGCTGTTAATGCAAAAATAGAGATGTCACCAAAAATCAAGGTTTTTTCGAAATGTAAGGTTATATTAAACCCAGGGGAGCAGGTTGTTGTTCCGGCATGCGTTAAATCGCCGCTTCCTTCTAATTCTGACTTAATTTTAATCACGCCGAGTGCGCATATTTCGGACGTTTTGGTTGCTAATGCCATTTGCAAAAATGCGGAAAAATCCCTTTTTGTACGCCTAGCAAATTTTGGTACGAGCCACGTCCATGTAAATAAAGGTTCCGAGTTAGGTTTTGTGGAGCCTCTTTTTAAGCTTAATGATTTTTCTTCGGTAAACTATGTAGACCAAGGTGAGATTGCTACTCTAGATCATGCCGACTTAACTTGGGATACTACTTTTGAACTTAATCATTTATCTCCTCAATTAAAACTCAAAGTGCAAAATTTTTTAAATCAAAATTCTGACATCTTCGCTGCTTCTGTTTTAGAGCTTCCCGGTTGTACTACTGTTCCGCATGATATTAATTTAACTGATGATGAGCCTGTTAAATCTAAACCGTATAGAGTGCCATATCATCTCCGAAATGAGATGAATGAGCAATTGAATATTTTGTTAGAAAGTGGAATTTTAGTGCCATCTAACTCTGACTTTTCGGCCCCCGTTATGTTAATAAAAAAAGCTGATGGTGGGTATCGTCTTGCTGTTGACTTTAGAAAATTAAATAAGAAGCTAATCAAAGACTCTTTTCCAATTCCAAATATAAATGAAACAATAGACTCTTTGGCAGGTGCCAAGTATTTTTCTACGCTTGATCTGACCTCAGGTTTCTTCCAGCAAGTAATTAAAGAGGAGGATCAGTACAAGTTAGCAATCTCGACCCATAAAGGTCTTTTTAATTTTACCCGTAGTCCTTTTGGACTTGCGACGAGTCCCAACGCGTTCCAAAGATTGATGAATGTAGTGTTAGGAGACCTGAGTGACCTCTCCATTCAGATTTATATTGACGACATTGCTATTGCTTCTAAGGATATTCCGTCTCATTTCAGTAAGTTGCAGTTGGTTTTTGACCGTTTAAGGCAGCATAATTTAAAATTAAAGCCTAGCAAGTGTTCCTTTTTTAAAACTGAAATTACTTTCCTGGGATTTAAAGTTAAAAATGGGCAGATTTCTCCCATGGATAAGAACGTTAAAGTAATTAAAAATTTTAAAATTCCCTCTTCTCGTAAGCAAGTCCGAAGTTTTTTAGGTACCCTCAATTTTTATAGAAAATTTTTGCCCGACTTCTCTAAACGGGCCCTCCACTTAACCAATCTAACTAAAGATAAAGGTAAATTTTTGTGGTCTAGGGAAGCGCAAGCCGAGTTTGATGATTTAAGTGCCGGTCTTGCAGCGATCCCAACTTTAAAACTCCCTGATTTAAGTAAGCCCTTCATTGTTTATACCGATTCATCAGGCTATGCCTCCGGTGCAGTTTTGGCGCAGTTGGACGATGATAATTTTCCACGCCCTGTAGCCTTTGCAAGCAGAAAGTTAAAAGACGTTGAAACGCGTTATTCCGCAACTGAGAGAGAGCTGCTAGCGGTAGTGTGGGCAGTTAATTACTTTAAATGCTATCTGTTCAACACTAAATTTATTTTGTTTACTGACCATGCTGCTCTAACCCATGCCCTTAAACTTAAAGACCCCACATCCCGTATCGCCCGTTGGTTATGTTCCTTAGCAGATTTTAACTTTGAAACGCGATTCATTAAAGGTAAATGTAACTCCACGGCAGATTTTCTTTCCCGTTATGTTAATTTTGAAATCCAGGAGGAGGTAAACGTTATCCAGGATCCTATAGACAGCGAACAGTGCTATACTATTTCTAAAGAGGAGGTTTCCTTTGAAGTCATGGAGGAGAATTTTTTAATTGAACTTAGGGCAGCCCAGAAGAAGGACCCTTTTTGTAAGAAAATTGTAAATTTATTAGAAAAGAATGTAAATATTAAGCCTGAGTATATAAAATTTTATGTAAATAATGATAAAGTGTTAAGTTGTATTGATTTAAGGGGAAAATCCAGGAGGGATTCCCAAGAAAAGGTTGTTCTCCCCATTAGTCTTTTAAACAAAGTTTTTTCTTTAGCCCACGAGTCGTTAATTGCCTGTCATATGGGTCACTATAAAACTTACCAGCGTTTAAAACAGTATTTTTTTTGCCCAGGGTTAGGTGCCCATGTTAAAAATCTTGTGAGCTCTTGTATGCAGTGCCTTGAGAAGCGGGCACATAAACCAGGGGGGTTAGCTGAGTTGCAAAGAGCAAAGATTCCGGACGCTCCCATGCAAACTGTGCATTTAGATATTTCAGGGCCTTATCCACAGACGGAGCAGGGGAATAAATATATAGTGGCTTACGTATGCGCGTTTTCCAAGTGGCCCGAGGCTTACCCGGTTGCTAACTTAACATCCGACGCAATAGCGGAGACGCTCGTTGACTTTATTTCTCGTCACGGGTGCCCCAAGACGCTAATCACGGATAGGGGTCGAAATTTAATTGGAGAGGCCATCTCAAACGTATATAATCAATTCCAGATACGTCACATTGCTACTTCTGCGTACCATCCAGCCGGGAACGCGAAGGTGGAGCGACAGCATGCCACAATCTCCTCAGCCTTAGCACATTTAGTAAATAGCAGCCACACAGACTGGGATGTAAAATTAAAATTTGCCCTGTTATCTATTCGTTCTGCGGTACATTTATCCACCAAAGAGACCCCATCTTTCGTAACTTATGGTCGAGATCTGCGTCTCCCTTATAATATTCTAGCAGGGGAAAGTAAAATTAACTATAATGATGCTCCCTCCTTTTGTCAAAATTTAGTTCCCGCCCTTCAAAGTACCTTTAAACTTGTAAAATCCCATTTGGAAACCTCAGCCAAATCACAGGAAAATTACAGAAAGAAATTCGCTATAGATAAGAAAATTAAAATTGGTGATTTGGTTATGCTTTTTTCCCCAGCAATTAAGCCAGGCTTGTGCAAAAAGTTTTCAAAATGTAATAAAGGCCCTTTTCGAGTAGTTGCGCAGACCTCAAATGTTAACTTTAAAATACAGTTAGTCGCAGATCCTTCCCACGAGGAGCTTGTTCATGTAGATAGGTTATCTAGAGTCCCAGATAGAAAGATTTTTCCTGCGTGGCCGGAGCCAGAGGAGATTGATGTGCCAGCTGACGGTAAGGAGACCCAGCCCCAGGGTAGTGACGAAATAATTTTAAGTGCTGCTCCTAGGTTGCCTAAGCGTAAGACGCGAGTTTATGTGAATTCTGCTAGGATGGGGCAGAGTCGAGCGGTCAGAGCGAGCAGGGGTCGGGATAATGTGCCAAGGGACGCACCCAGGGTTGCTTCTGATGACGCACAGCGCCAGCAGGGTTCAACGCAGCAAACGCCAGTGGGGAGTTCAAGGTGGGATAACTTCCCCCCTTCTAGGATGGTTACCAGGTCGCAGGCTAGGCAGAAACCTTCTTCAGACTAAGCTCTTGCGGTGTTTTCAAGCATAATAATATAACGACCGCATGTTCATGTAAGTTCTATTCTCCAGTTTTTTTTTAGTGTAATAGTGTAATTTTTGTATGTTACCACAGGTCAAGGTGTTAGCACTTGGTAGTCGGCCAAGTTAATTTTTTTGTATTATGTTTAATAGTGTATTTATATTTGTTTTTGGTTTGTGGTCGAATATTGCATTATGGCTTCCACAACCAACGAAAGAAAAAAAAAACTGTTTCCGGGTGTAACAGGCCTTCATGAAATATCACCCGTGGCAACTGTAGTGCGGCAATGTTGGCCTGTTCAAGCCAGAGGTCTGGTGGACTTTATTATATGTGGTATTGTAACTCTTCAGAGAAGATGTCTCGACCTATCCCCTGTTATGGGAAGTGCTGCACAACTCTTTAGTTGTCAACCTATTGTACGGCAAATGCATGCTTGCCAATGTTATCCCAGCATGTAAAGTGACCCCCGATTTTGTCTCCTACACTCCACGCTATTCCCAAGAGAGAAAGATGTTGGAGGGGTATTTTTTTGTTTTTGTTAAGCGTCTACGGACGATCTTCGTTTACACCTTGTGGTAACATATGTTTTTGTGTTGCGTTTTCTTGCGTATTATACGAGCAAAGTATACTGTATTTTTTTTGTGTGTGAACCAAGTCTATGTTCAATGTAGTTGCCTGTGTTAGGCAAAGTAGTACAAAGTCGACTTGGCACAGAGGTTCCCGGCTACAGAGAGGCTGGTGCGAGTTTTTTTTTTGCCAGGGTGGTCATTTTGTTGTTTTGAGAACACTTGCTTGCAACTTTAAGTATATTGTGTGTGTAATTCTTTTTGTAGCTAATATTGCTGTTTACCTTCTGTTTGAATTGAAATTGTGTCTCTGATCGCTAGATAAAAGTGCAGGTGTACCAAGCGTAATTTTTTTGTAGATTTTAGTTTATAACAGTGCTAGTTTTTGTGACGCAAATCTATTGTTGTAATTTTTTTTGGCATGTAACAATTAGCATAACACTTTCTCTCCGTGTAGTTTTCGTTTTGCTTTGCCAGTTAATTTGAGTTTTAGGTTGCGAGATTTTTCGCACTCTCAGGGGTTGGCAGTCGTAGACGCACGGCTGTTCGCTAGAGTAGTTTGCCAGGGGACTCACACTCCGCAGCGGGGGCAGGTGTGTTGTCAGCGCTCGGCGTCCAGTTCCGGGGATGCTGTTCGCTCTCGGGTATTTTCCTTATGTTTTTGTTTGACTCGTGCGGGTTGAAAAAAAATTTCCCTGCGTTTATTTTTTTTTTTCGTTCAAGGGGGATATTGTTATGCTAATTGCTCTGTTAGGTTTTAGCCATAATGATGTGTGTGTAGTTAATTAATTTGTGTAAATGCCAAGTATAATTGTTAATGCCAAGGAATGTAAATTAATTATTGTAAGCTGGTGGCGTAGGGAAAAGGAAATATGGTTGGCTGGTTTAAAGAGTAAAATGTAAAAGTGTAAAAAGTAATTATATTCTCTCTGACTCTTTTTTTTCTGGCCCTGGTAAAAATATCTGTCTTTAGAAAAGCTTCCTTATCTGTTCCCGTGCCGTAACCTGATACCTCCTGGCCTTGCTGTTTTCGAGGGGCGCGACGGACGGGGCCAGCGATGTTTTTCGCAGGCAAAAGGAATTTTTGCGGCGCCTTTACTGATTTCACCGGCGCGCATGAATACAGTGCGTCAGCGGCGCAAGTGGTAGCGCCAATTATGTTTGAAATTAAAGCGTGCTGAAGTAACGAAATTGATGCAAGAAAAAATTAATACACGAACCAACAGTGTGATATGAAGTGATTTCGGTGCGTCTGAGGTGGTTTGGCGTTTTGAAACAACGGCGCCAGGTAGCACTATTTAACCCGAGCCAGGGGCTCCCGGGCCGCGGGTTTTTTGAGGAGAGAAGGCACGGCGGTTCGTCGTTTCGATTCTGAAGGAAAAAAGTTATTCTGTTTTTCGGCGCTCATCACAGGGGGTTGACCCTGTCTTCTACCTACCCGACGCCTATCTCCGCTCCGTTGGAACTCTTGAAACTTTTTGAAGGAAGAGATGGCCAACTTCAACATGGGAGCATTCCTCATTTTATATCCCCTCTTTCTATTCCAGGGGCTTTACTATCTTGCCTTTGCTTTCCTGTTTCATATTTTTTTAGTTTAACCTGCAGCGCTGTGGTAAGTTTTTTTTTAAGATTTTTTTATTCGTGGAGCTCCTTCTAAGATTGTAATTTAAGCGCCAGCCAGCCTATTTGTAACTGTGTGATACTAAGGTACATATTTATATATTTATATTTTTATGTGGGTAAAGTTACTCACTGCTAATTTGTTTTGGAATTAGGTTCATACGGAACGTGTTTAAATTGGCAACTATCGAAAATGTGAAATACAATGAGAGACCTAAGAGGCAATGTAAATTTGGATAGTATACTGCATATAAGATAATTTAATAAATAGTTCTTGCCTCCATTTTTATTGTTGACTCAGTTTTGCGTTATGTTTCTTGACATTTATCACCATTTTGTTTTGTTTTTTTTGGGTTGCAATGAAAATAATCTTATCCACTTTACGGGCTTAAATGTTATGATGGGTATTCATTCTTCAAACGGCGAAATGGTACCGAGTGCCCATTGCGATAATCATTCTAAACAACATACTCACAACACCCCCAAGTAATTAAAATTTTAAAACATTTGCATTATTTTAAAAAATTTAAAAAGTCCCAAGGTGTAAAATTTCTTTCTATAATACGGAGAACAATTTAAAAAAAAAATCCTTAAATCCAAGTCGGCAATCCTTAGACACATTTTCTCCATAGGTTAACATTGAGATGAGTGAATCCAATAGGATTAGTACACAGCAGCCTTCAAAGAAATCCTATTTAAAAAATTGCATATGAATAAATTACATACATGTAAATGTTGTGAAAGTATTGAAACTTCAATATATGATATTACAGATGCAGACCTGCCAACCTTAGTAAGAGCAAAATCCTGCAATATTCTACCGTGCATAAAATAATCGACATAACGACGTAACACAAAATAGTATTAAAAAAAATCATAAAAGAATTATAATGTATACTTACTTATAGTTTATAGGATCTCTTTATTAATATTACATAGTTCAAAATATTTCCTTACTGTTCAGCACATCTTGAAATTATAATATTAAACAAAAGTTTTATATTTAGAATTAGTAATCATACATTTTAATGTACATCTTATTTACACTAGCAGGGACCCCAGCAGTCTATATTTTGAGTACTTCTATTTCTTTATAATGTTTGTTTTAATTAATTGCAGAAAATCTTGGAATTTTTGTAGCATTTACTGTAGCTGATTTTGCTCTTTTTAAAAATTCATTGTTAAATTGTTCTTCATAACAGCGTCCTTGTGGGTTCAATTTGCATATTAGCAAATTTTCTAACGTTTCCCTTGACATAGAAGACCTGAACTGAGTAGATATTTTTGTTATGTAACTAAAAATCCGGTAATAATAGTGTCCATTCCAGAAACCCAGAAGATGCATTAAAAATCTGGCATTGCTGGGGTAAATCCGGAACGTTGGCAGGTCTGCAGATGTATTCTTTTTTATAAACAAATAGTGCAACAATATCATGCAGCAGAATAACTTAAGTGCTTAAAAAAACAGAGCTATTATTTTTCTGTGTTTATAGAGGCTAGTTAAACAAAAGCAGTGAGGTTGAAAGATATGGTGTTTTAGTGTTCAAAAAATGATGTGACAACAAGCAAATTATTCACAACATATCACTATACAAAAAATACTACACACATACCCTTCAGCAACATCAGAGCCATCTTCTGATGCTGGATAGTACACCATTTCGCTTATTTCCGAATCGGAGCGTTCATCTTCTGCATCAATTTCTTCTAATCTCACATTATGTGTGTTAGATAAAGGCCGAGATTTATCTCTTCTGTTATTGGAGGCACCACTACTAGATGAACTATGTCTTAAAGTGACTCGTGAACCAGTATCCTAACATTAAATAAATGCAACATTTAATAAACAATATATTAATAAAGTTGATTTATAACACTTAGCTACTTAATATTTACCAGAATACTTAGCATGTGCAATGTCTAGACAATTCTGATACTCAAAATCATATTTTTGAATTATAAATCAATGTACTTATAATATGCATAAATCTTATTCACAAACTTAATGTAAGGTAGTGTTTCTTTACTTTACCACTTATATACATATCAGCTACCCGATTCCAAAACACCTTCCGTCATAATTGTAAAATGTTTGCAATTTATATACTTCCTGTTATTTCAAATTTACATGTTTAAACTGTTAATTAATTGATTAATAATGAAATTAAGAATGTGATGGAATAAAAAGGTGAACAATGTGAATATCTATTCCCTATCAAAAATTAAGTTAATCTTAATACATCTGAGATTGCATTAAAAAATATTTACCATATTTTTACATTTCATATATTAAAATTGAAAAACTATGTTTTGAAACTGAAAAATCATTTTTTAATGCAAAGCTTACGTCTAGTCCTTGTTTTGAGCTCCATACCTTTATTTTAAACAAAATGGAATATAAAATTTAGAACTTTATTGAGCCCACCATTGTATTTATTATTTTTACAAAAGAATATGAACAGAGAGCTCTCTTCCCCAGCTCTCTGCTTTAGTAACAAATTCATAAGTTTCAAGTCAGAAAATTGTTCATATTCTATGTTGAGGTTTGACAAAAAATTAATTTAAATAATTTCTCTTAATTCAATTTTTAAAGTAATAACAGACAAAAGCTTTATCATCTTTTTTCCCCTTTGATTTAAATCTATCTGCTTGGACATATCAATCTATAAAGGAATTTCTCAAGAATAGATAATGAAGAAAATCCACACTGCTCACTAGTTGAAATAATGAATTAATATCACACCTTTTGACACATATATTGTCTTACACTCAAGAGATATATATCTTCCAATTTTGTTCCTACACATATATTTTCAATTTTGTCCCAGTTCTTCAAAACATACTGGTACTTCTGAGAGCATGCATATGAAAGGTTGGGAACCCCAGTCCTACACTCTAACAAACAATAGAGAATTTAAGATTTAAATTTAAGGGACTGAAGAAATATACAGAAAAAGGACTTAAACCTTTTTTTAATTTCAAGATTTAAAAAAATATTTAGTCTTGTCTCTGCTAAAATATTATTACACGGGCAAAGCAGATGGTAGTTCAAAATATCTATTTTGAAATAATAATAATAATAAAAAATAAAAAAATAAAAATATTGAGATGTTAGTCTCTAAAACTTTTGGTATCTTGTGTTTAAGAATATCAATAATGTGTTTTTCACCATTAATAATCACTTTCTTTCATGCTACTTGACAGTTTCAATTTTCACTTTCAGATTCAAGCACTTTATATATGACAATTTACATTTCCCATTCAGCCTAGTACACTCTGCCCAAATAGATCATTTATCATGATAAAATATTAAAGAGCCATGTACAGCTACATCCGTTTTCTCCTTTAACGTAAATAAACTCCCAGGGTGATATTGTGTAAATGATATTCAGGTACTACTATTGCATATGACTCACCTCAGAATAACTTCCATTTAAAATTTCTTTAACACTTTGTTCTGATACTTCAAATTCAATATCTTTGGTTTCCTGCAATAGAAATCATTGTATTACATTAAAATATTCTTGCAGCAATATCAGACTAAATATAAACTTATTTTCATCTTCATTCAAAACATTGCCTTAATATTTGAATAAGGTTCATTAAATTTAAGGACATTTTTTATTCTTTAACACACCTTGTGAAAAATAATTAAAAGCAACAAGTTCACATACACATAATAAAGAATATTTAGCAAACTCACCAAAACAGTACTTTCATTAATATCAATAGTTTCATTACTGATTTTGGGGGAATTTTCAGATTCTTCTGTAAAGAAACATTTAAATGAGTTTAAAAACTGTCACTCAATGGCTGAAGGGGATATAAATGAAAACTTAAAACAATGCAAAATATGAGAAAGTACAAGTTTTTAATGTTTTCCCTTATTACATTCTTAGATGAGTGCATCTTCCCCCCACCCCTAATTAACTTGAAATTATCAGACACTTATCATTCAGAAGAATTAATCCTGCTAAATTTAAAGAGGCTAATAGTGTTCTTATTAAATAAAAACTTATATAATGTTTAGATTAACTTTTTTATCAATAGCATTTTTTTATTACACACATATTACTTTTAAACTGTTTATTTAGTTTAATTTTAAAAATTTTATTTACATTTATGCAATATATATTTTTAACTATTATTTCAGGTTTAAATTTGTCTTAATATCAAACTCTTGATTCTTTACATCAGCAATTGAATTTTTTTTTCATTTTAAATTCCATATGTGAACATGAGAGGTGAAATATTTTAGATCAGATCCACACAACATACAGCCTATTAGCCATATGCAACCTGCCAGCACTCACTCTGTGGCCCGCGAAGCCTTTTGTGAAGACACATATTATAAATCTAAAAAATTTGGATTATTATTTTTTAATTTATAACATTATGAAAGGAATATATAAGTAATGAATATTAATACTTTAATTTTTATAATAATTAGTAATTTATATTTTGCTAGATAAATATTTTTCGCTTTCACATCTATCCTATTTTCTTGTGGCCTGCAGCAGCTTTCCATAAAATAACATGGCCCTTATCACATTTCAGAGGTCTGTTTTAGGCAGTATTTATATTAAAATTGAAAATGATATTTATTCGATATTTATTTCAGTTAATATTAAAATTGACCAATCAAAAGGATGCCCTCTTTAGAAAACAGTTTTTCAAGTAATATACCTCCAATAATATAAGTTCATCAGCACCAATTTCTGCAACTGAACACAAACTGAAAAGCATGTAAAACATATATATATATGTGATAACGTAAAGAAAGCTGTGTCAACGGCGAGTGACGAATCAGAAGCGTTCCCGCCTGACAGAGAGCTTCGGCGTTCTACGTGGAACACATGACGAGAAAGAGGTCATAAAAATATAACGTGGTAGCAGACGGCTACCGTAAAGACGTAAAATGGTGTATAATTTATGTCAATTGCAATTGTTTTTATGTCCTGTGACTCGTCGATAATAAATCAATGTTAATGTAAACAGATGTGTTCGATATTCAACGAAGAACACCAATTCACATGAGGACTCGGCCGTAGCATTTTTCTCAAAGTGCGTTCTGGGCCTCCATTCCCTATCCCCTAGCAAGCCATCCTACGACGTTCCTACCGGACTGGATTACTTTTACTCCTATACGACGGACCAGTGAGTTTAATTTAATTTGTCAAATGAAGATATTTTTACGATCATCTATTTGTTGTTACTGAGAATGAACAATTGAAATTAAATGTCCCAGAAGTAACATTCCAGAACAAAAACAATTGTTCTATGGTACGATGTATTATTGAAATATATACTTTTCTGATATAGTTTTCCTACACGTATTTGACTTTAATTGTACTGCATTGGTGTAATATTTAAAAACAGAAATTATCTTTTTCTGATGAATGTGTGCATTTTTAATTCCAATACAAGAACTGTTTTGACTTTGTTTTTGAAGATATAAGAGCATATTTAAGAAAAGAAAGTATCTTTTTCTGATGAATGTGTGCATTTTCAATTCCAATACAAGAAGTGTTTTGTTTTTGAAGATATATTAGCATATTTATATTTTGTGCTGTTTACTTCCAATATGAGTACTCTAAATGATATTCCGCATATTTCAAAAGCCCTTAAATCAGGGTTAACAAAGGCAATCAAATTATTACATCAGTTTGTATTTGAAAATGATGCTGGGAGGGACAATCATAAAGAACTCCGCATTTTTTCTGGTTTCACTAAACCTTTTCATTTTCAATGAAATTTTTTATTTTCTTTTTTTTTTTTTACGAACAGGATAAAAGACTTAAAACATTTTCCAGCACCGATTTAATTTGTATTGCGAATTTGCTACATCTTGATTGTTCTACAGACCCAGCTCAGAGCTGTGAAACTATATTCAATGCTCTAAATAACTTAGCATTATTTCCCCTCCCCTGTGCTCTTGGATACGAGTGAAACCATAAATGATTCACACGATGCCAACGGACATAGCTGTACGGTTTTGGCGACTAGCCAGGTGCCGGTTCAAAGTTAATTTCCAACCGCAGCTTCACATTCTAACATAAACAACTCTTTCGGGCAGAGACAGATATATCCTTTTTTGTCTGATGTTCATTCGCAGTGTTTTCCAGCTTCTAACAGTGGAATACATTTATCGTTACATGACCTTGCAGAGTGCATTAAGAATTTTAACGGTTCGTCCGATTCTTACAGCGTTGAAATTTTCATACAGGATTTAGAACTTTTTTATCTTAATGGCATCACAAATGATGTCCACAAAATTGTCTGTGCGAAAAAATGTTTAGTTGGTTCCGCAAAAACATTTATTAATTCTCTTCATGGCATAACCACTTGGAATTCGCTAAAAGAAAACTTACTAGAAGAATTTTCCTTCAAATTAAATAGCGCCGATCTTCATATGATGTTGCTGCAAAGGCGGTTAAAACCCAATGAATCCTTACACGACTACTTCATAGCTATGCGAGAAATCGGTTCAAGAGGTCAAATTGACATTTCTTCAATTTTTGATTATGTTATCAACGGTATTCCCAATTCTACATCTAATAAAATTTTGTTATATGGTGCTAAATCTGTTCCAGAATTCAAAGAAAAATTAACAGTTTATCAGAAATTTCTTTCAATGTCCAAATTAAGTAAACCTTGTAATGATATTAAATTCATATATGATAATCGTCAGCGAAATTATACCTTCGATAGAAAACTCCCTAATAATACAACATTTTGAAATTACAAGAGTTAAACAAGAAGCAGTATAATAACAAACGTCATAAACATTCACCAACCTATCATGTTGGTGACAAAGTAGCAATTCAACATACCCAATTTGGGTCTGTTTCGCTCAAATTGCGCCCCAAATTCTTTGGTCCTTACAAAATCATAAAAGTTCGACGACAAGACCGATATGACGTCCGAAAAGTTGGTCAGCACAATGGTCCCAACTTGACATCTACAGCCGCTGATCAACTCAAATGTTGGCCAAACACCTAGTGACTGTACCTCCAGCTCCTTTATGATGACTACTTCGACTTGAACAATGGACATTCTATCATGATCCTGAACTACTGTTAATGACTTTTTTTCTTCTTTTTTCTTTGTTTTGTATAATGTTTCAGTGATGGCAAAGACTATGGCACCTATGACGAACAATTGCTATACAACGATGATAATGTAGCTTTAAGATGACCATGCCATGTTTTTGTTTTGTTTGTTTTCTCTCCTTTCTTGTCGTTTTTTAGGTTTGGTTCCTTTGGCTTTCTTGGGTGACAGAAGGGCCTGTCGTGCCAGGATGCCCAAGTGTGATAACGCAAAGAAAGCTGTGGCAACAGAATGAGTGACGAATCAGAAGCATTCCCACCTGACAGAGAGCTTCGGCGTTCTACGCGGAACACATGATGAGAAAGAGAAAAAGACGCCGCGAAAGAAAGAGGTTACAAAAATATAACGTGGTAGCAGACGGCTACCGTAAAGACGTAAAATTTATGTTAATTGCAATTGTTTTATGTCCTGCGACTCGTCGATAATAAATCAATGTTAATGTAAACAGATGTGTTCGATATTCAACGAAGAACACCAGTTCACATATATATAATCCTAGTTGAAATTGAGAATTTCACCAAGAATATATCAATCTACCAAACCTCTATCTCATCTTAAATAGCATATAATTAGGTTCTTTTATCGTTGCTGTCATAGCTGTGACTTCAATTGATGAAACATTTCATTTAACTTAAATATATCAATTTAATTCTAACAAAGCACATTTTTCTTCTTAATGTTTAAAACTCTTATTTTTTACTTATGATCCCAAATGCATCTTAACATCCAAAAATTTAATTGATAATGTGTCAGTTTTGAAAAGAGTATCTAAAAATATCTTACGAGCAACATTAGGGAAAGGAATCACAGAATCAGAATCCAAATATGATCGAACCACAAGACCTTGACCATCAATCCGTTGAGCCCATCGACCTCGAGGAGGAATAGGTGGTGGCAAATTTTGATTAGAACTAGGAGCACCTGGCAATTTTTCTAGCATCTAAGGGCAGATACAATGAATTATTTCCACAATGTCAGAAAATACATATTTTTAAAACTTGCACAAATTGAAATAATAAAAACGAAAATAAATAATTTTAAAAAATAAGCATTCACTCAACATTTTTAGAAAAATAACAAATACTGCCTCTAAACATGGCTAATTTTATAATCAACACACCGCATAGTGAAGATCTTTTAAACCATTTTATTTGCACTGCATTAAAATTTTTTTACTCAAAAAGAAAAAAACACCATTCATCCTTAAACAGAAAACCTTTCTAAACAAAAGTTAGTCACTTTTTTCCTAAAAGTTAAGATTTCTTTATTAGTGATTAGAATAATTTCTATTTACTACAATTTAATAATAAAATGACCCCTGACTGAAAATAGATAATAAATTTATCTTCTTCAAATTACAGAGATAAAAGCAAAGAAGGCAGTTTCATATAGAGATAATATCTTGAGGCTAATGGCTATGAGGAAATAAATAATAATGTCAGAATAAAAACCAAAAGAGTTATTTTAAACTCTGAGTGTTTTAAAATTGCCCTAAATGTTATTATGCATTTCAAAAACCTCTTGAATACATTTCAAAATTTCCTTTGTTTTATCTAGAAATTTCATTCAAATTTTGAAATTCTAAAACTTCTGCAGATTTTATCTGACTGAACTAGTTAACCACATGGACTTGTATGCCATCAAACATTTCATGCGAAGTTTATTAAGAATGACAGAAAATTGAAACATACTTGTTTTTTAGCCCACAGTGGTAACTGTCCAACACTAAACCTGTAACCAGGGGGCGTATTATCAATTTCAGTGGCATTAACATTGACTAGATCATTCTCTTCAGCAGGTTTATTATCATTCTCATTTTCAATAAGTTGTAAAGGCTTTGTAATAGCAACAGCATTTCGCCTAAAAAAAATATTCCATAAATAAAAAAAACATTCATTTTCAGTTATGTTAAAATGGCTAGTAAACAAAAACAACTATACCTGTTATCTTGCCATAAACTAGGCAATCCAGTACCTTCTACAACTACTTGCTTATTTAACATTGTCTGTGTGACATCAACAGGTAATCTCCATAGAAAAATGCACCTGTAAAACAATTTATAATATAAAAATATCCTACCAAGGAGTAAAATATTTCTTTTATTTTATTTTTTTAATTTAAACACACTTTAAGCTTCAAATACATTCATATTTATGATACATTCAATTGCATTACAACTGCTTCCTGACAGTGTCTTAGATTTATTTTTGCATATACAGTATCCAAAAATAACATATTGATTGCATCACAGTAAATATTTGCTAAAGAAAAAAATATTTGTTAAGAAAGTAAATTTTTGCTTCAGTAATTAAAAAATAAAACAGATACAATTTTAGAGCTACATGTTAAAAAAGTATAAAAATGAGAAAATAATAAAAATTCAAATCATAACAATTAATTGTATTGTAAACATTAACTGAGAGAAGAAAAAAAAAGCTCAAGAAAGCAACTTTCTCACCTACCCATCTCCTGAAACAGAAATTAGATGACGTCCATCATTAGCAAATTTTAAACCAGTAACAAGCTCTGAGTGGCCAAACATGGTCGCTAAGCACTCTCCTGTTACATAATCATATAAATATAGACTTTTATCTGTACAACTTGTGGCTAAATAAGTTCCAGATGAATCTAAAACAACCTAAAAAATATACATTTTTTTTTTAAATCAAAAAGCAAGAACAATGCATAGAAAAAGAATTGAATACATTCAAGAATAATATTTAAAATGTAACATAAACTGAACTTGAAAATAATGTTCGAGCATTATAATTTACCTTTATTAAAGTTCCATCTTCACCTTGAGACCCTCTAAAACAACGGCCATGTTTTCCATTGGCAACAGAATAAACTCTAATATTGCGGTCTTGGCAGGCAGTGAGGATATGTTTTTGCTGAATATCAACTTCCATATCATATAAAGTTGTCTTACCAACAACATGGTGTTCCCTTATTAAAGAGAGCTGAGGATTCTGAATAGATAAAAAAAGTTTTTAAAATATTACAAAATGATTGAAATAAGTATTAAAATTAGTAATTAACTCCATATATAAAAAAAATTTTCAAGTCCATTAAACAGAATAAAAGTTAAGCACATTTTAAAAAAATGTCATCACAACAGAACCATGACTCTACGCAAATTAATAACATATTTAATTAATATATATATATATATATATATATATATATATTAAATATGTTATATGTACACATATATCTGATAATAGAGAGGAAACATTTATCTAACTTACTTTTAATTAAAAAGTCTACACTTAAAAAGTAATCATTACTGTCTTGATTCTTCCAAACACAGCCACAGAAATGCAATTTTTTAAAGGCCAAATTTAGACAGCAAGAAAGACAAACCCGATTTTTAGATAGATCCCAGCCTTAAATTCTTTTATAAGTGTGAACCCTTTAGTGTTTAAAAACAGAAGTCACAACGATCATAGGCAGAGAGAGTTGGAAAGAATCTTTGTGACTTGAACATATACACCACATCTTTGTTTAGACAAACTTTATTTTCAGCTATATTTAAATCATAGTTATATTAAAATTACAGTTATTTCCATTATTTTCAAAAACACAGGTATCAATAAACTTTGAATGACATCTTACAAAAATTACTTTTCTCCTACTCTTTCAAGTATGGGCTTTTAACTCTCCTGGACCAAGGCCCACATCAATTAATTTATAGGGTTATATGGGCCACCTTTATAAATTCCCATGCTTATATAGACCATACATGTCAATCAAATGGCATGTTGAACACGTGTTCAGTAGCAATATGCTTTGATCCCACACGTACACACAAATAAATAAATAAATAAATAAAGGCAGAACTTGTGCAAAATTATCACAGGTTGCAGATGGGATATGTGTCATTCAAAAGTAAGAAACTCGATATTCTATTTATTTGATTGAAGTTACATAAACTGTTTTGTAATCTGCAGTTGGCAAAGAGTTTTAAACTGACTTTTTCTCTCTCTATCAGAAACCCTTTTTTTTATATATATATTGTTCATAAGAACACTAAAGATTAATTAATTCTAATTTGGTATTTTTTCTTCAGTCATTCTTATTCTCAAAAATAAGAACTAAACTAACACATATAACAATATATACTTTAGAGATATGTTTCAATTGGTCTTGTTACTCGAAAAAGTAGTAAAACCTTGAGGAAACATAGGATGAACTTATCAGACAAAAACTATTTTTCTCTTTGTCATTACTCTGTGTAAAAATGAAGAGTAATGAAAGACAAATATATTAATACTTCATAAATATTAGGAAATAAAAATGTTCAAAGAAAATTAATTTTGCAGAAACATTTTTAAGGAAAGGGTAGCATTGTTTAAAAAAATGGTGAAACAGTTGGAAGTTGATATATATATACAGTGGTGCCTCGACTTACGAGTTTAATTTGTTCCATGACGGAGCTCGTAACTCGAAATACTTGTATCTCGAATCAATTTTCCCCATTAAAATGAATGGAAAAGCCATTAATTTGTTCCGGGCTCCCCCAAAACACTGCAACTTTTTGTTACATGTTTTTAAATAAGAGACATGTGCTTACAAATTATGAACATTGTATAGAAACGCAATACAATAGAATGTACTGCAATAAACTTGTATTATTAAGTGTAATCTACAACATTTACCTTGCAGATCAGACTTAAAGATGCTGATGTAAGAGGAGGAGAGAGGCTGAACTGAATAATTACATCTTTTTCTTTGATTTTTAACCAAGGTCATCCCCTCCCTAGACCCCATGGGGGTCCCAGTGTGGGGGAGGGAATTGAAGCTATTTCTCTGTGAGAGAGGTTGGATGCTGTTCAGTTTCAGATGGCAACTCAAGTGGGGCAGAGCAAGCTACCCGGGTGATAATTGTTGAGTGTTAATCTCTCGGTTTAAGACTGGATAGTAGTCTTAGAATAATATTATACAATTGTATAATAATTGCACATAAAGGTTGTAAATATTATATGCTTCTCGGTTTCTCATTTGATGAGGACATAACATGACGTTCGCTGAGCAAACTAGTGGTGGGGTATCTGAAGCTTGCTCGTAACCCGAATTATAATTTGTAACTTGAAGCAAAAAATCTGCCAAGAGAATGCTCGTATCTCAAAAAACTCGTTAAAATGAATTTTGCAGAATTTAATTAATTTTTAAGTTGAGGTACCACTGTATATATATAATATATACTATAACAGATGCTCCATAGAAAACAGTTTAACAGTAAGCTAAACCAATGTAACCCCTACCAAACAAATAAGATTTGCCTCCAGTCAACCTGAATAAATGTGTGAATAGGGGTTCCCTCTTAATAAGTTCTGCTATAGAATTGTTTTGTAAATATGTTTCTGTTAATTAATATATCCCATCCTTCCACAACTTGGCCGCTCTCCTGACTCAATGAAATTTGTTTATAACACTTATTTACATTGAATCCATCTATTTCATCCTCTTTTTAACATTATACTGAGTAAGCATCAATTTGTGACCATGCATAACATTACAAACTCTTCAAATTCATCTTAAAAAATTATCTATTATTTCTATAATGATCATTAATTTAGATCATAAAAATATAATCTACATTACTGTATTTTATATAAAGAAAATTTCTCAGCAATATATGTAGTGTGTGATGAATTTATCTGAAACAAAGTTTAACACAGTGTAGAATAAATTAAAGCTAAAAATTATCTTCAAACACTGACATTAAAATCCATCTCTGATGCATTAAATTTAACTAATCTTACTTATTAAAAAACTGATATGTCATATGAATATATGATAGTAAACAAACTGTTTTAATATTAGAGCAACATTTAAGCTTTCACTCCTCTTCTACACCCTCAAAAAGAGTCTTCCCTCAACTTCTGTTTTCCATTACTTATTATAAAATTTATCATTCTTCAAATGTTACCAATGCAGAACTATTAGAATTTCTGTTGAAAACATGTAAAATATTTATCCTTAAAAATTTTAGCAGTAAAAACTTGAAACAATATTCTTAACCTGTGGGGTTTCTCTCATAATGGTAATGGAACCCAAACTATACAAATAAGATATTATATATATCAGACTTTTGACAAATGTGGCTAGTTTATTAAAAATAAGCTTGAAATTTTATCTAGATTTTGAAGTCCCAAGATTTTTTTTACATTTTTTCAACTTGATGTATATCTTACATGAACTAATATTCAAAATACATGTATCTGTATTTTAAGATTTAGCATAACATAATAAGTTATAATAAGGGTTATTTAAGAGATTTTAATAATTAATCTAGTTACAACACCAAGTAATTAGAAGTAAAACAACCTCATGACCAGCAATGCAAAGCACTCTTTGGAGGGAGGGAAATCAAATTCAAAGGTTAAAATCTGTTTATGTTGATTAAGTATAAAATTATTACTACTGAAGTAATTCAAAAATATAAATTATTTTGAAGCAGTTAGACATCATTTAAGGTGAAAAAATTACAGCAAAATAAGATTAGAGAATTAGTAGATAATTACAAAAGCAGCTTTTCTGAAAATTATTGATTTGTCAGCACCACAAGAAATCATCTGAAGAGCACCTCCATTCTGTACAAATCTCACAGCTGTGATTGACGAGGAATGATCATCCAGCGTTTGTTGAAAAGTATAATCTTGCTTCACATCAAACACATGAATCAGGCGATCTCTACTAGCAGATGCAAGATATTTTTTCTCTTGACCTGCAATACACATTTGTTATGTCACTCTTTCAGAAAAATAAAATAAATAAAAATAAATGGAATTAATGCAGAAATAATTGGATAGTTCTAAAACATATCCCAATAGCTTGTATCATTGTCAAAATCCCTTTTATATGTAAACTAAAAAAATGTACTGTATGTTTATGAAGAGATATTACATCATCAATAATTTGCTAACTACATTTTGAGCATGAAAATGAAAACTAGCAGCAAAAGCATAAAAAAAGCAACTGTTGGTTACAACCATTTGCTCCCACACTCAAGAGTTTAAAAGAGTTGCCTTATCTACAAAAGTATACTGTTATCACTGAATTACATATATTTATACTCAGTTTACTTTTGGCATAGTTTTGACATAACTTGTTACAATTTTTTTTATTTATTTAGTAAATTTTACAAATAATTTTATTCTCATTTCATTAGACATGTTACCCTATTTTATATACCGATATAGTTTTAATTCTCTTGATAATTAAAAACTTCTGTTGAATCCTCCAATTTTCCTTTGCTTTCTGCTTATGACCTGCTTTGCTATAAATTATTTCTCTGCACTGAAAATAATATTTTTAATAGCTTACCTATATCCTGTAGTTTACTCTTATCTCATTCTGTGGGCAACAACTAGTGCCTTAAATAATAATTAGATTTCTTTAGTGTTTTCAGATCCATTTCTAATCTTATGGAATAAAAGTGGTGAAAATAGAAACCATTCATAGTTATCATTTTGAGGTTATACTAGCTATTACTAAATCCTTAAGAAAGCGAAACAAATATTATTAAACTATTCATATTACAGTTAAATTATAAAAGAAAGAAAAAAAAAATGAAAATTTTTTTCTTTCTCCCAATTTCCCAACAATAGACTTTCAAACTTAACAATTGATACTTTTAAACATATTTAACAAACACACATAAAAAATAAAACAATAGACTTCAATGTAATATTATGTTCTGTAAATTTAAAATTACTTTATCAAAAAGGCAAGCTAATGCAGTGTGAGTGAGCAATAAGTACTCTACAGTATTGTGATGCAACATGTGTACACCATTCAAATAGCAGTGACATTAAAGATTAAAATCACAGTTATATACAGTTACATTACAATATAATACACCACTCAGTGTGTGTGTGTGTGTGTGTGTGTTTTATATTATTTATCAATAATTTAAATATTGCCATATGCAGCAAACTACAAAAATTTACCTATTTCTTTATTAATGGCAGACTTAATATAAAATCAATCCTTAAAAGTCAATAGTTAATTTTATGTTACATATATGTTTGATATTCAATCTAAAATATTTAAGTACTTAATATTTTTTAACTTCAAAAATTTAAAAATAAAATAAAATCAGTAATTTAGACAAAAGATGATAAATATTTAACCTGCAACAGCAACTGGTTTGGAGTATTCTAAGCACAGAACTTCAGAATCGTGAGCTTCTATTTTACACAATTCTTCTAAAAACTCTAAATCATGAATTCTAAAATTAAACAATTGTCATATTATAAATCCACACATAATACCCTTACATATTAAATAAAACAATGTAAAAAATTAAAACAAATATATTTTTAATAAGATTCACTGAAACAAGACTCATTCCTATTTTAAATGGCAAAATACGACTTTCAAGACTTTTTATAACTGCTATTTGAACTTTTAAGGCTACTCCAGCTGTTGATAATGTTTCAAATTAATTTAACTGAAACCTAAAAGTATTTATGCAGAATAATAATTTCACATAAATGTGATTACAATGAGAATTCATTTTGATATGAACAAAAATATCAGTATTATAAAAATATGAAAAATCAACCATAATCATAATTTGCAAGTATCGATTCTGTTGTAACTTTTAAATTGACCCATGCTATAAGCTTTTACGTTAGTAAGTTTTCTCTTCTAAATAATTTGAATGAGCTTTTTTTTTTTTTAAAAAAAGTTAATTTATTCAAGTCTATTTGAAACATCTTAAATGCGCTTTCAGAGATAATAATCTATATATATATAAAACAATTCCGTAACTGACTGACTCACTGACATACAACGCACAGACCAAACCGCTGGACCTAAAGGGCTGAAATTTTGCATGACGATTCTCCTTATAGTATAGGGGTGCACCAAGAAAGATTTTTGAAAAATTCTTCTTAGATTTTTTTAAATTAAATTTTTAAGCTGTTTTTGTAACTTTTTTTAAGTTTGCATTTAAAATAATAATTTGGGGGGTTATAAAATTTATATCACGAGAAAGATCATAAAAATTCTTTTAAAATAAAATCTTTTTCGAATCTTTACCTCCATTTTCTGATTTTTGGTAAATTTTTTAATATTAATTTTTAGAATTTAATTCATTAAATGCTGATAATGTGATTTCTTTTTCTGGTACAATAAATAAATTTATCGTCATGTGCATAACAACTAAATAGACAAAAAAAATTTTTTTTCTTGGTAATGCGGCAGATGATTGAACACTATCCAAAAAAATATTAAAATACAATAAAAGATATTATGTTCCTCAAACTGTACTATATTCTTTAGTAAGTCCTATTATATTTAATTTGAATATTTTCTTCTACATTATTTTGTCTATAAAATTTTTTTTAATAAGTATATTTTTTTTGCTTTTTTTTACATCAATTGTATACATTGATCATCGTATTTATTATAGACAGTGGAATCTCAATCGATCGTTTTAGGATCCATCATTTTTCCGTATGTGTCGTTCATTTTATCCAGTCCCAACAATCACATTGCTTTGTTATGTTTCCGCATCTATCGTTTTCCCGCATTTATCGTTCATTTCAATCGGTCCCTTGAAAAACGATAGATCAAGATTCTACTAATAAATAATCCAACAGAGATAGATAAAAATAATACTAAAATAGACAAAAAACAAACAGAAATCAAGCACTCTGGGCATCCACGCACCAACGGCAAGATTCTGTATAAGTGCCGGAACTGAACCATAAAACAACAGAGGTAACCGACAGGTCTCATCATCAGGGAGCCTAACCATGTCAGTTACCTCAAGGGGAACTTTCTGAATAGGATGCAGGTAAGCCCAAAAGACATCCCAAGGCTCCGAGTTGGGCAGGATGTCTTTTGGGCTTACCTGCATCCTATTCAGAAAGTTCCCCTTGAGGTAACTGACATGGTTAGGCTCCCTGATGACGAGACCTGTCGGTTACCTCTGTTGTTTTATGGCTCAGTTCCAGCACTTATACAGAATCTTGCCGTTGGTGCGTGGATGCCCAGAGTGCTTGATTTCTGTTTGTTTTTTGTCTTTTTTAGTATTATTTTTATCTATCTCTGTTGGATTATTTATTTGTTTTTTTCATTATGGGGATATGAAGCTTCTGCGCTATCCTCTATTGAAAATGTTTTCTTTGCAGGATAAGTTTTATGTTATAGTGATTTAGCAGTCTATGCTTGAATTTTAATTTTGTTTATTTCTATTGTTTACATTTTACATCAAGATTCTACTGTATATATATATTTTTGGCATTAATTGCATACATTGACCGTTGTATTTAATTTGAATGTACTCCATAGCAAAGTGCGGGTTTTCAGCTATTCTCAAACATAAAATTAATAAAGCAGAAAAAAAGCTTATTTTTAAAAATCTTAAAACCTTCTACTGGAGGGAGAAGGGGGGCTGCTAAGCAAAAGTTGTAGCATTTCTATGAACTATTTTTAATAAATGGAGACAATCAAATCCACATAAGCACCTTATTTTTACACATTCACAAACTGTGTACAATGGTTTTCACGGTAAAATTAAGCACTACAGGAGAAGAAAATACACTGAAAAAGGAAAAACTTTTTACACTTAAAAAGAGAAAGAAACAGGTCTGAAAGTAATTCTGGATATTAAAGTATTTTTAGGACCTATCCGTATTAACAACTGAAAATTTTAAAAAACTGATGAATGAAAACAATCAAGACATACAATTAAACATAAAATTAGTAAAGGTCACAAATTTCTATTATTAGTAGTACAGTGGACACTCGTTAATTCGAACTTGGTTAAATCGAACTTTCAGTTAATTTGAACTAATTCAAAGGCTCCAAAAACGTTGTATTGGAATTAATGTTAAAAATATCTCATTAATTCGTACTAAATTTTTATCACTTCGGTTAATTCGAACTAAAAATTTGACAAAAAAAAAATTATTTTTCCTCGTTTAATGGAGAAAATACACACTGTATTTATTATTTTGTGTGTCAAAATCGTCTGCATTTCTTTTCTGCGTAAAGTGGCACATGCCTGCATTCCTAGAGTATTGCATGTCCGCTAAACGTTAGTAGCTATTGTCCTTCTTATTAGTGCTAAGCGGAAAAAGCAATTTTCCTTTATTTGTATCGATTTTCTTAGAATTTCAGAAAAACCAGTCTTTACTATAGATTCTAGGTAGCTGCATCAATTATACCTGCAGTGCAGACAAGTTAATGTGGTCTAGTTTTCCTCATTGTGTGGTGTGAACGTGTAAAAATTCAGGACATCTGCACGTGGAAAGTACAAAACCCTAACTTTGGAGACAAAGGTAGAAATTTTAAAGAAAGTAGAGAATAGCGAATGTAAAACAAAGTTAGCAGCTGACTGTGGAATTTTAAAAAATGCCTTGTCAACTAATTTGAAAAGCAAGGAGTCAATTTTAGATGCATGGAAAAAAATCAAAATTTTCTAGAGGAAGGAAATGCATGAGAAATGCGTCCCAAGAAGATCTAGAAAAAGTTCTACTGCTATGGTTCCCAGATGTTAGATCTCGAAATTTTCTGATAAATGGACCCCTAGCGCTGACGAAGGCTGATGAATTGGCAAGTCGAATGGGCATTGAAGATTTTAAATGCAGTGATGAATGGTTTTCTTGATTTAAGTCAAGACACAATATTTCTTATCAAACTGTATGTGGCCAAAGCTCTGATGTAAACGAAGACATATGCACTAATTTCAGTAGGAAACTGCCAGGGCTTTTCTCTACTTACCTGCCAAAAGATATTTTTAATGCGGCCATAATGGACTCTATTAAAACCCTGAAAGCATTTATTCAGATGGAACCTTCCTCTGAAAATGAACTGAAATGTTTACTTCAAATCAAGAAGCTGGCTGAATAATCAGGCATCATAAACAGAACCAAACATACATTTTACAGTTTTTTCCCGAAGTGAAATTCATATTTTTAATTAAAGTTTACTATCTACTACATATCTTTTGCTTCATTTTATGATTAAGTTAAGTCTGTATTGCTTTTTAATATGTTTTATTTTAGATAACATAGTATAATATATTTTCTGGGGTTATACATACTAGGAGATTTTTCTTCTTCAGTGATACACATTTAAAGTTATATATTTTCTCTTAACATCGGATAATTCGAACTTTTATCTGAGAACCTTTGAGTTCGAATTAACGAGCGTCTACTGTATTTAGAAAGAAGAAAAATCTGTTCTGTACACATAAAACAATAGATAGTCACCTGATATTTCCTGATCTATCACCAGATGCTAAATGTCTTCCATCTGGACTTATCCTCAAGCATCTCACACCATTTTTGCCATCATAGGTAGTGTCAACTTTATCATTACTACCATCTGAAAAAAAATAAGTTGAAAAAACAGTAAAAAAAGAAAAAGTAGAAAAATAAAGATAAATTTATCTCAGTTTTTAGCAGTTATTTTATAATAAATTAATTGCATAAAACAAACACTTACTAGCATTTAAATCTGTGTCACATAAATAAGAAAGTTCTGGATCTACATATAATACTTTGAGCAATTCCTGTAAAAAATTTTAATAAATAAAATACAACTACAAACGGTTATATAACATTATTTTTGACTTACAGAAAAACATTAATTAATTAATAAATATTTATTAAAGATGAATTAGTTTTTTTGCTCTCATGTATATCAAATCTCTTGAACAATAAGTATGATAAATGTAAGACTTAAAAAAGTTCTTTGAACATGCTATTTGCATTAATTAAAAAATATTATAGATAACTTTAAATTTTGATGGGATAAATGCCATTATGAAACATTTTCAACTATAAATTACTTTACAATAATAATGCTCTTATGAAAGAAAATCTGTAGCAAGATTGCAAAATTAATGAACACTCACTGAGCTATAAATATTCCTGTGATATGATGTATCTTGCTCCATTGACGATTCTACATTCCAAAAACGCATTGTGTCATCACTGGAGCAAGTTAAAAAAGTTCCTTTTGGAAGAATACTTTTGGAACATTCAGAAACATCTGGATATATCTAAAATATACAGAGAAAAACAATTCTGAAAAAAATATTTAAATAAAATATACTATTATTTAAAATAAAGATATTAAATTAATTTTAAACTGAAAATATAACAATTTTTTTGTTAGAAATTCAGAGGCATACTCATAAATTCTTAATTGTTTTTCCAATGAAAATCAATTAAATTCCCAGAAGATTATAGATTATTAAAAAGAATGAAACAGTCAAACATATACTTATGCAGTGTGGTAAAATAAGAAGAAATGAATGAATATATTAAGGACAGCAAAAATAACAATCTAATTAGTTTTAAGATTTTGAATTTATCTAAATATTTTGATCAGTTATGATGAAAATCCTCTCATTCACTTGAGTTTAAACAGTATAAACACAGAACTTACTTCAATACCCCAGATGCAGGCACTATGATACATATAGGAATGAGATTTTCCCACTTTTTTAGTATCTTTGATATCCCAAACATAGAAACTATGATCATTATATACACATGTGACCTGTAAAAATGAATATGCATTAAGGTCATTTAGAATATAGAGCATACCAAATTTTTCGTATTTATTAGAAAGAAAATTACCTTTTTATTAATTTCATCTAATGCAATTGCAATAGTATCAGGAAATTTCACATTCTGGTGATGAGAAACTGCTTTCCTGCAATTATTGATTTCATTAACTTAAAGTGAAAAATTATAATATGCTCAAATCTCTAATAGTATGACAATTAATTTCAAACTTAAAATGTTAATCCATTAAATATCCATTCAACTAAGCTTTTCCTTTCAGTAGATTTCTAAATGCCTAGGACCCAGGATTATTTATTGTTTTATAATAATATAATGTATTTTTGAACTGTAAATTTTATGAAAAGGTAAAAAGTATTGGCAATTATTTTCCCTGAAAATTATCTACTTTTTGTCCTTGACAGGTATATACAGTGGAATGTCGATCTATCGTTTTTCAAGGGACCGATTGAAATGAACGATAAATGCGGGAAAACGATAGATGCGGAAACATAACAAAGCAATATGATCGTTGGGACTGGATAAAATGAACGACACATACGGAAAAACGATGGATCCGAAAACGATGGATCGAGATTCCACTGTAATTACTTTTGTACAGCACTATATACTATTACGTATATGTTTTAGACAAAAGACTAGCTTCTATTTATTGATTTATTTTGACTATGACCATTTTTCTTAACTGGTTTATTTTAGCACAGGTCCAAGAAAACTTAATTCCTGTTAGAAAACTGATAACAACCTATTACAATTTTAACTCCTCATTGATTTTTACTAATTACTTTTTATTTTAAATTTGATGAACAGTTTTTTAAAAATATAAATCTGTTGTGGGGAATTTTAAAAAAAATTTAAAACCTTTGATAAGTAAAATTCATACAATTCTTAAAATTATGCAATTCACTTAAAAATTATAATTTTAGGAAGGAAAAGTACAAAGGTCCATGACTTTGTTATAAAAATGTCACTGAAATGTAGTTTCAGCTCATCAGAGCATATGATTCTATACACAACATTAGCCAGCATCTGGAATAATTTAAATACTATTGTATTGTGTCTAAAGCAGTGTGCCTTGTTGGATTCTATATATAATTAAGAGATCTAACAGAAAAATTCTTAAATTTAAATAACTTCCAAAAAATGAGATTTTATTGGTTTTAAAAAGAAATCACTTTGACTGACAAACCATACTTTTCTTTCAGTGTCTATTATGTAATAAGATATTTCATTCCTATTTTATGATGATTTTAGAATGATAAACTGCCTTTAAACCTCAGAACTAAAATAAGAGATATAGTGTTTAACATTAATCTAATGTTACTAAAATTATTGCAATCAAAATTTTAAAAACCTAACAATTCATTAAAACAAGGTCATTACTAACTAAAAAAAAAAAAAAAAAAATTAATTGTAAATTTTTTTATATAAATTCATTTGTTGCTGCAAAAATACGAGGGTAGGCTGAAAAGTAATGCACACATGCTTGTAGAGCGCGAACAAAAAGAACATTAAAGTACAATTCTTAAGCTTCAAAATCATATATTTATTTTTCAACATAGTCACCGTTAAGGCTAACACATTTCTCCCAACGTGTAACAAGTTTTCTCATTCCATCACTGAAAAATCCTTCAGACTTTTCTCGAATCCACGACTTGACAGCTGCCTTCATCACATCGTCCGAGGTGTAATGATTACCCTTTAGGTCTCTCTTGAGTAGAGGAAAAAAAAATAAAAATTGCAAGGCACAAGATCGGGGGAATAAGGAGGGTGTGGAATCGGTTCAAACTTCAGGTTTTGCAGAGTCTCTCCAGTCCGACACTGTTCTCGCCTGTGAGATGGCATGGTATCCATCGAGCACAGATTTTACGGTATCCCAATTGTTCTTTAATGAAGCAGACACATTCCTTGGATACTCCATTATGGTTTGCGATACGCTTTTGGGTGATTCGCCGGTCATTTTGAATCAAATCGTCGACGAGTTTGCGATGTTCATCGTCTGTGGCATTGATCGGACATCCGTTGCGTGTTTCATCAACAATTATGGCTTTTCCAGGCTCGAAACCACGAAATTTTACTACCCATCGATTTACAGTACCCCTATCAACAACATCTTCACCTTAAACAGCCTTTAAACGACGATGAATCTCAGTAGGACTCACTTTTTCAGATGTTAAAAATTCAATAACAGCGTGCTGTATAACTCGCCGTTGACATAGCACTAGAACACGTCTCCATACTACCGCTTTTCAAAATACACAGGATGAACACAGCGATTTCAAACCTGCGCATGCGTATTGAGGAGGGATGGAACTTCCAAATGCCACTTGGCGCTGTTTTGAAGGTCATTTTGTTCGCGTTCTACAAGCATGTGTGCATTACTTTTCAGCCTACCTACGTAAATAAATAAATAAATAAATAAATTCTACATAAAAGACTCAATGCAACAGTTACTCTAAGAAGAGAAAAGTTTAAGTTTTAAAGATGTGTAAGCTGAAGCAATTAGAATTTATGGCTATACAATGGCATAAGAATGAAATTTTAGAAAAAAAAATAATTTCATACCCTCCAACTAAGCCTTTTGCTACATCAACTCCTAATGGATGAGGCCTTGGTAATGTTGATATGAAATTGAGATTAAAAGGACTAAAACAACGTATCACACCTTCAGCACAACCAATAAATATTAACTTGTCTCCGACTGATATACTGTTGGCACTTGTTGTCTAAAACATATTAAAAAAAATAAATAAATAGAATTCTCTATGCAAAAAAAATATTACTAACATTCACATACACAAAGTAGAATTAGAAAGAAAAATTTAATTACATTAACTGAAATAATAATACAGAAGTATAGAAATAATATAGTATGAACACTATAAAAATAGCTTCTAAACATAATTTTGTATCAATTTCTGAAAACACAACTTACAATTTAAAATCTACTGATTTACTTGGAAGGATAATAAAATGAATTTTAGAATTATTAAAGTTTTATATAAAGAGTAACATGCACTAGAATTCTACAGGGGTGAAAAGGCTGGAACCCAAATCAAACGAGAAAGGAAAAGAAAAAATATTAACCAAGCAGGGAAAAAAGCTAGTAAATAAAATGAAATAGCAATTTAAATAAAACCAAACTATTACATAAAATTATGAATTTGGTGAGACAGGATACTCAAAACTTAATTATTTGACAATATGAGTAAAATCTAAAATATTAAGTCTTAGCATATTGTTTATTAATTTGATATTTTAATAGAAAATAAAAACATGGGATTTAAAAGAGATAAAGACTCATAATATAAGTTGCAGTGACAAAATAAATAAAATTTCAAAAAGTAATGCAGCCAAATTAGTAAATGAGAGGACATGGCTTATGCTTCTATCTCAGAATGAAATCATATTGCCATGGCTGCAATGTTTAAAATGCTGCTATTAAATATCATGAAAAAATTGAACGAAAAAATAAATTATAAGTCACAAAATCAATTAAAATTTACATGATATTTTATAAGCCTTATTATGTCTCATGTTTTCAGTGATAAGACAGACCCTATGTTGCTTTTGCAATAAGTTTTGCTGAAACCACTGAAGAAAATTTCATATAGGATTTGTAACATACTGTTCTTCTAAAAATTAAATTTTTTGTAAGAAAAACTTTTTTGTAAAAAAAATTATACATCAAGCAATGTAAATCATACTTTATCATAATGAGAAATAAAAAGTTAATCTTTCAAACACTTCAATATATATATTCTTAATAAAGAAATGAACATATTTGCAATTAAAAATGCCAAAAAGATCTAATTTTACAACTTTTTATAAATCAACAACATACCCTTAATTCAACCCATTTATCTAGAAGACGGCGACTATTAAATTCACATAAAAGGCCAGATTTAGTTATAGCATAAGTGCTATCAACCATTTCCCCTTTTCCACAAGCTACATCACAGAAATAATTGTTTCGTTGATCTCCTAAAATAGCAGATCTACCCATCAATGGCATAGGCTCGAGTTTATACTGTGAAAGATAAGAAGAGTTATTACAGATAATTTTTTTGCAAAATTGAAAAGTTTTAGATTTTAATGATCTTATTAAAATCATTTTGTCATAATATTTGTAGACAGGTAACAATAGTCCAGAATACTATCATAATCAGTTCTTAGTACATGCTACCAATCCACAAAAGGTGAAGTACTATTAAAGGTATTTTCAATCTAAAGAAAAAAATACTATGTTTAACAAATATGTTAAATAATGTTAATATTCCTCGAAAAGTAACTCAAATTTTTAAAAAAGCATGTTATAACACTGAAGTTTTTTCTGAAATATGTACTTTAATTTTACAGTTTTACATTATTTTGAATTTTACAATAATTATATTAAGTAATGTGAATTGGAATTGAAAAGACCGCAAACAAAAAGGAACCTTAATTTTATGTAATCTTTTCACTTTAAATTCACAACACTCTTTGGTAAACTTATGAGGTTGTTCTACAACATGTCACAGTTGTTTGGAGAGTAGACTGTCAACTGAGGATGCAAAAGATGGTGAATTCAATTCTTATAATGGCCACAATTAGCTTTTAGAGAGAAAAACAGTGTTATGTGAGAGATAGAGTCACTACAAACTTGTATTTATATAAGTAAGACTTTTGAAAATAAAGAGAGAAAAAAAATAAATCCAAGAGGTAGTTTAGTTTTCAAAAATAAAGTTTTGAGCACAAGATTTAAATAAAATCTGTTATTTTGAGGTAAAATTTAGATTTAATATAAAAAAACAGAGTTGAACTTCATATCAATAAACAATTTTAGCCATACTTCCGTTTACATAAAGAAGAGATTTTACTAATCATTAATATAATTTTTCAACATCTTAATTTAATATCCCAATACATCCTTTTTATAGCTTTACTCTTTCAAAATCACTTCAACACAATGAATTTCATCATCATATCTACATTTGTTAATAACAGTAAATTTTTAACATGGAAATAAAAACTGAAAGATTTAAATTTCTCATATTTCATTGGATTTTGTCTTCTAAATTAAATTTTTTTGAATTAATCCATACATTTTTTAATGATTTTAATAGAACATTTTTCTGATAACTTCTCTTTTACCCATTATACATTTTTGTTAGCCATTCTAAACCAAAAACAAATAAATCAAACTTAGGACACATTTTAAATTTTAAATCCTGAGATGTGAGACTTTTAAACAATGCTAATTTTAGAAGCTTAACAGATAGAAATCACTCTGCAAAAATTCTAAAATTGCTTCAATTAATGTAATAAAGTTGAGAGTAAAGAATGAAAAGAATTAAATCTCAAATTAAAATACCTTAAATATATTATCAACCAATAGATTAGTTTTAAAAAAAAACAATTTCAAAAGTGTCTGTATAATTTAACAAAGTAAACTTGAGACAGAGATTTTACCTTTGTTGAGCGAGAATATTCTAGATACCAAAACTTAACATGTCTATTTCCAACAGTAACAAAATAATTCCCATTTGATGCAAATGAAAGTGCTTTTACCTGCAATAAAAATATGACAGATGTACAAATTAATGTATAAATATTTTTAAGAGTCAAATAAAGGACTAAAATACTTTCTAATTCCAAAAACATAACAGAAATTTAAAGACCAACAATGATATATATATATATATATATATATACAGGGTGTCCATAATTAAAGTCCCACTTTCAAAAGGCTGCAAAAAAAGAACCACTGGTCAGAATGACTTCAAATTTGAACTGAATATACTGGAAGAAGAGGGAAACTATTTGGCATAATAAAAGAAAAGTTCCAAAATGTATCAATAGATGGCACTGTAAGCTGTTTTAGCTTTTTTTATTTATTTATTTATTATGCCAAATCGTTTTCTTTTTCTTCCAGTATATTCAGTTTAAATTTGAAGTCATTCTGACCAGTGGTTCTTTTTTTGCAGCCTTTTGAAAGTGGGACTTTAATTATGGACACCCTGTGTGTGTGTATATATATATATATATATATATAACAATTAGAATAAAATTAATTATATACTGATTTTGAATAAAATTTACATCATACATATACACTGGAATCTCAATCAATTGTTCTCTGAATCATTTTAACGATGATTCGGAGAACGATTGTGTTGTTTATGTCACCCAGTCCCGACGATCATATCGCTTTGTTATGTTCCAGCATCTATTGTTTTCCCGCATTTATCGTTCAGTTCAGTCAGTTCCTTGAAAAATGATAGATCGAGATTCCACTATATATTCTTTCTTTTTAACTAAAAATCATCAAACTTCTAACTCAAAAAAAAAAATTATAGGAAAAATATTTTTTTACCATTCAGAAATCATAATGCTCTTATTGAAATTATAGCTACAGAAAATGATGTTAAAAAGGAAAAATAGAAAAAAAATTAAACTCAAATGTTTAGTCATAACAGAACAAATAATTCATTCACAAGTACAATTTTAAAATCCTTATACCCATTACTTAAGATGTTCAAAACAATGTATAATTAACACATATCTAATAGAGAAAAAAAACTAATCTTTCTACTATTAAGGAAACTTAAGAAAAGCATAATTCAAAAATCTGAACCATGAATTTTATATCAATATTTTAATGACAATGTCATATCTAAAGGCCAATAATTATAAAAGGAAAAAAAAATCTGTTATCTATTAAACTGAACTTATATACTAATTATAGCAATCTATATCTTTAGAATTAAAAAAAAAAATACTTACTTTACAAGAAACTTTGTTTGAAGCTACTTTAATATTATTTTTCCAGTCCCATACATTCACTATCATGTCATGTTGTGAACCAACAGACACAACATATTTGAGATTTGGAGAAAAGGCCTAAAACAATAACATTAATATTACTTTAAATGAATATATCAAATGTCAACAGCAAATAACCCAGCAGTTTAAAAATATTGATAATGGAGTTATTTTTCACACAATTATATCTCACGAGAATATATCATGGCTACTATAAATGACTATACACATTCATAAAAAGGACAACAAAATGAGAAATTTTTCAACTTATTTTTAAAATAAACAACCTCTTTAAAGTTTGTTTACTTCATTATATTTTATTGACGTGACTTTAAAAAAAAAGGATTATAAAGGATTTGAACTAAGTTTAGGAGATTTCATAGGTTATGATACTTTGAAATATAGTTGGGAATGAACAAATGTAGGAAAATTATGATCACATTAAATAGAATTTTCATTATCTTTTGGTGATTCAAGGTTTTGTTTGGAGCGCTATGGTCATTTTTTGCTACACGAGGGCTAATTACACTAGGACATACAGCTTAAAGCCGATTCCGAACGGCTACGAACATCCATGCCAACAGTGGGACTCGAACCCACAGACTCTGGTACCAAATGCCAGCGCCCTAGCCATTCGGCCATCGTCCGGCTTTGGTGATTCAAGAGTTTCTAAAACAATTTAATTACAATAATGCACAGAAAATAAAATATATAACAAGTAAAATTATTTCATAATAAACAACAGTAAAAAGTTAACAAATTTTTGAACAATAATGATTTAAAATAGTCTAGTTTTATTTGATACTGAATTTTCCTAATTTTAATGAAACAAAAGACAAATGAATTTATCAATTAAATCTAGAATTTAACCTCAATTGAATCCTTGATATCATTAACTAGAAGACTTGAATATCATATAATACAGTTTATTATTTCATAGAATTTAAGGGACAATTTTCAATCAATAGTAAAATAGTGGATAACACACACAATAATTCAACATTATTTCACAGAATTCAAGGTACAATAATTATCAGTCAAAAGTAAGGTATTGAATAACACACACAACAATCAAATACTTTGATAAATTTTAACTGCATAATAGTCCTTAGTAATGTTAATATCTCTAATAAAAATTATATCAATCAAGAATTTTCTCTTTATATTTGCTCTAACAAAATAATTTTAGCATTAATCTTAAGAATGTAAATAACTAGCAAATTGCAATGAATGTCATCACTCAACTCTTCCTATTTTTCTCAAACAATGATTATCTACAATATCTCATTTCAGGAATGATCCACAGACATATATATCAATACAACATAGAATACCTACAATTAAACGAGAAGGTAATACAGTAAGAATAAAAGGACAAGAAGTGATAGCAGTCTAAGAAAACTGAAAGTTTTGGCTTATAATTTAATGATTGCATAGAGAACAGAGGCAGGCATTTAAAAAAAAAATTACATTCAGTAACAAAATTAAATCACCTTGAAGAATGTAAAAGATCAAATTAAATTCTTTTTAAGTAATGCATAGAAAAAGAGGGGAGAATTTACTTACTACACAATTTATCCCATATTTATGACCTTGAAATTCTGCTACCTGAATTTTCTCATGTACATCCCATACTCGAACATGTGGCTGATGACCACACTAAATTGAAAGAGTTTTAAAAATCAACATTTAAGGTGTTTAAATCAAAGTAATAATTCATAACAACAATAATAAAAAACTGAATTTCAAAACTTTTTTTTTTCTAAAATTCAATACAGTACCTCTCCAGTTGCCAAATATTTGCCATCTGATGAAAATGCAAGAGATGTAATTGTTTTCTTTGAACTACTGAGTATATGGCCTTGCTTGTTTTTTCGTATATTATAAATAACAACAACACAACTAGAGAAAAGAGAAAAAAAATTTTAAATATAAAGAAAATTAGTCTGATAATTTATATCTATGCTTTTAACCATACACAATTATTTTCAAAAAATGCTTGGATTGTTCATTTGAGCCAATATAATGAAGAAATGACAATGACTGATATGATCATTACTCATAAGAAATTTCAAACAAGAAAAAATATGAACTTTAATAAGAAAATTTCACTTATGTTATAATATTTATGACTATAAAATAAAACAAGTGGAATATAATATTTGAAATGACATCTACTATGAAATTTCTCAGAAATATTCAGAATTCAAGTTTCCTATACATGTAACATGAACTAATAAAATAGGGACCAATTAAAAAAATATCAAAAAAATGAATGGAAAAATGAAATAAAAGTAACTTTGATCTGACTTTTCTTTCCAATACACAACAAATCACACTTTTACATTCATCATGAAATTTTTGTAACTTTATCTTATAATTTATCTTAAAATTTTATAAAAATTTTAAAATATAACTTCTAAACAAAAATAAAAAGAAATTATTTAAATTGAATCTTTAACAATGAAAAAATTAAGTTAATATTGATTAAATCTATGATTTAAGGTTTCTAAAGTATCTAGGATTAAGATGTTAAATTATAACAATCAATGAGGTCTTTATATCAGTTACTCCATGACAGCGGTACTCAAACTGCGGCCCTCCAAGCTCTTATGTGCAGCCCAAAACACTACACTCAAACTTATTATCAAGCAGGTGAATTTATAAACATGATTTTCGAAATTTGAGCCTGAAAAATACAAAACTGAACAAAAATGTGCTACCTGCATCTCATGTTGTTCACATCAACATACCTTTGTGAATCATCCTATTCCAAAATGAAATATGTGAAGAACATATATACAAATCGGCTTAACAATTCTTATCTTGATGCTGTATTGAGAGTCCCATGTAGGAAATATAAAGCTGATTTGTTTAAAAAGTCAAAAGTTTGTCTCAACATTAAAAATCACACTGATTTTTAAATAAATACTTGAATAAATTTCGGTTTTGAGTTTTATTTTTTACATTATAAAATTATGAAGTATAGTGTACTATGTGAGGTAGTGTGCATTATTATATTATGAGGTATGTTTCAGCCCATGTAACATAGCAAACATATGCATGTGGCCCATGAGAAAGAAAGGTTGAGTACGGCTGCTCTATGAATATCACCACAATAATCTGCTTGTTTTGTTATTTTTTAATTGCCTTTAGATTATAGCAAATCTGTACATCCTATTTGAAGTTCTAGGAATTCAAAACATATAAATTCAGTAATATTCATGCATTTATTAGGTAACCTCCATTTCATTTTTCTTAAAACTATTTCATACCACAAAATGAAATTTACATTAAAAATATACAAATCCTGATCATAGAAATTAAATTTTTACTTAAAATTTTGCAATTCCTTTCCTTTCACTACCACGGGGAAACCATGCCATTAGAGTCATATGGTTCTTCAACCATTTTTTAACCTACTAAATTTCCAAATGTTAAGGTTATTGATAGTATTAATTTTACTACAGCCAGCAACTCATATCAAATCCAACTTTAAATTTTCCTGTGAAAATGTTTACAAAGATTATGTAATAAATTTTTGCATTTTCACCCACTTCCTTGTAACTGGCAATTTTTTGCTAAAAGATGCTACCATTAGTGGAAATACATGTCAAATTCAAATTACAAGCTATCCTTTCTCATTGTACTAAAAGAGCAAAGCAAGTGATTACTTACCCTGCAGGATATGCAACAATACTAGAATTAGGATCACAGTCGAAAGCAGCATTGTTTGATACGGTTAATCCCAGCACTTTTTCTAATTTCACCTGACATGAGAAAAGTTTGTTAATAGAAAAACCAATAAAATTAGTCTTATTTTTTTCTTAGTAATACATGGTTCCTTATATTTTTCTACCTTCAAAATTAAGTAAATACTCAGTATATTAAATTACTTTCTATAGAAATTTTAAGTACCTTATCTAAAGATCCATTTTATACCTTTATGTCTAAAAAGGATTTCTTTTAATGGTGCTGCAAAATTTATTTAGTGTTACCTTATATATATATATATATATATATATATATATATATATATATATATATATATATATATATATATATATATATATATATATATATATATACATACACACACACAGTGGAATCTCGATCTATCGTTTTTCAAGGGACCGATTGAAATGAACGATAAATGCGGGAAAACGATAGATGCGGAAACATAACAAAGCAATATGATCGTTGGGACTGGATAAAATGAACGACACATAGGGGAAAAACGATGGATCTGAAAACGATCGATCGAGATTCCACTGTATGTGTGTATATGTATATATATATATATATATATATATATATATATATATATATATATATATATATATATATATATATATATATATATATATATATATATATATATATATAACAAAGGGGGGGGAATTCTCAGTTCCTTAAAGTATTTTGATAGAAATTTTAAGCACCTTATCTAAAAGTTCCATTTTAATACCTTTCTGTCTAAAAATAATTTCTTAAATAGTGCTGAGTTTATTTATTTTAGGGGGAGGGATCAAAATTTGTTGGAAATAGCTTTTGAATCTTGAAAGAATATTAAATATATAGTTTGAAAATGTATTAAATTATAATATTACTTACAAGCACGTTGATATTTTGGTATTCGATTCAAAACGCATTTCCATACATATCACGTAAATCGAAGCTTTATGAAATTATTAAAACGAATGTAACCAACCCAGATGGAGTGGGTTGAGAAGAAGATTCCCCAAACCCTTTACGGGTCAAGTGTACGACCTAGGAATCCTTCCCGCGCCCTGCGGCATCGCCACTGAAAGTCACGTCGCAGACGTGAGAACAATCTTAGCAAGCTGTGCTTAATAAACTCATCATACAGAAATTTGTCTACAAATATGTAAACTTTGATGTTTAATTATTCTGTGCTAAAATAAAATCTCCCCCCAGATAAATATATATGTTCATACATTTATCATTTTATATGCTGATGAATGGGGTCGTACACTTCAGCGGTATACCGCGACCGAAATTTAGGTCGCGATACAAAAGTTGGGAATCCAGCTAAAACCTTCGGAATCATCCGGCCGCGAGAGATCTTTCACAACTCCGAATCTGACGGAGGAGATTCGGTAGAGAAGAAAATTGCAATATACCACCTAAAACTATCATGATAACAATGGGCCTATTCGAACAAAAGAGAAAAATGTAAGGTTCAGAGAGGCCATTTTGCTAGTCTATAAATAATGTCATTAAGATGAGGTAAGTCACCACACTCCAAGCGTACATTGACAATAAACACACTAAACTACTGATTCAACGTTACGTCACAGAAGCTTGAAACACCTACTAATGTGGGCGCGATAACATCCCGGTTGGATTATCTCATAACAAACGCGATTTCATCAAAACACATTTTATAAAGTGTTTTGATGAAATCAAATCATAAAGGGTAAAGAATTTGACAAAAATGTCAAATTGTAAAGGGTAGCCAGATGAGACTGGTTGTTTTGGAAAATTCATAACTTTTTTGTTTTTGATTATTTTTTTCAGATTATTGAGGATTCTTTGCAGTTTAAATGTCTAGTTACACCGTGCAAGAACGAGTCAGCATCATTGTAGTTTTTTATTATTCCTCTGGGCGGTCTATTACTGCTACTCAAAAAGAAAATAAATACCGTCAGCATTTCTAAGTCAGATCAGCTCCCAGTCTCTACTCGTTGTCGTTCCACCCAATTGAACATCTCCAGATCACTGCTGCAACGGATTTTAAGAAGTGGATCTTTCAATGTTTCCATACAAGATTCAAACGGTGTATCAGTCAGACTCGTTTGGGCCGCCCTGTACATCATCCATAACGTGAACAAGAGCCTCGTTGTCTTACCGATTAATGTATAGTATATTGTGCAGTAGTGTTTAGAATTTTCATGCGTAAGATAGGAACATGACAGCATTAGCAGAAAAGATACAGGTCCGTGATTTTTAAGTTTCTTTTTCTTTCTTATATAAATCAAGATTTAAAAGTAATAATATCTTTTAATGCTAAGATGTCGCAATAAAATTCCATATTATTTTCATTAGATATGAGAGGGTACGATCCCCACAGTTATCGCCCCTGGGGGTGCTCGGTCAAAATTGAGGTGGCAACTAACAGGTGTTCAAACCGGAGCCGCACACTTCAGCCCGTAGCCTATATGGACCTGGTCTGGAACTACGTTCCAGCCAGGGGGGGCATAAGAAACAACAAAACAACACACACACAATATATATATATATATATATATATATATATATATATATATATATATATATAAAGAGGACAGAAAGTATGAATGATTTTTAACAAATTAATGAGATTTGCTTGGATAAACACTTAATATAACCGAACAATAGAAAAAATTAGCAGTGAACGTAGGACCATGACTTGATTTTCACGGATCCGTACACGGCGCAAGCGCGGGACTACTTTTCATTCTCTTAACACAGGTTTGGGAAAGGGCGGAAGTGGTTTCTCAAAATTAATTCGGACCCAGCCCACTTTTCTTCCTAATCAGAAGCAGTCCATCTCGACGATTTCAAGATCCGTAATCGATCAACTGAGATAAATTGTAAAATATCGTTTAGTAATGATTTGATGTCTTTCATGTTCTAAAACGACAGATAATCTTAAGAATATAAAACGCTCATTTACGCCGGGGGGGGGGGGTCTTAAAGATTAACACCTTCGTGGGCTACAAAAAAATCCTTCTGGGTTTCAACTGCAGTTTTTTAGTTTTATTATATGTTATAGCAGACACTGAATGATACATAAATGCCATTTTTTTCACTTCCCTCCCCCTTTATTTCATAATAGTTCCTTATGGATAATATTTATAGAAAAAAGGTGCTTTAAATATTCCCAATAATATTAAAAATAGTATTTCTATTACATAATAAGTCATGCAATACATATACACAACGAAATATTGCTAAATGTCTTTTCTTTGCTCGAGAAGGTCTAGGTAACCAGAATACTGGTTTCAATTTTCGGCCCGAGTAGAGGACCTAATTTTTCATCTAATTTTACACGCATTTAACCCTTCAGCGGGCGCACCCGTGTATAAAGTGCAACATTTTCGTAATTTTGAATGGTTTATTTTTACAAGTAAGGGTTGAATGTTCTAAGCAGTTTCGATTTATAGCTACACTCTTTCTAATGCAGGTATGATTTTCTGACCCTTCTATTCCTCTCCGTTCATTGTTAGTCGTGATTTAACCATGGTAAACCAGCGATTATACTGGATTACAATATGACAAAAGCAGGAGTTGATGTAGTCGATCCAATGTTCAGCTATTACACGGTATCCCGCATATCACGAAGATGGACAATCTCATTGTTTTTTTAAGTTTTTGGACATAATAGGAATCCATTCGCAAGTTGTCCTTAGATGCATTAAACCGGACAGTTTTGAAATAAGGCGATTGTATCTGCATTCTTTGGCCTTTAATTATAAATATTTCTCAATATTATCAACATTTTATATCTTGTCATAAAACGCAGAATCGTTATTTTCAATTTCAAAAGAAAAAGTTTATTACAAAAGGAATAATCAAGGTTGAAAGAGACGTTGCACTTTGTGCCACACGCGCCTGCTGAAGGGTTAATTATATTTAAGCAGAAGTCCATCTCCATTAATATGTTATCTTGTATACTAATGAGCTAACAATTTTTTTCAACATAAAATTAATATTAAAAATTTTAAAGCGATGCTCCCAATATTCTTCAGGATAGAGAAAATTTTTAATTAAAAAAAAAAGAATTTCGAGTAAATCAGGTTTTTGGTTAAACTACTATCTTTAAGCAATAGGCAAACAAAGGCAAGTAAGCTTGTGGATTCCATAAGTGTTCGCAGAATGTTACAATAGATGCAAGAATTCATCGTAGCAATTTCAAAAGTGAGGAGAAAGCAATAATTCAAATAAGTAAAGAGAATCGTGTTTAAAACCAACAATGCATTCAATAACACAAGAATAAACCAAGGGATGCTAACTGTAAGACAAAGTGCAATCCAAAGAAATCAAATAAAGAAAACAGCTTTCCTTCAGGCTTGGACAGTCAAGGATAACAAATAACTAATATTTTCTTAATCGAGACCTCTCGCTGTTTTAACACGAGTCGGTTTTTCACTTTCTCGGTAAGCTTAAGAATGTTTGACAAGTTACCGGCTACGAAACTTAGGATTCTACAGTCGAATGGTTCAAAATACGGCACAGAATAATCGATAGGAAATCTTCAATGAACTTTTGAAACAAAACGTCACGGATAGTGAACTTGGTTTCCTTAATGGGGATGCTTAGTCCCAAAAATATCTCAACAAAACACAAACTCTCTGTGTAACGAGACCTTTATTTTTGCTTTTTTTTAATCGGACATTGCATTATGAAGGAAAAATGAAAATATGAAAGAAAAAAACCGTACAGCTGTAGTCATTTATAGCTATTGGAATCATGACATACTTCAACACAATATTTCAGAAGAAAAATAAAAAACACAAAATGTAAGCAGTAAACCAATGAGGCTTACTATGCACATGGAAATATCTTGTCCCAGAGCTATAATGTAACAATTAGATTAAAACAACGTGCGAGTTAAAAAAAACTAAATATAACAAAAAACATATATTTATGCGTAAAAAAAGAACTAACTTAGGTAACAGTAATGCAATGAATATATATTTGAAATGCAATAAAAAAAATTGAGGACCACAACATTCTCCAAAAACTACTCTGGGTATAGAAAAAAATTATATAATTTAAAAAAATTATTCTAATCCGGTGTTATTTTTTCTCATAGAGAATTGCCCCGTAAGTTTTTGATATTAAAGGGCATGTAGGCAACTAAAAAATACGTTTGTTTAAAGTGTCTGAAAGATACAAAGGAGACAGAAATCGTTATGGTTTGTAACCGTGAGAAAAGAAAAGACATGAAAAAATAATTGTAAGGAAATGAATAAGAATCAAAAAAAAAAAAAATTAATTTGCTGCGATCGCAATTATGTGATCGTCCAAACAACGTCAGTATAAAACAAAACAAAATTAATAAACAGATGAAACAAAACTTATTTACATAAGCTGAACTGTGGAGATAATTACCCATCCACGGGTCACATCACGTTGGATTCTCTATCAGATCACGCCGACGACGTTCGCATTCCTTAACATTAGCTGGGCACTCTTTTAATACGTTTTCCTATCCTCGTTAAGTTGTAACTAACACTCAAACACTATCCCTCTCTCTGACGTTTGCGGTATTTTGTTTTACATGCTTTTAAAATCAGTTTAGTACTTGCTTTCTAAGAGATATTAATTACAGTAAGCACAATAGCCATTTAAACGTATCTCAGTTTTGCATATTTTGCATTTATTTGTTAGATCGCTCCATAACTTCCTTGTCACATACTGCTATATGCTTTCCTCTGTAAAATTCTGGTTTGTGTATGAGTGTGCGTGTGTTTGGGGGGGGGCTCAAAATGCATAAATAAGGTTTAACTGTGTAGATAATAATCAATTATTAATTTTAAAATTCATGAATAAAGAAAACCGGTCCTAGGGAAATATAAATTGGAGAGGAACTCTTCTATACAATTTAATTATAAAAATCCTTTCATTCTGTGGTATTTAGATTTATCAATTTTAATAAAATAGGTTGTTAGGAATGCAATGAGAAGAACAGAGAAATCTTACTGTGCCGGCATAGTTTGATTAGTAAAATATCGGTCTTGCAGGACAAGAGAATCAGATTCAGTTACCAGTCCTGGACAAACCGTCGCAACTAGATTCCTATCTCAATCATCGACGCTAATTTTGTTTTCATTTTAAATGTATAAAAGGCTAACCATGCAGATTTCAGGAAAAATGGGTAATAGTTCATCATGTTAACCATCAACTGTTCATGGAACCTTCATACAAATGGTAAGCGGATAACTAAAGTTAACATGGATTCAAATAAACAGAATTTCTTGATAATCCCGATTTATCAAAACTTCCTATTCTGCAATGCAAATTTATACATCAGTGAACGGAACATACACATGAATGGTTCGAACACCCAGTTTCAAATTTAGTCATGGCCACAGAACTTATTACAACTGTGGCGATGTTATTTTTTAACATAAAAAAAACATTTTTTTAAAAATAAGTTCTTCACTATTTTGCGAACGCTAAGAAATTTTGCTAAACGAATACTTAATTAGCATTAATAAACGTGTCAATTAAGAGATCCCTAGAAACCAACCAGTGGATTAAAAAAAAATACGTGGCAAATAATCTACATTACTAAATGAACAAATAACTTCCCCACTTACAGATTAATGATACAAAAAAAAACTTTGTACACGATCTACATGACCAACATGCCGCGAAGAATTGCTGCTATTCTGCTTGTGATAGAGGTAGTGCAATTACTATTTAAAAAAAACTATTCGCTCCCTCAGTAGCGTCGAAAGACCACATCGGAGGCGGACAGGAAAATTTTTATCCGACTTCGGGATCTTACACCGAGCCCTGCGTATTTAATACTCACGTAATTCGAACGTTTGGTCAGTTTCTCTTTCAACCATGTATATAGCTCACATAATGAGAATATCATTCTGTAATAAATACTTTAAATAAGATATTAGATAAGTTGTCGTTCTATAAAATCTGCAGTGCCACCAATACTTACACGTTTAATTTACCAACACTTCATTATTTTGTATAGAAACTGTTAAAGTCTAAGAAACTACAGAGTTCCGTGGAAATCATTTCATAATATTTTACCTATATAAAAAAAAAAAATTCGTAATGATAGAGATTTTATTACTATCGATTAATCCTTAAAAGCGTTATTGGGCAGATTAGCAGAGAACAGCCAAATTTTAATTCTTTACACTTCAATGGCCTTTGGAAAGTATCGACAGTGGCGCACCCAGGATTTTTTCTTGGGGGGGGGGGGGGGATAAACGGATAAAAATATTTATAATGCAAAATCAATATTCATATTGCAATTTCTATTTCTTTGAGGGGGCAGGGTCCCTTGCCCCCCCCCCCCTGGGTGCGCACTGAGTATCGAACCGGCCTGTAGTAAAAAATAAACAAACGAGTAAATAAAAGATGATACAATTAAACGCGTCCCGTATTAACTTCACATTCTTCCTCTCGTTGCACATCTAATTTACGTTGGAAAAATGAACAAGAGAGAAGAATGTGAAAAAGGACTTTTCTGGTTCTGGAAGAATTTTGTCGATAAGACCCAAAATTCGGTTTTAGTTGATGTACAAAGTACTCAGAAATTTTCATGACTTTATTATACAGGCAAAGTACGGACACATCTAAGTCCTTAATTGCTCAGGAGAGGTCATGGAGGAGCGTTTAAAATTGAGAATAGGCCTACGCTAATTGCTCCCGTTTTCAGATATCGGAAAAAATCTTACTACCCAAAATGTAAAAGCATACTTAGTTAATTTCTAAAATATAGAGTCACTGTTCCGATAAAAAGTTTCTCAATATGCAACGGAAAAAAAAAGTGATAATTCTAATGTTTTAAGATTAGAACTTTTTGTGTTTAGAAGATATCATTTTGTGACTACTTTGTATGTGAACTCAAACGTATTTTTCCTCTTTCTTCGACATCCAACGTAACTTCACGTGATAACACTAACTTCCTGACAAAGTGTTTGCTCTCTCACTGACGTAATTTGGCAGCATTCCCTCTGTTAGTTAAAACCTACCACAAGTAAATTGAAAACTGATAGCGCACGATGAGAAAGAAGCGAAAAAAGAAATCTAAACAATGACTTAGATCGGGGTCGGCAACCTATGACAGGGACATTTGGGAGATGTATTTATGGACTAAAAATGGATTAAAAAATAAATTTGCTTGAAGAAACAATAGTTTATTTTTCAGTTATTAGTGTCCACTGATTTGATAACTATACAGATGGAACTTCAAAACGAATAAATTCGATAATATTTTGCAAAAAATTCTCAGTCATGAGTTCGAATAAAATTTTTCAATTTCGAGCCAAATTTTTAACATATTTCCCCAAAACTAGATTAAAAACTGAATTTAAAAATTATTTTGCTTTTTTTCTCCTCTTTCTTCTTCTCTTTTTTTTCTAAATTTAAGTACGCATAAAAGTTTACATATTCATGAGACTGACTTTTATTAATATGATAGAAGTTATGCCTCAATTTAAAATTTGTTTTACTACTGTAATAATATTTTCTTAAAGTCATCCCCCCCCCCTACCCCAATGCGGCAAGTAGGTACTTCTTTGACACTGGGCCCATGATGACCCTCGAAGCTTTGCTGGCTACTTTTTTACGGAAGCACCATATGAGTGAACCAGCATTTGCTCCCTATGAGAGGAACGACACGGAAACGACCAAGCCTCATTCGGGATTTGAACCTAAGCCCACTGCGTGGCAGCTCAGGACGCTAACCACTATACTATGTAATAGAAGAATTGCTCTGCGTACAACACACAGGCCTTTAGATTAAAAAAAAATAATTAAATTTAGCTGTTAGGTACTTAATAAAAAATATATAGAAACAGACTAAATTCAAAAATAACTATAAACTATACACAGCAAAACAAACGGCTTCATATATGCAATAAACCTAATAAATTTATAGAATACATATTCAAAAATATTTAATGAATGAACTCTTCATACGTTGAAATTTGTATTAAAAAACTATCTAGATAATATTTTGTGTTTCTGGCGATTTTATGTGTGGCACGGAAAAAAAAGAAAAGAAAAAAAAAGTTTTTTTTAATTACTTATGAATGACTACGAAACATGAGAGACCAAGAATCGAAATGGAAAACGGGCCTTTTTTTTTCTCCTTCCTGATGTATACAATGGTTAGATTTGAAGAAGAAGAAAAAAAAAAAACCTCTGAGATACGATTTATTGAAAAGTAACAAATCCTCACCTCTCTAGGAATGTCAACATCCTTATCAGCAGCCTTTTCCTCGTTTGCAGAGTTATCCATATCGTATTTACCGATGGCGTACACAAACTAAGTATCCAGTGATTAGTAAGTCAACATTGCTTGAGATAGTACCTCCTGATATACGCATCATAATAAAAAACATCAATGTTGGCAGATTTTACTCTATACATGTATAATAAACGTATCACAGTCTTGAATGAAAAGAAAAATGCGATATCGATATTTTTCTAATCATTGTTATAATTCAAAACATTTATCATTAATAATCAAGAAGTCATTCAGTGCAAATAGCAATCGTTGTTATGTACTTGTTTCCTTCTTGGGCATTTTGGGTTGCTTCCCTTAAACTTTGCTATACCTCATTATAGCAGTGCACACAATATACCTAAAACATGAATACGCAGCACAGCGGGTGGGGCGAAAGCATTAATTAATATCAGAAAAAGTGAATGTCCACGTTTTCCACTCATGGTACAAACATGTGCAGTTATTAAATATGTAGCACTTAAAAATGATCACAGATTCACAATTTCAGCTGATCATTGTTTCACGTTCGAATAAAATGAATAGGTTTTGAAATTTTGAGGTCGACAACCTGTAGCTCAGCATGGAATCAAAACAAAACACTATAATTCACTAGCGATAAAGCAAGAAGTAGACACATTGTTTACGACAGTTGTCAATAGGAAATTCACCTCTTACCACTTCCACCAACACTTTCAACTACAGAACAAATGATCGTTTCCGAACGGAAAGGAAGTCAGCATCCACTGTGGATGAAGGAAACCGATAGAATATACCTGATGTTGGGAGAGGAAAGGATTAAACGAGACTCACTGACAAGTACGCAACTCTGAGAGGCCTCAAGGCCAACGAGTTTCAGCTGATATTTACGGCGAGCCATAGAATCGATTTTGTATCGCGACACACTTGATTTCTTTCATTTCATATTAAAGTCTACAGATGAAGATGATACTAACGCCCTATACATTAGTATGAGTTGCAATGTTACCAGTGGTTTCATTATCCCCCACGCTATACAGTTTTTTTTTTTTTTTTTTTTTGTTTTTTGTTTTTTTTTTTGGGGGGGGGGGGGGCAGTCATGGAATATGTAAGCTTTTTGCCAGTTTCAGCTAAAGAATTGGGGGGGGGGGGTTTCATCTATATGTTTCACCATATCTGAAGTTGTGTTAATTGTGCAACTAATCATTTTATTTCTTTAAAAAAAATTCTTAGATTTTTTAAACTTTATCATTGATTTTAAAAACATTTCGTAGCCAGGAGATGGTCGAATGGCTAGGGCGCTGGCGTTCGGTTCAGATCCTGTGGGTTCGAGTCCCACTGTTGGCATGGAAAAGCATGGATAGCTGTTTGGAATCGGCTTTAAACTGTAGGTGCCGGTCTAATTAGCCCTCGTGTAGCAAAAAGTTGACCGTAGCGCTCCAAACCAAACCAAAAAAATTTCGTAATTTAGCACATTAAGAATCATCGGTTTTTTATTCCTATTATATAAAGATATATGTAAAAAAATAAATATGTCAAATCAGTAAATACACATATGTGTTCACATATGTGTAATCAGTAAAATATCATTTCTCTACCTATTTAGAAGACCCTTTGGGCGAACAACACCCATCCCCATAATCTTTAAAGGTCACGAGCTGTATGTGTGTGTATGTGCAAATATGCAATAACAAAACAAAAAATTAAATGCTGGTAGAAGGAGAGATAATGTGGATTTCATCGCCTCCTCTCATTCTCGCTTGTAACAGAGTTCACGCACCGTGGATTTTAATGACTGTGTATATGATGCAAAATTGCAGTAAGTTTTAATTGAGTTTGCATAGAAATTTACATCAAATCTGCAGAACCAACGAACCAACGATCTTCTGTGACCCCTATAAAAATGGTGTCTAAACACTTTAACTCTACTCTCCAAAAATGTTAATACAGTAGAGTCCCGATAATCCGAAACCAAAAATCAAAAAGAACTAAGGTTACAATAAAACGACCTTAGTAATATAAAGTATATTTCTGAAAATTACAAGAAAATTCAAAGTTAGACAATGTACTGAACTAATTATTACTGTACTACATTAGTTTGAAAAAATCTGATAAATTTTTTTGTCGAAGAAAAGGATACCTCTCCCTTGAAGCCAAATTACGACAGCGCGTTAGAAAAAGGGTGTCCGCTGGGGTCGCGGCGCAGTGTTGCTCTACGTAGTAACATCAAATACAGCCACCTCGCTAGGTGGGATACCCTCTGCTCCCTGTCACCGTCTGCTTTACCTTCACTCTCGTCTGAGATGTTGACAGGTTCTATCAAAACATTTTCAACAATTTGCTGTTTGTCTAAAATCTTGCACTTTACTGTACTGCACTAGGCAGCATTCCGCTCTCTTATCACCCATTTGGTCCCGAGATTTGGCAATGTTTAGACCAGTGGTTCCCAACCAGTAGAAGACTGCGGACCACAAAGCCAGAAATTGGACCATATGCGGACCCCCACACCCCACTGACTTGAGGGGGGAACCTTTCGGGGGGGGGGGGGGGGGAGGGGGTTATAGAATATCCCTCAGGCAAAAGGGAAACAGGATTAACGTACTCACATTCTAACGTATCATATTCTAATAACAAAATAATTATGTTAAACTTTTAAGAAATTTTAATTCAACACCCGATAGTCATCGGATATATTCGGCCCATCTAGTCCAATGAATATTGCTTTCAAAATCCTATTTATTTGGAAACATTTTTATATAATGGTGCCGGACCACTCGCGAGGCTCTCGCGGACAACCGGTTGGGAACCACTGGTTCAGACAGACCTTATAAAATAAACTGTGTAATCACAAGTAATATGTAATATTTATGTAATCACATGTTATTATGTAATTTAAGTTTATTTTAAGAATGATTTCGCTTAATCCGAAAAATTCATTAATCCGAAAAGGGTCTGGTCCCAATCATTTCGGATTATTGGGACTCTACTATATTAAGGCTTTCTCCTTCCAAGAAAATTATATCGATTAAAAAAAAGGCAGAGTGAAAGAATCTCAAACGTTTCCTTGGTCTGTCTTCATTTCAAATTCCTCATATTTTATATTAAGCGAGGACTTCCACATACTTACATACACAATCTAATCAATATAATTAAAAAGCTTACGAAACAGACACTAATAAGGAGACAAAGACTGAGTATTTCAACAGTCATAAAGTCAGATTTCATGCGGACAGTTATCTTAGATATTAAGCAATTTCACTAAAAAGAATACCTCTGTTAATATATATTTTTAAAAAATTCTCAGGGTTGTGCAGTCGTTTAAACTCATAAACATTATATATATATATATATATATATATATATATATATCTTTATATATAAAAGGCAAAGTCTGTGTGTGTGTGACCGAGTTTTTGTCTGCTCGCGGCGCAGCGCAAAGACGGTAGGTCGGACAGTCTTGAGATTCGACACGAAGATGCCTCCCGAGGTCTCATTATGCACCTCGAAGCCCTTTTTTCGATTTTTTAATTAGATTTTCCGTAATTAAATATTTAGTCGCGATTTGGAGCTCCCGGACGAGTAAAAGCCCCGTACATCCTAACGTATCCGTCCAAGAATTTTTTTTTTCGGACGAGCCTATACGGGAAAGATGACACTATACGGAAATCACAATTAAAATTGTCTGTCTTAATTTATCGATTAATTGTGATTTTTTTTTCGATCGCCTGTACGCACCCGTTTTTCGGAAAAAAACGCGATTTTGTCCGTGACCCTTTTTTCCAAATTGTCGAATCGATACGTAAATGTCGTTACATTTTTACGAAATTTTTATCTCAGAGACCCTAGACATCACAGTTTCGAAAGCCAGAACCAAAATTAATTTACAAATTGTAGTTATTTTTTAATAATTTATTTTATGATTCGGAAACTCTTGCGAGAAATCTCATTTTGGAGATTTCGTTCTTCATTTCCGGACGAAGGTAAAATAGGAGAAAAACCAGTTTTTCGACGTCATGCACGTGATGTGTTGGGGCGTTTGTTTTCTATGAGGGATTCGGTGGTTAAAGGAAATCGATTACTATTGCAGTGATAATCGATTAAAAAATCACATTTAGTAATGCCGTAATTTTTTTGGCCAGCACTTAGTTAATATCATATAATTTGTGGTGTATTTGTGAAAAAAATCTATGAAGATTTCAAAGAATTTCAGCATGTGGAGGATGTGATATATTCGCTTTCAAGGAAATCGAATACTTTTGCAGTGATATTTGATTAGTAATCCTATGTCAAAAATTTTGCCAAAATGTGCCAGAAAGGATTAAATTTATATGGGTAAAATAATGTATCGTGGTGAGGAAAAGGATGACAGCGACGCCCATTAGCAAAGGGTTAAGGCTACTAAAAAATTGGTAATTACATTACCCGAGCAACGCCGGGACGGGTACAGCTAGTATATATATATATATATATATATATATATATATATATATATATATATATATAAAATCTACAAACCCTTCAAAAAGAAAAAAAAATTCAGGTAGTCTCTTCTAACGAAACTACCGCGGGTTATTAACGTAGGATTACTTATCGTTGCTTACCTCTTTTGTATGTATATATATGTATGTGTTAAGTGTATGTATATATATGTATGTATGTATGTATATATGCGGCCCCCAAGCGAATCTGTGAAACTAACAACCGTGAAATTTGGCACACGGGTAGTGCAGACTATGGGAAGGTGCACCTCGAAGCCCGAATTTTAAATTTTATTCTAGAAAATTTTTTATTTTATGTTTTGTGGGATATTTTATGTTTTTTTAACTTCAGATTACGATATCTCGGCAAAAAATGATCGTAGAATTTTGATCTTTTTACAATCTAAGACTACAGGCATTTCTCCTTCAAACAAGACCTCATTTGTTTAAAAATAATTTAAAACAGCCTAATATTTTCATTTCAATATTAAACCCACTTTTTCGAGAAATTTATGCACTTTTGAGGATCTGCGGTCGATGCTCTTCGAGTTTTTATCTTACAAAGAAAATATTTACATCATCTGGAAGATGAAGCTTTCTCATTCATATAAACCTCATTTCAAGTGTCTATCTTAAAATTTCGATTTTTAATTGAATTTTAAAGAACGATACTTCAACACAAATTTTATGTGGTTCTTCCAACGCGATACTCTAGGCGTTGGAATCAATCATTCATAAGAACTGCGCATGCGCACAAGGAAACGTTTTACTTACTTTTGCCGGTGTTCACTTTTTCTGTATTCTGTCAATTTTTGTTTAATTTATTTACTTTTTTGCGTATTCTTTCTTTTTATGCTTCTGTCTGAAACTCTGGAATATTTTTTATTAACATTCTAATACTTCGAAACTTAACAATGTTTACCAGGGGTGTTTTAAAACAACTGTTAATTATGTTTGTGTTTAGCTTTGAGAAAAAATAATTTTGTAAAGGTTTTTTTGGTCTTTTATGCTAAAATAGCACTTAAAAATAAAAAAAAAGGAAACAAAAACTTACCTGTAAATAGCATACCTTTTTTATAAATTGATCAATTTGAAGTAATTTTTAATGAAATTTAGCTAAAACACCTATCATTCTGCACAAAATCCTAAAGCTAATATTTTAAACTAATTTTAGCTTTTGATTGAGGAAATTTTTGATGCTAAAACATGTTAGCAATGAATTACATATACATTATTTTGTACGTCAAATATAGTTGCACATTAATTTTATAGAAATTTGTAGTATGACTTTCTTAAGTAGCATGATTTATTTTTTCTCGATGATATCTTTTTCTTAATTGTCATATTTTGAGAACATAACTTTTTTAAATTCAAAAAAACACAAATAACAGTTTAGGTTAACAAGATTTATTGTCAAGAATTATATTTCACATGATTGGACAAGCCACAGGTCAAGAAGTGTTGAAATTAATGGAGGTAAGGTTAATTTTTTTTACATGCAGTAATTTTTTCATGTCCTGATAAATGATTCATAAATTAGAATCGATAGCTGATTTATACCTCATTTATATTTTTAGAATTTAACTTCTTACTTATGTTTTAACTTTCCTTTCTATTTCACCATCATGTTTTGTTTTGCTATTATTGAAGTGTGTAAAATGTTTTTCATTGCTTACTACGATTTAAAATTTTTTTTAGTATTATTGGCCTGAGCATATCTGGCCCCAGCCTGTACTTTTTATTCATACTGCTATTTTTTCTACGTTATTTATACTGTATTTAGTTTTTAAATTGATTTGGTATTGTTTACTTTTCAGCTTTTTCCGAATGATTTTCCGAATCTTTACCCCGGAAAGAGAAGCGAGACTGGAAGAAATCAGACAACAGCAGCAAATAGTTGGACAAAAACCACAGGATCGTCATGATTTGTTAGCAAGTGTTTCATCAAAAATAAAAATCACTTATGAGTCTCATCACAAAGGCAAAGATTTTTGGAGAATTTAGGTGTCATATGTACACCATAATTGCAGTTTTGGCTGATTTAAACTCTGTTTTCTCACATTTTGATGCCCCTGTAGCAGTAGTGGATTACATGGTTAACTGGAGTTACTCATTTTGTTCCATTTTAAAGGAATTAGGCTGTGGTTCATATGGGAATGGCATTTAGAAACATACGGCATATGAGGCAGATATTACAGATCAAATAATAGCCAAAGATGACACCACTTCAGTCAGTTGTTACAAAACAACGGTCTCTGTCCACATGTTGCAGAAGCCTCCTCTACACGATTTCTTCATTCGGGAGTGGCGTTTAGAAACATAAGGCATATGAGGCAGATATTACGGATCAAATAATAGCCAAAGATAGCAAGTGTCTATAGACAATGCGTGGATTCTCCCGTATTGCCCTCTACTAACCACAATTTTCAATGCCCATATAAACGTAGAGTACTGTAATTCAGTTTTATAGTGTTGCGTGTGAGTGGAACACTGGTGTGTGGTTTTCAAATGATTTTAGCTTTTACTGGAAATTAGCAGAACATTAGCTTCCAAAGCAGTAATCGTTTGGCAAGTTTTTATTTATATTCACAACTCACTACCATAATACTCTTAAAATTTATATTTTAACACATTTCGGTTACTGCTGTTGTTTGTAAACACACGATCTTCATTGCCATGCTCATTTCAGAAATTTCTCATTCAGATGATGCTCATTTAATGCGTGTTTTCAAAAGTTAAATATACCATGTTCTGTAAATGCCCCGAAAATATTTCTATACTGGAGATGTAGACAGATTAAAGAATTTAAGTAAACTTTTGTGTAATTTATACATTTGTGTGTGTTTAATTCTTTAAATTAATAGATTTATATTTTTAAAACGTTTTATTCTTGCATTCTTTTAGGGGTTTATAGTGTTGCGTGTGAGTGGAACACTGGTGTGTGGATTTCAAATGATTTTAGCTTTTACTGGAAATTAGCAGAACATTAGCTTCCAAAACAGTAATCGTTAGGAAAGTTTTGAATTTAATTTATTAAATGCTGATCACGAGATTTCTTTTCTTTTTGTGATACTTTAAATTAATTTTGCGTCACGTGTATAACGAAATTAATTGACAAAGAAAATATTAAAATACAGTAAAAGATAAAATTTAACCACTAGACTAATTGAGATGGAAATTTTTAAAAATTTAGTTCAAATTAGTATGTTTTAAGGATATCAAATCAAATCTATATATAAAACTGTAATTTCCTCACAAAATATGCTTCGCGATGACGATAAATAAGTCCCAAGGCCAAACTTTAAAATATGCTGGCGTACATTTGCGAGAAAATTGTTTCTCCCACGGTCAGTTTTACGCAGCTTGCACACGCGTAAGTTCGTGGACGAGCCTGGTAATATTAGTTCTGCCCAATGAAGAAACAAAATATATTGTTTATATGAAAATCCTCTAAAAAGCAATTTCATTAATTTTCATTATAATTATCCTAAAATGTACACCGTAGCGAAGCACGGGTATTCAGCTAATATATATATATATATATATATATATAGCTTTCCGGAGGACCATTATGGAGGAACGTAATCTTACGTTAAAAAATCAACGAAAGTGTACAGCTCACTGATTATTTGTTTCACTCAAGTAGCCTACAAATATGATCTAAAGATTAACTACCTCACCGGTTTTCTTTATTTCGTCAGCAGCTGATGGGGTTCTTATCCGTCAGACCAATGGATAACGCCTGAGTAATAAATTTCGATTTTTTACGACATCGAACAATACTTTAAGTGTTAGAGTGGTTGCCCTCGATTCTAAACATCGTCATACTGGCAAACTGAAGAAAAACTTTTCGTTAGAATAACTGACGAATTGTATGATATAAGTTTAATGTTGTTTACCAACAAGTATTTTAAAAGTGTCTATTATCCTAGAGTTTCGATAGCGCAAGTACTACAATTAATAGCGTATGAATTAAACTAATGCATAAAATGCATACGATAGGGAGAAAACACTAAATCTTCAACAACAGAAAAACGTTCTTAATCTTAAATCAAATACAACATGAAACATTCTACGGTTTTAATTGCGCAGAAGGAAATGGATGGAGAAGCATGCACAAGCATACATTAACTGACCTCAATTTGCGGCTGAAGAGTAGATGTAGAGAAGGCTATTAAAGGTTAAGAAAAGGGTTACGAACAAGGCAATTTAATCTTGCGAAAGGTGAGGCTAAGAACTCATACAAATTACTCTATATTTAACTAATTAAATGTATAGAATAAATGTACAAAATTCCAAAACACAAGTGTCAAGGAACAACCATATACTAGAACAAGGTACACCCAACTCTTTTTTTACACCAATTTGAAGTTACACGGTCCAAGAAGAAAAAAAAAGTCTCCATTTTTTGCAAGCTTTATTTAGTCTAACACGATTTCAAAACCATTGTGTTGTAAGTACATATGTATGTACATATCAAAAATCTATTACTACACTTAAAAATTTAGCAGTACTGCTATTTTAACAAACAAAAGAAAATGTGTTTTTTGACAAATGTATACTGACAAATATTTCCTAACTGTAAGGGGAGGCGAGTGTAAAGGAATACGCTAAAATCAGCATTTAGTCTGTCCATCTTAAGTAATTACTAGTTGGTACCCGTCAAAATATGACGGCTAGATAGTAAATAAATGTATTAATACGCAAATTATACTCAACACATCATTGCCATATGTTGAAAATCATAATAATGCGCAGAAACAAATTAATGTGTTTAAGCGGCCTCGTGCTTTGTGAGTATCTAAAGTCCGATTTAAAAATGTCACTGAGCATGCGCAGAGAGCAATTTTTTTTAACTGAAAATTACCGCTCATTAAACAGCGCGAAATAAACAGTTTACATCAGGTTTAGTCTTTTATTTCACAAACATAATTATCATAAAAATAAAAATGGCAGAGCGAGATCTAGAGAGACTGCCCAGAATAAACGTGTTTATCGTTAAAACATGTCACTGAGCATGCGCAAAAACAGTGAGTTTCTATAGCCAGATTTAAACATGCCACTGAGCATGCGCATAAATCAAATTTTAGTTGTAAATTGTCGCTAATTAATAGAAATTGCGGTTACAAAAACCAAATTTGGCAAATTTACAGACTACAATCTTTCGTTTAAGACCAAAATGAAGTAAAATGATGCAGTAGTTTTCTCTCACGGACTGCCCAAAAACTCGGCTTAGCAACTTAAATATATAGATAATCGCTTGCACACGGCGTGGTATTGAGCGATAAAGGCTTTGAAAGGCTATGTGAGAAAAATTGAACCATGCAGATTCAACACGCATCTACAACGCTTCGGTTGTGACTGCGGGTGATGAAATGCGGAACAATATTCGAGCTATCATATCTTACACGAGTTCTATAGGGAACAAATCAAGGACCGAGTAGGCCAAGGTAGAAGTGGGGCTTGCTTGTCACAAAAGAAATGTTGAGCTATTCTGCCGACATGGGAGCATGCATTGTTCTGCAGAAACTTGGATACAGGGAGGTGCGGTAAGAGGTTAGTGACTACTGGTTGCAAGATCTCTCTGGTGTACCACTGATTGTTCATATTACTTATAATTTATATAAGGCGAAGGCATGAATGGAATGAAATATCGCCCCCAAACACACTCAGAGAAGGGGCAATATGTCATTCTACAATGCTCCCTAACAGAAGCCGTTCCTCCACTATATCTGCGAACGCGTTTCGGGTATTTGCCCTACACCATTTCCCCAACAAGCTCAAGAAGATATTTTATTTCAAATTTAAATAATATAAAATTCATTAGATACAGAAAATTTTAAAAAATCAAATTAATTAAAAAATCACAGTGTTAAAAATTGAATAAAAGTTAATGACAATCGCAAATTATAAACAAGACGCTAGAATTTCATTTAAGTGAAATTATTGTTGAAATTAGATTAACAGGTTGCATACACAATAATGCAATCGCTGTCATCAATAAACGAGATATTTGATGACATCTACTTATTGTGAAGCAGATATAGGCGAAACTTTAGATTTTGAGGATATTGAACCAATAATAATTTTGACTTTTTAGAAACTTTTCAATAATGAGCAAGGAAAAGCTTAGACTCGCTAGTTTATTATCAGACCTGTTTTTTCCCCATATATTACTAATAAAGTGGAAAGATCTCTTCATGATTGACAATTGCGTTGATCAAATGCTCGGGGGTTTATTTTCCCTCACGCACACGATCATGATCACCCAGTCTAAAATTTGAAAATAGCTCTTAGTCATTTTAAAGTTTTTTTTTAAGTCATACAGCGAAGACCTACCACTGATACACTATATGCACACATATAAATACAACTATACGCACAAGCTTACACTAACTCTTTCGCTATTCCTTTCTATAGTTAATTTAATTAACTATCCACAATTTTAAATATTCTTAAAAGTTCACCTTGTTTAGATTGTTGTTTACCATTGCTGGCTACGTGCCTCATTGCCACGATCATCTTTTATTGAATCCATCATCGTTTTCTCCTGCAACAGTTCTTTTTTTACGAATGAATTTCTGCGAAATCATAGAGTAGTTTTAAACTGATTTGCAGCAGGGACTATTGTTTATAATTTAGACTAAACTATACACATCCGGAAAATTATATAAATTCATTCAGAATTCATTTCTAACACTCATACGAAAGACTCTTTCTTATGGAGAATATATATATATGCCCGTTTAAAAAGCAGCATATCAAAATCTAATAGAGATTATTCTCTCTTTTCAAAAATTAATGATATTAAAATTATAAAATGTATACAGTGCTTGAAATCGACTAACAAATACTTCTCTCTCCGGGCACAACGAAACTTTACTAAAATACACAAGAAAGTCCTGACCTACAATTTCAACAAACAGCAATTCACAGCTTGACAAAATTGCGTTCTACAAACAATGATATAGAAAATTTTTTAGAACTCACGCGAATGCACGGAATCCTAACTCTTAGAAGTATATCCCTGTGACAAAGAATGATTCATCAAAACTGTTGCACACAGACACGCATAATTTAAGGAGGGTTATATTTAATTCGTGAATGCGAGCACACGCTGCTAAACACGAAATCAGATATATATCCCCTCTCCGTCAGCTTTTCGCTGAAATGCATTCCTCTGCTAAAAGACTGATTTGTAAAATTTCAGTTTTTGTTCCTAGAACTCAAACATCTGGAAACTTTTCGATAAATTAACAGTAGAATAAATTTCATCTTACTCTACAGAGGTTAAAGCTTGAAAATGCATTTTTTTAAAATTTCATTTTTTAAAAATGTAATACATAAAATAAATAAGAATTTCCTCTCTGAAACGCTTATCCTTTAATTAAAACTTCACGGGTGTTAATAATTTGTGAAAGAGTATAAAACAAATCGTTCAAATGATGCCGTTAACTATCCGGTAGACTTTTTAAATTATTTCCTTAAACCACCGGGTCTTCTTCCATACCATAAGCTCTCTTTGCGGAAGGGCACACCCGTAATGCTCCTTCGGCATTTAAAACCACCGAAATTGTGTAATGGCACTAGACTACAAGCCCTGCATAAAAATTTAATCGAAGCCATTATTTCAAACGGGTGTGCTCAAGGAGAAAAAGTGTTCGTGCCACGTATTCCTCTAATACCCCCTTTGACTTTAAGAGACTGCAATTTCCCCTCAAAGTATGCCTCGCTATGACAGTATACGAGTCTCAAGGCCAAACTTTAAAATACGCTGGTTTAGATTTAAGAGAAAATTGTTTCTTCCACGGTCAGATTTACATAGCTTGCTCACGCGTAAGTTCGCGGACGAGCGTGGTAATATTAGTTCCACCCAGTGAAGAAACTAAAAATGTTGTTTATAAGGAAATCCTCTAAAAAGCAATTTGATTATTTTTTCATTGTAATTATCCTAAAATGTACTCCGTAGCGAAGCACGGGTATTCAGCTTGTATATACATACATTCACTGTTCCAGTTATTAAGTTAGCTAGCTCACTATCTTAAACTATAACGACAAAAGAATAAAATTGCTTGTTATGAAACATTAGGGGGGGGGGGGGGGAATACGATTTACAAGCATTTATGAAATGTAACAATAAGATGGTTTTAAATAAAATCGCAAAATAATAACGCATCACATCTCGCAATCAAATTTATCAAAAATGTTCCGAAACAACTGATTTAATCCAAAAAAATAATTAAATATCAAAATTATCAATTAACGTTGACAAAATTGTGATTAAGGATATTTGCGATCCTTTGGGGTCGGATTTTCCCTCTAATAAAACTAAAATACTAAATTAGGTATGTGTGGGTGTGTGCCCGCCAGTCCAACCGCAATATATTTTTTAAATTTATTATTTTTTTATATATATACAGTGGAATCTCGATCTATCGTTTTTCAAGGGACCGACTGAACTGAACGATAAATACGAGAAAACGATAGATACGGAAACGTAACAAAGCAATATGGTCGTCGGGACTGGGTGGTATAAACGACACATACGGGAAAACGATGATTCGGAAAACGATCGATCGAGATTTCACTGATATATTTTATTTTTTCGGGGGGGGGGGGGTCTAAGAGAGAGAGAGAGAGAGGAGATGGTTGGCTTTTTCTTTTTTTTTGGGGGGGGGGGAGGGGGCGTAGTTTCGAGAACACGATCTTCGAATGCTATGGCAAATTATCGCAAATTCGCAATTGCATACCGCAAATTCTATTATTTAAAAGATAAGAAATATACATATATATACATACTTATATACAGATAATCTATTATTTTAAAAGATAAGAAATTAGGAGATTTGATGAACGAAATGCAAAAACATTTCTAATGCAAAAATACATAATACCTTATTTATACGATTCTTGTATAACATGTTTTACAGATTGGTTAAGATTTTCCGTTCTTCGAGAAATGTTTCATTTTTTAAATGTCACAGTTAATCATTTTCCTGGGTTAAAACATTAGAAAAAAAAACACGTATAGGCACACCAAAAATACTAAGAAAAAGGAAGCAGGAAATTAGATCAATGATTTATAATTCTTTGTCCTTGATACCACAGACACAGATGCTTTTCGCATTTCTGACAGCTGTATATTTTTTAAATTACGTAAGAAGCTTCGGTTATCTCCTAAAATAATGAGATACTTAACGAGATAGAAACGTGAAATAATTCTGCAGGGAAATTAAACAAAATTATGCCTACGACAAGTAGCATGTGTGCTAAATACCAAAATCTGATTTCATTTAATTAATGTTTTTGTAAGTGGGCAAGTAATGGAAAAACGTATATAAAATATTAACTGGATATCCTATTTCATTATCGTTTATCTTTTTAATACTTTCACAGAAAAGTACCACATTCATGCCTTACACCATTCATGTATTTATAATATATACCTGATTGATTGATTGACTGTGTGAGCGCAACCACACACACACAACGCACACTGTGAAACTTCTCAATGGCGGCCAGTCATGGTTCCGAAAAAAAAAAGTGGACGTTTTGATGGGTGGCCGGCTAGAGAAGTTTCCCTCTCTCTCTCTGTATGTGTGTGTGTGTGTGTGGGGGGGGGGGGGGCGCTTGATGTTTCGACAGCAGCGGCCACCGACCATCTGCTTAAGCAGATGAAGAATGACACAACACCAGTTAGTCAGTTACCAGTATAACTATTAATAAAAATTATTTGCAAATTGTTTCTAATCTGCAGCAGAAAACTCTGACATGCGCTTAGAGATTACAGTTAGTCGGATAGAAATAAGAAGTTGTGGCAGGGTGAATGTGTTTCGTTTCAGGCGGCCATCTCTCGCAATTATCTATATCAGGCATCCCCCTACCCTCAAGTATCTGCGTATTCGAATTGAATCGCCTTTACTGATTACCAGTGACTAGTATCCTATTGTATTAATGTGAAATGACAAATGTTTTATTTGGTAGATAAGTTTTTAAACAAACATACATATCTGGGGTCAAATGGACATAAATTAAACATTAGAAATACATATTAATATGTAAAAAGCATAAAGGTTGTGTTAATGAAAATGTAGTATAGTAAGCAGATTTAGTGAATTGTACCAGCAAAATTATTATATGTGCGCGACATTTTCAAAATTCATCTTATAAATAAACTGAATAAGCGAAAAAAATGAAGAGTAAGTACACAGAAAAAGGGAAAAGGAAAAATTAGATCCATTCAGGAATGGTGAACAGTTGTTTCTTAAGTCTGAATGGCAGGTGCAGTTTCAACAACCATAAACGAACAGCTGTTTCTACAACAAATCGCAAAAGAACACAATGATTCACGTGAAAGATTTGAAGTAAGCAAAATACATGAGAGATAATCCTGATTAATAAGATATCAATCACGATTTTTCAAAAGAATTCTGCATCTCTCACAAAAAATAGATGTAAAAATATCAGATTGAAAGAGTTAAATATTTTGTTTAATACATATATATATATAACACATTATTAATATACAGAGTTCACACTTTTTTTAGACGATGTATATTGTATTCACAAAACTAAATTACATAAAATTCTTGTGTTTTAAATGTTCTATTTGACATCCCTTATTCTGAACTATCTTTCGACACCGCAATTTCCAGGATAATAATGCCTTTTGAAGTGTCAGAAGAGGTATTCTATCCCATTCCTCCTGAACAGCTTTCCAGAGTCCTGTAAGGGTTTTGGGACGACGTTTGGATAATGCAGATTTTAAAAGTCCGAAAGCACAAAAATCCATAGGTGATACATCGGGAGATTTAGTAGGGATATCAGTGAAGTGTATGGCCTTGATACCAGTTTTTTGTTCCATTTCTTTTAGGAAATTTACAGTGGATTTTGATGTGTGACTGCTAGCTTTCTCCTGATGGAGTCTCACAGATTGATGGCACTGTGGGTAAAGCGATGGTATTTCATTCAGAAAAATTGATGATAAAATATGTTCCTGATAGTATTTGGAGTTAATCTTGGCATTTTTTTCCACTCTCTTTATTTTTAACTTGCCATTTTAAGAAAAACCAGCAACAATCATGAATCCCTTAGAAAAACTTTCTTTCGATTCTTTGAACCATGTACTTAAATTTTTTTCTCCCCTTTTATGATAATAAATGGCTCTTTTTTTGTTGAAATCATTTAAATACACCCATGATTCATCTATTGTGACAATTGTTTTCCATTTTTCTTTGGATAAGTGTTTCTCATATACAATTCTGCAGCGTGTCCTGCGTTCAGCGATATGATTTGGAAGAAGACGATGCACATTGCGTTTTTTCGCTTTCTTAAGATTTAAATCAACGTTTATCATTTTGTTTACAGTGGACATGATTTTGCAACTGTCCTTTGACTAGGGGGATTTTCTTTTAACATTAAACAACGTACCTTTGCAATAGTCGAAGATGTCCGTTTTTTCCTTGGATACTTGTTTGGAATTTTTGTCCCACTTGAGGCTCCAATTTGACGTTTTTTTCCTTTCTTGTTGACGATATTACCTATCGACGCTTTAGATATCACAAAACCATGACTCTCACATCGTTTTTGGATAACGGAGTATGCATATTTCTCTTCGGAAAGAGCATAAATGTAGCCTTCGAACCACTGCTTTGTTAAAAACGCCATTTTGAATAAAAACAAAACTTTCAAGCCGCAGACGATAATTTTGACTTTTAAAAACATAGGGTAGGTGGGGGCAAAGGTTCGCATGGGGCAAAGGTTCGCACATACATTTTAAAATGACCGGGAAGAGTTTTAGGAAGAATAGGGTAGGCAATGCATTCCTCTACTTCCAGTCAGTTGCCTCGTAAAAAATGTTGGAGTTAAGACCCCCTTTTGCAGAGAAAATGAGGTAAGTTTATTTTCGTCTCTTTTAATGTAATTTTTTGCGAATTTTGAGTAATTTTGAGCATCACTCAAACTCACGAACTGTTTTGGGCTTATTTTCGCATGTTAGGGTGGTAAATAACCTTTCAAATCCTACCTTAAGTTTTGGGTTAACTCAAATATAGTGGCTTTCATTCTGCAGAAACAAAACCAGCACGAAATGGGGCAAAGGTTTGCAGTAGTTATGGGGTAAAGGTTCGCAGTGCAAACCTTTGCCGCTCGAACTATTAACATTTGTTTCATGTCCTCTTTTCATTAGGAATCCTTATTAACAACGTCTTTTATTATTAATGGGAATTCACATTTTTGTAATTTGAAAAAAAATTATGGTTTTCGATAAAAACTGCCTAATTTTAATCAGAAAATTTTTTGTAAAATGCTTGAAAATCCATAAATTAAAAATAAAATAAATTAGTACAACACAAAAATAAAATAGCTCTGAACCTATTTTACAAGATAAAGGAATTAAATGTTGTTACAAGACATTATAAGCTTCGAAGGTCTGGTTAGGAAAAAAAACTCTAAATGAGTAATTTCCAGATTTGCAAGTCTTTGAAATGCTCCTTGCGTCACAATTTTTGACGAAATTTTATAAAATTTATTACAAAGACTCCTCTTATACATTAAAATAAAGTTATGTATCCATTTCAGGTTTAGACATCATTCAGATTATCAAAGTTTAACTTAAGCGTGGAAAAGTACAAAAATTTCACGAGAATTCAGAGTACAAGCATAAAAATATTTCCTAAAAATTAATTATTCAACGAAAGCACAAATCAAAACATAACCCTGATCAAAATGTATAAGCAATCTAAATGCAAAATTAAGGATAAGGTTAAAAATTGGATCGCAAGGAGCATTTTAAAAAACATAATAAAAATTTCAATTTTTTAAATATAAAAAATAAAATTTTAAATATTTATAAAATTTTATAAGGTGTTTGAAATAGTTTTACTTTAATGAATATTTATGCCCAATTTCATATCTCTGAGGTAAAAATTTCAAAAATTGCTTTGTAATGTCCCCCATCCCCTTAATTTGCTTAATTTTTACGGGTTTTAAAAGAATGAGTAAAGCCTAAGATATAATATAACGATAGTGTTAATAGTTGATATTTTAATTGGAAGTTCTTTAGTTTAAGAAAAAAATTATTGAGATTAACCCATTTTCATTTTGTGAATTTCTTTGTTAGATTCAACTTTCTGTGTTAATAGTTGATATTTCATTTTGAAGTTTTTAGTTTAAGAAAAAATTTATTGAGATTAACCTGTTCAATTTGTGATTTTCTATATATGTTTCTATATATTTTCTATATATACGCCTTTAAAAAGATTACAAGATGTGAAATAAAATTATTTAGACAACTCTATTTGTGATTTTCGATGCCTATCCAGTAAGAAACCAACGAGTGGGGTAAAGGTTTGCAGTGCGAACCTTTGCCCCACCGATTGGGGCAAAGGTTCGCAAACAGGTCTTTTGGTAAAATTAAAAATTCGGTGACTAAATATTTCGGGAAAAAATTCATTATTTTATAGAAGGTAGAGGGGATACCCAACTACAATACAAGTGACTTTTTGGGGCGATAGGATCTAACGGAGGCCCGTAAGAAACCCAAAACTCAAAACTGCAAACCTTTGCCCCCACCTACCCTAGTACAATTGCAATTATTTCTTTCGCAGTAAACGATTTTTTATTACCGCTTACCAAAATCGTCTAAAAAATGTGCGAACAGCCTCTGTATAACACGAATATATAAAAGACAAGAAAACTATAAATAAATTTTGAGCTATTAATGTGTAATTAATATTTTTTACCGCACTTGCAAGAAATTATTCTGTCTAACAAGGAAGAATAATTCGATGGAAAATCCCCCACTGAAAAGGTAATTAAGAGCTACGGTTTATGGTGCACAGTTTATAAAACATCAAAAACTCTTGAGGTCTGTCCCCCTCTCTCTCTTAATCTCCCCCTGTCCTTCTCTTTCTTTTTCTCTCTAGAACAGGGGTTATATAAAAACATGTAAAGAGCCAGTCCAAAAATATATTGAATAATCAAAACAAAGCTCTTATAATAGTTTTAGAGCAAATTAGAAAATAAAAGCAATTTAGAAAATAAAATATACACTGGTAAATTAAGAGAAAAGGTTCTAATTTTACAAACTTTTCAAACACAGATCAGAAAAAATTGTAATTGATTAGGAATCTGATAAAGCTTCCTTCGTATGGTGAACACTTTAAAAGTTTTCTATGCATAATAATTGAAGAGTTTCAGAGGTATTTCAGTACTACACTTTCATGCAACGCAAAGAGAAGTTTAAAAATTTTAAAATGAGCGAGAGAAATGTCTACTAAAGAGAAGGCAAAAACTTGCGGTAAACTATAAAATATCTTCAAAATTCTACAAAATCTAAATACAATCATGCATTACTACATTTTAACACGGAACAAAGATTTTCGAGCATGATTAAAATTTATGTCGTCTTTTACTGTGCTCATGTCAGAAGGCTGTAACAATGCGACTTTTAAAACAATTTATAGCCTATTAATAAAAGTATTTGTTCAAGAGATAAAAAGCAATAATCTCTGAACAGTACATTACGAAATCCCAGCACGATTAATTCTTTTTTCAGTGTAACTCCAAGACAGGAAGATAAGAAAGATGCCATATGATAAAAGCTACTCAGAAACCCCACTTGCCATGTGACCTGCACTACAAAATCCTAAAGAATGAATGGCGCATGAGAAAAAGGTTGCAGGAAGCGCATTTTCAGCGCGGAGCGTAATTTGAACAGCTAGAATTAAGTGTTAAGTTTGGATTAAAGCTAAAAATCTTGAGTAAAAAATGCGAAGAATAATGCATAACGACACAACTGGTTTCAAAGCAAGAGACAGGTTGAAAAGACAATCGGTTATAAATCTCAAGTTATGGTTAATATTAATTAAATCCATTTTAAAAAGGCTTTTCTATTGGACTAATTATTTTCGACCAATCCTAATTTTTCGCAACACATTGTTTACCTGAATTTTTTGTGATGGCTAACCATATAATTTGAAAACAAAATCACATCATAAAACTTCTCATAAAGTTTCTTATAAAATTTTAAAATTTAATTTTTTTTAAAAAAGTGGGGTAATTTAAAATTGTTATAACTCGAAAAATTATTAGTCGAATATCATTAGTCGAATTTCAAAATTTTTTCATTTAATTAAACAGAAATATAAAAGTTTTTATTTTGATTCAGCGTTTTTAAAAATATTACTTTTAAAAAAATTAAAAATATTTAGAGAAAAAATTTCAAAATAAATGATGTAACTTAATTTTAAAAAATCATATTTTCAAAAGTAAATATTTTTTTCAAATTTGCTAAATCAAAATTAAAGTAAAATAATTTTGAAAAAGACATATTCCAATTTTGAACCATTTATCTTTAACAGTTCTTGGCTAACAACAATTTAAAGACGAGAAAAGGTGAAAAAACCAATGATGCAGAAAAACGCATTTACAGGTTTAAACATAGATTGGCTACTATTAGAACGTTGCAAAATTAAAATGAATATCTCCTGTTCTAATTAAGATAGAAACATGATTTGAACGTCATTTTAAGCGGAAAAGAACACAAAATTTTTTAATACAACAAAATTTTTTTCGAAAATTTGAAGAATTTTGTGTCCTGTACCCCCTTAAAACTGCAGTAAAATTGTTTCCAATGATATCCATGATAATCCCCTGAGGAATATTATTATTTTTTGGCATTCTGAAACCAGATTTATAGCCTACAACCAGCTGAAACAACGTCAAAGGGTTGACTGAGTCAAGAGTCAAGCCAAGGCTAGTGACGGAACTGTGGCGATGTGCAGTGGCTCAGTATAATATACTCCATAGCAAACGATGGTCCGCTACCAAAGCCACAAGAAGCGAGGGTAGGCGACTGGAGTGGTGGCCCGCTCAGGCGACAGTCGCGACCTGTAGTCACAGCTGTGGCTCAGTATAATAAGCTCCGTATGATTGCATGTATCGCTTAAGAGTGGCTTGTCTGAGCGTCTGAAGCTGTGGCGCGCGTTCTCCACTAGAGTGGCTCTGTATAATAAGGCCCTTACAGAGGGATGAGACATCGATGTCTTCAAAACATCGATTTATTAAAGCCGATTTTTTTAACATCGATGTTTTGTGCTCGATGTTTTACGTTGTCTTGATTTTTTTTTTAACGAAAAAGTATCATAATAAAAATAAAATTAACCACGCAGCATAATTTTCAAACTCAGTAAATGTCTGAATTCTGAAAAGGACGAATACAAAAGGGGGAACGATCCCCTAGCAACGAGACAAATGGCAATCAACAACCAATGAATAATAATTATATGCCCCAATAATTGTTATATATAGTAAAGAAAAAATAAGCTTGTACAGTTTTCTTCCATACTCTGGTTTTGCCTCAGAACTTCAAATTGGTGTAAATGTATGTAATTTTCTTTTGTATTATTTAATTTGAAAATAAAAGATTTGTAAATAAATTGTTCTTATTAATTTTTTTATATTAAACCTTGGTGAACCAAACTCAAAAATTCTTTTAAATGATTTTGCTTTATACTCTATTCATATAAAACCAATCCTTTTGTCTTGTGTTACAGTCATGAACATCAGAATTTTTTATACTAAATTATCTAAGCCTCCTGGAAGTAAATTATTCTCCAACCTGTAAATAAATATGACTTGATATTTACAAAAATTTTTCACATTCAACCAATTTAAATTAGAAAACATCACGGATATTTCTTCATGGCTTTGGTCCTATCAGATGTTTTTATAGCAATAATTTCTTCCTCAGTTTTCTGGTAAAAGTAATAAAACGTATCATGGAAATTCTGTGATATGCGCTGACTCTAGAAACCAAGTTTTTGTCATTTGTGTCAGCCCAATCGGAGAGTAAAATTACCCTCCACTACTAACCGGAATAACATTAATGTTAGAGGTTACTAAACCAGTTTTAAAAAATGGATGTTCAAAAGCATCGATGGTTTTTGGACGATGTTCTATTAACATCGATGTTTTAATATTGAATATCGATGTTTCAAAACATCGATGTTTTGTTGTCGATGTCGCATCCCTACCCTTACACGTTTCCTTCTGAAACTTGGGACATATGATATTCATTCATGAATTTTCCTCACTTTGCCACTTTACCTCAGTCCGGCGGCCTCGAGATCATGTCTAGTTTCGATCTTCAATCCCAGTAGTTAAAGTGGTACCTGACAGGTGGAAAGAACCGTAATCCAAAAATATTAACCGACCCCAGAGTAAGCTTATACGGTATTTGTGAACCTGAAGACCAGTCGCTAAGCAATTATACCTGTATACGTAGCCTGCTCCATTCAATTAGAACGGTAACGGGCCATTAAGCGTACATGTAACAAACATTCATTACGTTGAATATATAAAACACATGTACAGGCTACGACGTTGACGGCAAAACGAAATGAGGACTGCGCTAAATGGGTTTCAAAAACCAATTTTCTCACAATAATGAGATAGCCCAGTAGAGTGCAAGTCAGCCTCTCTCTTATGATACCCAGTTTCAAAGGATGGAACATACAACGAAACTTTGAACTAATGTACTTAGATTTCTGAGAAAAAAAAAACTTTTAAAATGAGCTAAATTTCATTTAGGCATAATTAAGAACATGGGAACAAAAATCAACATGTACAAGAAATTAATTGTTTTGGATTTCACAGGAAAATAGGTAAAAGCTCAAACATAGCACAATACACAGATTGCAATATTTATTACGCATTTCTAACACATGCATACTATAGATAAAGACGAATTTATACCATATATAGTTTTACTAAGTAACAAATTAATTTCCTTTTGCAAAATTTTCAAATTCACATCATCGTGGTTCTTTCAGCAACATTTATTGAAATTGTTCGATTAAAGAGAAGCCATGTAAGTAAGAAAATTCCATACGCCTACGATGCTGAAGGTTTTAAATATTTATCAGTCTTATCTTATGTGATGATCTAAGTCACAGATGAGAAACAATGAATCGAGCAAATTTTTGTTAACGATGGGTTCTGTCTATTGAGTACTTTTTCTTGTGACCTCGAACTTCTCGTTAATTCTGTATTAGACATCATTTCTACGGAGTTGGGAATAAGAGTGGCGAGGAATGCAAATGTGATTATCGTAACCGCAAGATATTTGAATTAAAATGGTTCATTGCATCATCAAAAACAAAGCTAAATGTTTCAGCGAATGAAAATCTTCCAATTACCATATTAGTCATAATATTACATGCAACGATTTTTTTACACAGAACAGAACTGCGTAGACATCGGAGTAAAAATTCGTTGCAGATCTGTTGCGCTCATACATTACAGTTTTCAGCACCATTTTTTCCTCTCAGTTCTACGTCAATTTTTTCTTTCATGCTGCTTCTCTCTCTCTCTCCCTCCCCCCCCCCCCTCCCTTTAAATAATGCTAAATGTGTGTATGGATGTTGGGAGAATTAATTCCTATTTTCTTGACAGCCCAAGTTCCGCTAGTTGCTTTAAGAAAGAAAATAAAAAGGTTGGGAACATTAAAAAAAAAAAAAATTTCTTCTGTTTTTCGATATAACCTTGTTTTCTCTAACGATTTGTAACGATACTCATTTTCTAATTTTGATGAAGTGGTGAAGTAAATCTGACTCAAGTCAATGAACATTTTGATATCCGTTGTTTGCATGCTTCATTCAAAACATTTTTTTTATTGTTAAAAAAACATGTTGCGTTAAATTATGAAAAAAGGTTTAAGTATAATGCATTTTTATGGAGTAGAAGCTCATATTGTCTATTGTCTTAAAGAATTAACAGTTATATAAAGTAGGATATTTCACCAGTCAAAAAGTGAGGAAAATATGGCAAGTTGTGTATCAATCAATCTGCAGTCATACAGCAACCAGTCATGGATCAGTTGTAAGAAAAAAAAAAGTTTGAAAGATGTTTTGTTTTTAACTGTCGTACTGCTATTTCGAAATTAGATAAAATAGTGCCATCAAGTAATGTCCTTCGATTTTTTTTTTAAATGATCAGAATATGTGGTCGTGCGCTCAACTTAGATGTTTGTGTCCACATGCGAAAATTTTGTTCTCGGATCCGATTTGTGCTGCTATCGTCGCGTAATTGGGTGTAAATCGTTGCAGGTTTGTGGCGTTCATGATGTATAGGTACCAATTTGGCCTTATTCTATCATAGAACCATCGTGGAAAAAAAAAAAAAATTGCTATCCTCGTTAATTTTTTTTGCGTAAAGAAGGCCAAAGCGTTCTGAAATGTTAAAGCTGTGCAAGACTTTTATAGTGACCTGGTCATCGGTACTAAAAACATGCTATTTTTCCCATGTGAAATTACTTTGTAAATTGCTTGGGATACTTAAAGAATGGAAAAATTACTTTCGAATAGGAAACGTACAATCCTGTATTAGAATGTGCTGTGATGTAGAACAGGGGAAAAATATCTTTCCTAAAAAATTAAACAAATAGGGCAAAAAAAATTTCATGAAATGTATATTATATTATTGAATTCCAGTACCATTATAAAGAAAAGCTGACTTCTAAATCTGCAATTTCTAAATTTTTGCAATTCTTACAACAAATTGTATCGGGAATCAAATCGCAGCAAGAGATTTTTTAAATTGGACATTTTTTTTTCAGTGAACGTAATAAATGACATAATTCCAATAAATGATAGTATGTGTCTTCAGAAGTTATTTCACCCGTCTTCAAGTTCACTACAGACGTTATGATGTAACCACACGTATATGCCTTTTAAATACCTTTCATATGCCTTTTAAATGTTCGCCTTCTGATTTGTAAAACTAATTTCAAAAATTGACTGGTCTATACTGGTTATAGAAAATAGGTTAATAGATTCCTGTAATTTCTTCCCTTTTATTATTATTATTTTAACAGGAAATCGGATGTAAATTAACAGGAAGAAACAATTTCCCTATTAGGTATTTAAGCACATTAACAGGCAAAAGGATCAATTAATATTTTTACTTGGACGATTTAATATTTAAATTTTTTGTAAAATTATAACCCAGTTGTGAAAAAAAAAACCTACATTTTACACAATATATCAAAAGGGAAAAGTTGATTGATACCACGCACAGTGTACTAAACACCAAAGATGAAAAATACTGAATATATCAACAAGAAATAAAAAGCTAAAAATTATTTTTAAATGTTTTAGATTCAAAGATCGATAATCAAAATAAGTCAGGAAGAAGGATAAAAGTCTGTGCGTTTTAGGTGAATTCTTTGCTCTAAAAGATTCGAGAAAAATCAGATAAAACCCGTCAAGAACAGTCTTTATAAGCTGGTTGACTATTTACCCTCTCTTGTAGGTTAAAACAAAATAAAATGAATGTGATTCAGATGATAAATATAAAACGCTACCTATTTTATATTTCTTTAACAAGTTACTAGTTTAAGAATGAAAAAAAAAAATACGAATTTTTCGAGGATTCCTCACACACGAGGTGAAAACTTTGAAAAAAATAAACTTTGCATATAATAAATTCAGCAGAATATAATTTAAAATCAAAACAGGCAATCTACATGACTGATACAGAACAATGATTAGCGTACTATGGTGAAAAGTACTATTAAAAGAAACCTACATAAAACAATTGAACTACTTTGATAAAATACCAGACTGATCTATTAATCGCGTACAGTCTGTCTCTATATGACAGTGTGTGAGAAACTCCTGCTAAAAAGACTAGGGCGAATACTAGTCTGCGGTGCCACTGATGATGTTAATCATGATCTATTTATTAATCGGGAGATACAATTTAGAAGTAAATCAAAATGGAAATTAAACTTAAGAAAAATCTAAATAAAAAATGCAAAGTATAAATTAAAATAAAGCAATTAATGCTCACTGGCGAGAGGCTAAATCATTTTTTTTCCTTAAGTATTTTCCTAAATTAACTCTTTCGAGCTATGCGAAAAATTTGTGAAAACTTTTGATATGAGTGGCATTTAAAACATAACTGCCTGTAAATAGATGCAATCAGAATATAGTAAAGAGAAAGCAGATCGACCTCAGCTTAAAAGACAGGATGTATTCCATCTAATTTAACCGAGAAAGTGTTAAAACAAGATACAGAACATGTAAATGCATATATGAGTAAAATTATAACGGTCCAAACTAAAATCAGGACTAGAAACAGCAATCAAAACCTTCCACGATAGCGCCGCTTATAAGGAGTTCCTTTATTACATACATTCAGAATAAAATGATTTGCACATAGAAAGAAATGAAATTTATTACTGGAGTGGAGATCAAGGCACACCAGGACCATGCCCTACAGCTCTGATTTGCAAAGAAAAATGCAAAGGACATGCAGGTCCTGATTTTTCATTAGGCCCGGTAGGCCCGGGCCTAATGCGTTCTACAAAGTCACTAGCTTGATTTTTTTAAAAATTCTTTAATAACAAAGATACGAAGAAACAGAAAAAAAAGATAATGTATACGAATCAACAATATTTTAAAGATGAGGTTCTACTTCCAGATGAATGCTAATATTAATTCCAAAAAAATTTGAGAAGGATTTCTGTTTTACGTCAGAGAATTTCTATAAATAACTGAAATAGACAATTTTCTGTAATCAACAATTTATAATAAATAGATGGCCTTTAAAAAAACCCAACTAAATACGTCTTTTTTATAAATAGTTATTCGTTCAACTCTAAAAGCAAAATAATGTAATGTAATTATTGACTTCATTTTTAAGCACTTCTTATTGATGACTTTTTAAGAGACTCTATAAAACAAACAATAAGATATTGCGAATGATTATAAATCTAAGCATAATGTTATCAAGTTCAAAAACCTGAAATTATATCATTAAAGTCATAAAATAAACATTATGCAACATCTCTACCATATCCATGGTGCCTGAACTGTGAAATTACAAATAAATATAATAATATAAGACAAGACTTTGTTCCTTTTTATTTGAACAAATATATAATTAACATAACAAACGATGATTAGACTTTGTTACTCCGCTATAATAAGGAAAAGCAATTCAATTCATATATTGATTAATAAAGCCATTTGAAAATTTCAACGGAAATATGCGAATAATTATGCAAAGTAAACCATAAGGTATCCGACCACGTTCTGAGAAAGTTTTTTTTTAAAAACTGTACTAGCGAAAATTTCTATCTTATTTGTCAAAGGAAATTGGCCCAAATTTAGGTGCACCAAAATACGGAAAGGGTGAAAAAAATTACCATAACCATGCAACTTTTTACAAAATTGAGGAATTTTGGTCGAAATTGAGCAAATTTTGACATAAACCGCTCTAGTTCTACGGAAAAAAAAGTTATGCATATTTCATTAATTTGTTTTAATCATATGTACGTTAGACAGTCGTGAGGGTCATCAATTAAAAGGTAAGCGATATTTTGAATTCTTAAAGAAACACAGACCATTATATGCAATTACGTGGAAAAATTTCAGTCATTTCTCATGAATTTTTTTTTTAAATGCAGCTATAAATCAATAAATAATATCTAGAGCCAAATCTGTAATTCATTACATTCTTAGTATTATGTAAAACCTACCTGAAAAATTTATAGACATATCACGATTGTGCTTCGAGTTATCACAATAATCGTTTACATTATTGATGAAAAATAAGTTCTTCAGAAAACACAATTGAGTTTTCCCCTGTATTGGTGAAAATGTACAGCTTTTGCTCTTCTTTAAATCACACTCATTTCTAATGATCGTACTGATTCGTACCGATCGTAATGATTCGAAAAAATAAAAGCAGGGTTAGAAACAGAAATTCACATTCTGTAAGAAACAGTAATTTAAAAAAAAGGGGGGGGGGGGATAGGGAAAAAAATAACCGCAATTTTCGTCAGAATCAACATTTCAAACGCAGTCGGATACCTTAAGTTAAATCAATATCATAAACATCTTACATTCAAAATACTCATATACATCTTTAGAAAAGGGATATAGTAAAAAGATGCATCATGTTTGAAATCGAAGAGTTTTTAAATAATGAAGTGTAGAGGGATAATTTTGAAACTTGATAAAAATTCCTGAAACCTGTGCAAGATAAAAAGTCTTATTTGAGAATAAGATAAATTATTATTTATTTATATGATTCGGCGATTAAATTTTTTTTTTAATTATAAAATGCTTAAATCAAAAACTTTCTGAGTAAATATATTATTATTATACCGCATACAAAATAACTCAAAACAAATTCAAAGCGGGAAATCATCACACATATGTAAAATTTATTTCAAGCACTTTAATGATATATATTAAAATATTTACGAATCGAATAGAGTACAGCTCAAATAGAGATCCTCCTCCACCCCCCACCCCAATAGAGATCACCATTGGTTCGTCTAGTACAGGGGTCGGCGAACTGCGGCTCTTTGGTTACGTGCATGTGGCTCTGAAGTTAGATTGATAATGAAAATAAAACTATCATAGATTCATTTATAAAATTTTAAAGGGATTTTATTCACATAATGGTGATTTCATTTGTTTTATAGGTCTCGCGAAACTTACTTGAAGTGTTTACTTTTCATTGTATACATTGAAAAAATTTGCATTTGGTGGTGTTCTCAGCATCTTTGGGTCTACGTATTTACGTGAGCCATCGTATTCTAACACGAATTTCATTAAATGTAAATTGAGAAGCCAAATTACTGATGTCAAATTGGAATCGTGCCTTAAATTAAAATCGACTGGTTACAAACCAGGCGTACAGAAACTTTCTTGGGAAATGCAAATTCATCGATAACACTGATTAAAACCAATGGGAGCAATTTTTTTTGTTACGATTTTTTTCTTCATTTATTTAACATATTATTACTATTATTATTATTATCATATTACTGTAAATCTTCCGTATTTGTAAAAATATATTTATGGCTCTCTAATAATTTTTATATGGTTGTGAGTGACAGGTTTGACTCTTCTATCTCAAAAGTTTGCCACCCCCTGGTCTAGTAGGTGCTTAAAAATGGCAAACAAATATCCTTTGGCTAAAAGTTTGACGCATTAAATATATATATATATATATATATATATATATATATATATATATATATATATTTATATTTAAAGTGTCTGTTTGAGTTTATTATAACCTGCCGAGCAAATGCAAGTAGATAATATATACAAGGTGCGCCCATAAAGTAACCGGACAATTTTTTATACATAAGAAAAATATTAGTCACCTTCAAATAAATTTATCCCCTTCAAAATAATCACCAAAAGATTCTATACAATTTTTCCAACGTTTCTTCAAGTCATCGAAACACTGTTTATAGGCACTGGAAATAACCGTTCACAAAATTCGCGTAACATCCGTTTTCTAATCTCTGTCCTTTCATGGCCATCTTAAGCTTCGGAAAAAGGAAAAAATCAGCTGGCGATAAGTCGGAAGAATATGGTGGGTTATTTATCACTGTAATTGAATGCTTAGCAAGATATTGTTGTACAGAAATTGCTGTATGGGGCCTAGCATTATCGCGTAAAAGAAACCATTGCCCAGAATCAAACAGTTCCTTCCTACCTCGCCTTATTCTGTTTCTTAATCAAAAAAGCAATTCCTTGTAAAAATACTGATTAATTGTTCGATTTTCAGGAACAAATTCGTGGTGAATAAGTCCTTTGTAATCAAAAAATGCAATCTGCATCACCTTAGTCTTTAATTTTGACATCCGTGCTTTTTTTGTATGGGAGAACACTGTCCTTTCCACTGTGCACTTTGTCTTTTTGTTTCTGGGTCGTATTGTAGACAGCAGGCCTCATCTCCTGCTATAATACCCTTTAAGAAATTGTTATCCTGTTGCGCAGTTGTCAGCAAATCTTCACAGCAAGCTTTTCTGTTTTCTCTTTGCTGTTCTGTCAAAATCTGAGGCATAAATCGTGCACAAACTTTTTTCATTTTCAGATTTTCAATTAAAATTAATCTACAGTTTACTTTGCTTATCCCAAGCATGTCTGAAAGTTTCTGAGTTGTTACTTATCGCCAGCTGATTTTTTCCTTTTTCCGAAGCTTAAGGTGGCCATAAAAGGACAGAGATGTGAAGACGTCTCGGATATTAAATCAAATGTTACGCATATTTTGCGAACGGTTACTTCCAACGCCTCTAAACAGTGTTTCGATGACTTGAAGAAACGCTGGAAAAATTGTATAGACTCCTTTGGCTATAATTTTGAAGGAGATAAATTTATTTGAAGGTGAGCAATTTTTTTCTTATTTATAAAAAAATTGTCCGGTTACTTTATGGGCGCACCTTGTATATTATCTACTTGGATTTGCTCGGCGTCTTATAATAAACTCAAACAGACACTTTAAATATAAATATATATATATATATTCACTCGTGCTTTTAACGGTGTTTTACGCTAATATTTTGGGGGTAAAATGCGTCACATCTTGAAAATTGCTTTGAACCGTTAATACAATGTACATTTCACTAGGACAACTAGGATCTATTTCTAAGGGATAATTTCATAAAATGCAACTAAAGTTTCAAACTTTATTTAGCAACACTTAATTTACTTTTATTCCAAAGGTTTCTTTTTTAAACCTTTAAAAGGGAGAAAGTTTACACTGAACTTCCCCTTTTACGTGTAAGAATGCGCTACAGCGTTCTGTCAAACCCCATACTCGTTTCGTTAGACTTCTAATTAGCATGAGCTGCACTCATCTTCAAACCACATTAATACGATATATTAACCTCGAACAATTCAGATAATAATACTATAGAAGTTGCACTTGCCATTACTTTTTTAGGTATTGTCTATAATTAAGAATAAAGTATTGACACTTAATTTGAGTACACATCATTGAATTTTAATAATTTCATGGATTTTTTGCACACTGTAGTTGAAAGTATGCTTTTAAAAATTTTAACTACTTTTTTTTTAAATGCTGATGGGTATGATCATGTGAAAGCTCGAGCTTGTAAATATTAATTACTTATAAGCATCATCAATAGAAAATTAAAAACGCTTATGGAGGCAAAATCAGCAGACCTCACAAATTTCCAATTCCTATGTATTCTTCGCTATGAGGAATTTTCTTACTGGTATTTTTCTAACTACACATAAACAAATGCATATTTAGGAATTCAGTACTTTTCGTCTAAAAGCAGGTCATTTAATGCAGCGTCCACATTTTTCAAAATTCTATTGCACATTAACAAATTCTTCCAATTAATCTTTCAATTAATCTCCAGTAAAAAATTAACCATTAAAAAGTTCAAAATTTCAGAAAAAAGTGCTACATATTCAAGCGTCTACTTGTATGCTCAAAAAACAAAATACAAAAATATGTATTTGCTAAGGGGTCGATAGAAAAATGCTAGGAGGAAAATGACAACCCTTGACATGGGTATTCAATATTTGCAGTGTCAATTGATGATTCAGCGTAAAATGTTTGTATAATGTAATTTTGGAGAGATCAAATGGTGTAAACCTCAATTTTCTACACATATAAATCACCAAAGAAAATTTCTATATTTAGAGAATATAGAAGTCGAAAATTCACAGAAATAACGTAAATTTTAACAAAATGAAGGCCTGCGTACGTCAAATAGTTTTTCAAATTATGTATTAAGTTTTAAGAAAATTGTTAAAGCACTAACAACCTTGAAATAAATGGACATGATAGTAATGGAATAGAATAAAATTTGCAATAAAAACTAACGTGAAGAATCTCACGTTGAAATCTGGGGCGTAAAAAGCAGACAACAAAACTCACTGACAGAGAGACATGAGAAATGCCATGTCTTTCATCAAACAGACAAAAGTAGTCTCGCTCCAATGATCACAAAAAGCATTTCTGGCATCTAGTATCTCTCATCGCCATCAATAATAGCACACCGGGATCTGTCATCCACTGTGCCATTACACTGTTCGCGGAAATAACCATAAAATCGATCACAGAAACAGTAGAATTATTTTTATGACCAGCAAAATTAGGGCAACTAGGATACATTATACGCAGCCTAAGAGAAAAAATAATTTAGAGTTAACTTTAGTTTATTGCTGTGCAGAGCACAAATATGTGGAATTACATCGACGTCAATATAAATAGTGAAAGCAAACAAAATATACTTATAGATACATATAGTTATCTCTTGTCCTGATGCCACCCAATGAAAATTATATTTTAACATTTTAATGAGTCACATTTATACTTTTTAAAAATATGTGATTTAATCATAATGAGATTCTAATCTAGTGGCATTATAGAGATGTGGATTGATTATATATAACTAATATTTTCCAAGCTAAAGTAGTGATTCTGAAATTTCTCAAAGATTGAACCCCGTTGTCAAAATCTTGCACCATCTATATGACTATATTATATATATATATATATATATATATATATAAGAAATAGATGAACGAGAATACCAGTAATAGCTCTAAAGCTACTTGCAGCCAGGAACAAATAACATGAAAAGAAAAGTATGAAAGAGGTTTTAGACAGCACCTCTTCATCAGCGGTGTCAATACTGTCTAAAAACCAATGGATTGTTTCCGATGAGTATGATCTATACAATAAACACACACAGACACCGTACAAGCCATGAAAAACAGAAGAATTGATTAAAAATTGAATTAAGAGTTACTTAATCAAAGAACACCAAGCCTGGCGCTAGACAGAGTGGAAGTTAAGAACATGTAACCGCAAAATAACGTCACAAAACTTGCAACCATGGAGATTTTGGATACTCAGTTACTGACTTACTATGGTTACTGTATTTTAGGACTATTAAACCATTATTAATTTAATTTTTAATAATTATTACTAAGAGTTATTTTATTATTATTTTTATTTTATTTTTTATTTTTAGTAGTTATTTTCTATTTTTTCTTATTGTTATGTTTAACTTATTAAATGCAACAGAACAAACTATTCATTAAAACTAAAACAACCAATTATGTTTTTGGATAGACTTTCGGGGTAATTATTCCGTGTTAGCACAGCTTTGAAGTCTAAAATATGCTTATTCCTATTGTCTTTAGAACATAGCCTATTTATACGAACTAACTGATTTACAATAATGTTATTAAAAACAGATTTATGTAAACAGGCTAGATAATTTTCAAATTTAACAATATTAAAATTATAGTCAGATCTTTTGTCGTAAGTCAAAAGTAAATTTGCTGTGAGAATTTAATTTAATGTTAATATCTAAAAAGCTTACATTAATATCATCATGGCTACTTTTAATTAGTTCCAGATTAGGAGGGTAAAAATTTAAGTCTATATTGTTATTACTTTTATTAATTACTATTATATCATCTATATACCTAAATATATTGTAATTGCAATTTTCTATATTATTAATTTCAAAATAATATAAGTATAAATTAGCTAGCATACTTGAAGCATTACCACCTTGTGGTACACCTTTGGACTGTAAGTATATACTATTATTATGAACTATGTAATTATGTTTAGTTACTAAATCTAGGAGCCTATTGAAACGAGTTAGTTTAATTTCGTTGCCTAAGTATTGAATATTATTTTGTACTAACATTATGATTATTCTATTTAAATCAATTATATCGATATTATTAAATAGATCTTTAAAATCATAAGTTACTACATTTTTACAATTATCTAATGTTTGTAGTTTTCTAATTAGACTAAAGCTATTATCAATTATACCACAAACACCAGATGTTATATTTTTATAGATTAATTTAAGGTAATTTAATAATATTACACTTGCTTTAGTAGCATAAGTGTTGTGACCACAGGTTACTGCTCTAAAAGCAATAGGTGTTTTATGAAATTTAGGAACTAAAGTAATATAAGGAAAAGGATAATTGTTAGATGATATACCTAGTAGTTTATATTTTGCTATTATTTTCTTAAAAATAATACTAGTAGTTTCTTTTAATGGCTGAAAAAGATCACTATTTTCTAGCTGTTTTTTTAAACTTATGGCAAAATATTTTTTACAAATAATCGCATAGTTGTTGGCTGCTTTATCTACATAAGTCATTATAAAGTCTTCTTGTAATTTTGTAATAGCAGCTTTAAAGTGTTTATAGGAATTATTAATGTTATTACTATTATTGGGTAGTTTAGCATGTACTAGTTTTAGTATTAATTTTCCATGGGTTGAAGGCTTCTGTAGGTATAGAATAATTAATTGCTATTTTGTATATAAATTTATCTATATCAGCATTTAAGAAACTTATTTTCTTATTATCATTAGTACTAGGTAATCTAAACTTAGTTCCCAAACTCATATATATATATATATATATATGTGTGTGTGTGTATGTGTGTATGTATATGTATATATATATATATATATATATATATATATATATATATATATATACATACATACACACACACACAGTTGAATCTCGATTGATCATTCCCCGAATCATCGTTTTTCCTTATGTGTCGTTTATTTCACTCAGTCCTGACGATCATATTGCTTTGTTATGTTCCCGCATCTACCGTTTTCCTGCATTTATCGTTCAGTTCAGTTGGTCTTTTGAAAAACGATAGATCGAGATTCCACTGTATATGACTACCTAGCAAATTACTCAGTCTGTTTGAAAATAATGCATTCAATATTCATTACTGTATTCCATATAGACTAAAAAATAGAAAATGAACACGGATATCCATTTAGACTGTCCGAAAATATATACATAATCCGGCTAACTCGATTGCTTCACAGAAATGTGAAAATTATGGCAATATTCGATTCTGTAAAAGTAATATAATAACGAGTTCAAATATATTAAAAAAATTATAACTAGGAATGCACTCGAGTGAAAACAATATTTTGTTTTTTCTTTTCCACGTAATAAAAGGAAAATAGTTTTCAACATTGCTTTTCTAGTCATTTTATTAATTTTCCGTTCAGAGGAGCTCGCGTGTCCATTAAGAGACTGTTGACATTACTTACTAGAGTGAAAGCGAAAATTTTTAGCCAATCAGAGAGCGGAAAGCGAGATGACATCTGAAGAGACAAAACGTTGAACTCTGTTACTGGATTGAAAATTTGAGTGCTTACATCAGTATAGGTTATGAGATTAATTTTCGCACGAACTTTGGGGGTGAATGAAGAACAGAACATTTTTCTCCCTGTCGAAATGTAGGACATTTTCATTCAATTGTATAAATACAGTTATATTTAATACGAAATACAGCTTAAAATCAAAATAAATAAGCAGAAAGGAACGCAAGTATAATTCAACAAAAATGAGTTTTTTATGACATAATTAATTCTACAGTTACACTATTGGGACGGGTTATTTACATTTTTTTTGGGTGGTGGTGGTGGTGGGGGGGGGGGATATTATATCATAAAAAAAATCCAAGCTTGTGAATAGCTTAACCCCATATCTTGTGTGATAGCTGTCTGTTGCGAATCACGATATAAAAACATATAGTCAGTCAACGGGTGAAGCAACGGAACAGGGTCAACGTGATTAACAGAATTAAACTCGGAACAAATATGATTATTCACAAAACGTAAAGTACTAAATTCAAAGTAACAACTTACATATTTTAATGCTAGTATTCAAAGTTTTATATCTATATTTATTCATAAAATATGAAATTTAAAATTAAAAAACTAAGCAGAAACTCCTCATAATTAAAATTAGACCAAGTGAAATTCAGAGTAATTAATACAAAGTAATAAAGTAACTTCAGTTTCAGTACTTAGTATTCATTTTCCCCTCACATCTAAAAGTCGTTTCGCCAATTATCAATCAACTTTCACTGCCAGATAGTTCAATTTTGGCCTTCTGTTCCATTTAGGGTCTTCTTAAGTTGATTGGTTGGTTAAGTGAGGTACTAGTACGATCAACTTTTGCTAAACAAGGGGTATTTAGACAGGGACCTACAATTTAAAGCCGATTCCGAACGGCTCCAAACATCAATGTCAACAACTAAATGCCAGCGCCCTAACCATTCGGCCATCAACCGGAGCGCCTTTTTAGATCGGTTTTACAAATATATGGTCAAATATATAGTGTTCTTGAAATTTTTGTTCAGATTGATTTCTTTCATTTTCGAAAATTTTGGGGTTTATGAACAAAGAAGGAGTACCTATGACATAGGGACAGTTATACAGAAACCCAACTAAAGAACAGAAAAATTCTTCGGACTTCCAAGCTTTAAGTCATTTTCCCAAGCTATAACGTTATCGATAATAGTAGAAATCCTTAAAGCCTAAGTTTTTGGCATTATCTTAAACTTTTTATTTCTGAATATCAGTATATGTCTATTTATTTATCCATACTCCTTTCTACAAAATGCAGTTTGCCTACACGTGAAGACGATAACGTGCCCAAATCGTTAAAGAACCTCTGCCAAGGTCTGACATCCAGATATTTCGATTGTGTTTTCTCCAGGCCAACCATTCCGTCTGGTTCAAGCAAATTAAATTTACCCTCATCTATAAAGAGAAATTAGTTACTGGATGAAAAATCCTGTTTACTCACAATTCTCGCGAATTTTAAGCGCTTTTGTTTGTTGATCTTGCTAGTTCTATGCATCTCATATTTTCTGATAATTCTGATAGTTTTCGGATCAGCTTTTCTTTTCTAACTTCAACTTTGGGAGCAAAAGCAGCAGTATTTTCTATAATTCTCTTATGAGACAGGTTTAATTTTTCTCATCGAAACTGCTTGATGCATTTCTTTGTCTATCAGTTCAATAATACTTTTATAAAACACGTAATGACACCAAACACAGTTGATGATCAACTTGAAGTTCGGAAAGTTTTACCAAATTTATGGTGAAATATAATCAACTTCCACGTGACATGGAAGTTGATTATATTTCACCATAAATTTGGTGAAATAAATTCGATATTAACACAAGTATGACGATTCGTCGTACACGAAGAAGTGAAAACGGCATCTGAATATCTAATAAACCAAAAAAAAAAAACCTATTAAAGTCACGTTCTCATTTGTCCACCTGTACAAGCCTACAACCAATTGAGCAACCTAAGAGGAATTCATGAAGAAGAAATCAAAAGGTGTATTTTATATTGAACTATATCACAAATGAAAATTTGTTAAGCATCAATACGTTAGAAAAGGGGTTTAATGCTTAATTTAAAAACATAAATCCAATTAAAAACTTCTAAATTTCATTAAATCTTTTTAATGACTGGATTTAACCATTTTGATAATACTGATTTAAAAAGTCCGTTGTAAACATATGTTCATATAAACGAGAGAGTTCTAAAAGAAGCTAACGTAAATTACTCTGTGTGTGTGTGTGCGCGCGCGCGCGCAGAACATTCATATATTCATTTCTTACGAATTTTACCGTTAAAAAATAGGCTGCTTTACAATTCAAATTTTTTCGTGATATTTATAAACCGAGTATCCACTGCAAACGCAATTATCTTTTCAAGAAATGATATTGACCTGCCTTTTCCAGGTATAAGAGTACTGTACTAACACAAGGCACGCACACGGAAACATTATCAGGCGATTTAATTTTCTGAGTGCTGTCTATTTCAGAATATATCATTGCTCCTAAAAAAAGAAGAAGAGTAATCGGTCTTGACACTCAAGAGTGCCTTTAAAATAGAAACTACATTTTTACTTGGTTCATAATTCGTTTTTTAATCTAAAAAATATATATAATACGTAGAATTTTACGTTATTAGGAAAACCAAACATTTGTATTTCTATAAAAGTCGTATCTGTATTTTCCAAAGAATTAATTAGACTGTGTTTTTATAACAGATGGAAAAAAGAGTCCTGTATTCCATTACTCAGGTGGAGCTAGCTCCACGTAGGTTGTTTTAATTCAAAGTAACTCCCTAACATTAGCCCTCAAGAAATAATTGTACTAAACAAAATCGCATTTCTCCAGTTTCATGATGAAACCTTTGTATAGTTTAACTTCAAAAACTTATTTCGAAATTAAAATTGAATGCAAAGTTTGAACGAGCACGCAAGAACACACAGTGTAAACAGCCTCTTTTACTGGTAAAATAATAGTTATAAATGTGAAATTAGGATTCTACAAAGGAACCTCGATCGATTGTTCCCTGATTCCTTTTCCCGTATATGTCGTTCCAATCCCGATGATAATATTTCTTTGTAATGTTGTTGTTGCTAATGCCCCCTGGTTGGAGGTTCCATTAACCAGGTCCTAATAGGCTAATGGGCTGAAAGGGGCGGCTCCTGTTTTGAATTAGCACCACAAGGGTCGGAGTCCGACTTGGCTAAATGACCGGTCCCGTAATTTTGAACCGGATCAAGTGAAGAGACCGGAACACTTGACCCCGCACCTCCAGAGGTAAATTTGACACGCATCTCCAGAGGAAAATTTGAGAACTTGGAGGACTTTGCAGCCACGACCTATTTTACGTGCCCCAGCCACCACGGCGCTGGATTTGCAGCGACGAGCATCGAACCAGGGACGTTCAGATCACTGGTCCATTGCTCTTCAAACTGGGCCACTGCGCCCCTTCTTTGTTATGTTCCCGCATTTATCGTTCAGTGTAATAGGTCCCTTTAAAAACGATTGATCGAGGTTCCACTGTATATTGATTGCACCATTGATAAGATAAACAGAGAAAACGCTTCAATAACTGCATTCTCAAAATAACTTACACTATTCAAATTTAATAAAAATCATTAATTAACTATAATGATTTATTAACTGTGTTTAACTATCATTATCTCAATGCCAATCACGCAAATGTTTCAAACCGTTTTGTTCTTTAAGCAACTTTGTATTCATAAACAGGGAAGATATTCTGAAATTTATTATAATAATTTAAATATAAAATTCAAAATTTTGATATCTCTAGCACAACCGAAACCCTTACAATACAGACGCAAAAAAATCTGGATTCCGCAAAACATACTCACTTTCTAAAAAAAGGGTTATTTTTTCCCCGCTGTTCTCTATTTTTTTCATGCGGAAAAAAAATGGATTCCCGGGGATTCACGCAACACACTATTATAAATAATTTTCATTTTCAAACTCTTCCTCCAAAAATAAAAGCAATCAAAGACGAAAGTATCAGTCTACATTTCAAATAACGTGAAGGGGAAAAAATGACGCAATAGAACTATTCGTCACACCCCGATAGTCAGTAGCAATCAACGGTTCAGGAAATAAACAAAACTATTTATTTTCCGAATCTAGTATAAGAATTACAAACTGTGCCATCAATTCACTCCTTCGTGTAAATGAAGAGAGAGAATGTAAAAACATCTCGGGTTTCTAATTTTGGGTAGTCCCGACGGCGAGTACAGAAAAATAATCTATCCTCGCTTTTATAAGCCTTGGTTTCAAACGGACCTCACGGATATACATATCAAAAATTTACAATTCGAGCTTTTTCCAGATTCGTTTCTAATAAAATAGAAAGTACAAAGAAATTTTGTCTGAAATTCGATCGAGGTCTTTATTTTCCCTCTTTCGCATTTCCTATGAGTATGAATGAATCTCATCTCTCCATATCGATGCACCTCGTTAGTTCAAGCCTCTTTTTGATCATTACCTTTAACCACTAGGCCAGTATTACCAAGTGAGGCTTATGTCTCGTGTGCATCCTTATCAAGAAACTGGCGGAAACTGGTGGGATAGTTTATTACTATTACGTCATTAAACTGTCTTTTACGTACTAAACTTACGGTACAGAAAAATGATGAAGGACCAAACTTTTGATAGAGACGTTATTAAAAAAGGAAGTACCAAAATCTAAAAAGAAAAGGAAACGTTTAAGATCTTGAGAGTATAGAATCTACGAGAAAAGAATATTCCAGTTTCCATGCAAGCTGAATACCAGAGACTTCCAATTTACTAATCAGCAGAAGGCTTCTCAAAGACAATGATATCTATTTTTCAACAATGTTAAGTCGATAGTTATAATTTTCTAGACAACTTGACATTTTAAGAGTATACGTTTAAAACTTAACTTTAATTTTATTGACGTTTACATTTTGTATACTATTTTATCACAAAGGCGGGCTTTTTCCATAACCTTTGTTAGATTTTAAAAGAGAGTGTGAAAAAAAAAAATCTTAAAAAGGAAAATAAAGAAAATTTGCAAACTCTAGGGAGAGACACTCTAGGGAGGATTTTAAATATGTTGATAGACAGATTCAAAGAAACCTTAATCTGTGGAAATCATTTTTCCAGTTTGATTCCTTCATATGATCCATAATATAATGCTTCTGGGGGGAACCCGTAAAAATGAAATATGTCTACCTGAAAAATAAAACTACTGGGTTAAGAAACATTTCGGGAGTTTAAAAAAAAAAAAATCTGCGTAGAAAAATGTTGCAATACAAAACATTTCTTCACAGAACAGAATGAATAGTTCTTCAAACACCGGATATACTCCCCCAAAGTCATTACAGAATGATTTTATTCGCCGATAAATGTAATAATGAAACATTAAGCTCAATCCACCTATTTAATGAAAGATACTTTCCACGAATGCTTTGCGTGAATTTCTTTACTCTCTCCGGCTCATTTCTTTAGCCCAGATTTAATCGTAATTTTAGCTATCTTTCTACACATAGGGAAATAAATGTCGACAAGTTTTACTTATTTACTCCACTTCTCTTTATTGTGCCCATTAGTCAGAATTTATAAAGGACTTGCCCGAGTTCCCGAGCAATAAAAAATACTGTCAACCGCATTAAGGAAGCCCAAGAAGCATAAACATTTTCTGAAATCTCATATTTGAAAATCCTTTATAAACAAGAAATGAACAGCTCCACGAGCAAGCCTAAATGAAACTAGCACGCCAAACAATTACGAGGTTGCGAGATAACATTCTCAACTCAGTACATCACAGCACTAACTGAAATCCACTAGTTATATGCAGCAGCCAATGCGGTTTTCATGAAAGAAAGGAGCAATTTTACAAAGAGGAATGAAACTATAAAATCTAGGTTAACGTTATGTTGGAATTCCGTTCTTCCAAATGTATAGGCCATCTGATCTTAATGAGCTATCGCATAATGTAAACAAAATTGGTCCATTACAAAGGTCACGCGAGCTCTGTCTAATTGTATTCCATTTTTCATTTTTGTTTCCTCTTGATGTTGGAGGCTTCGCATACTTCTAATAAAATCGGTAACACGATAATGATGCCATGTGTATCGCCGTTTAATAATAACGCAAGAGTCACTTGTGTTATTCGAAGCAAAATGAATTAAGCAATACACAAAATTTTAGGAATATCAAATTCCAGGGTTTCCGTCAGGGCGTTGCTACTTTTTTTGTCGGTGTATGTGTGTGTGTAAGTAAGCGACCTGCCCTTATCACTGATTCTTAAACAAACGTCAGTCATTTTTATAACACCTATCATTTGTGAGACCATGCTAAAGTTACTTTTCGTTTTTTTTTTTTTTTTTTTTTAAATTCTTGTGCACTAATAGTTCTCCATAAATATAACCCACTGAAACTTGGAAAGAATTTTGTCCTACATTCTTAAATATACACTCATGGACAAAAAAATTAGCGCACCAAGAAGGAGTCGTCAAAATGAAACGAAATTTTACATACGTAATGACTACTTTGATATAAGTAAATGATAAGAAAATCAAAGAAAAAGGATAATTTATTTCAGAGAAAAAGGCAAAAGAACGGAGGAGTTAATACTCCGTTGGACCCCCTCTAGCGCGAATGCACGATGCGATACGATCGGGCATTGAGTCATACAAGTTCTGTATGATGTCTTGAGACCTTTCGTTCCATATTTGCTGTAACCTTGCCTCTAGTTCGTTCAAACTCGTGGGATGCCCAACTCGTCGTCCCAAATGATCCCAGATATGCTCGATTGGAGACAAATCTGGGGATCGGGCAGGCCAAGGAAGGGTAGTAACAGTGCGGAGACAGTCTTGTGACACCCTTGCCGTATGAGGCCGAGCATTGTCTTGTTGAAAAATGGCTCCTGGGAGCCGTTCCATGAGTGGCAACACATGTGGTTGCAAGATTTCATGAACATACCGCTGGGCTGTCATGGTGCCACGGAACAATACTAGGGGTGACCGTGTATTGTAGGCAATGGCACCCCATACCATCACACCAGCTGTGGGAGCGATGTGTCGCTGTACAGCAAAGGCAGGATTGAAGCGTTCACCACGGGCTCTCCACACACGAACACGATTGTCATCACTGCCGAGATTGAATCTGGATTCGTCGCTAAAGGCGACCTGGTTCCAATTCCGCTGCAGTCCAGTTTCCTCGTGCGCGGCAAAACTCCAAACGGAGGCGTCGATGGGTGGGCGTCAAGGGCAGCACACGTAATGGGCACCGCGATACCAACTGTCCTTCAGCCAGGCGCCTTCGTATGGTTCGAGAAGACACATAGGCCCCTAGTGAAGGTGCTACCTGTGCCTGGATGGCGGCCGATGAAGCAGTTGGCTGTACGCGTGCATTTCTTACGATGTGGCGGTCGGTCGAGGGCATCCTGAGCCTGGTCTTCGTGTACATGACATCTCTCGGGTCCACTGGTCCCAACACCTCCTCACAACACAATCAGAGCGGCCTAATTGACGAGCTACTCGCCTAGCTGACCACCCAGCTTCCATCATCCCGACGATTCTCCCCCTCTCAAACTGCGACAACTGCTTATATTGTCTTCGAACACGGCGTAATGGCATGTCTATCTCAGCTCTTCCTTTGTAAATGATTCAGCACACTCAAACAAGCTTTAGTTACCTGTTTTATACTCCACAGAGTACGATGTTCAACGCCCTCTACCGGCTATACGTAATGCGCAATCACGCTGCATTTCTAATCATTTGCATATCTCCCCGACATGTACCTTCATTGCAAGTTTCGTTACGATCCCGCAATTATTTCTTGGTGCGCTAATTTTTTTGTCCATGAGTGTATAAGGTCCGTAGACGTCAATAAAGACGAGAATAGCCGAAGAAAATGAAACTGCATACATGAAAATGGCTAATAAACTTAATATTTTCTGAAAATCTGAAACCATTAAGGAATTTTTTACAAGATTCTCAAATCTGTTCCGAAGTTGTGGCAATTAAAAAATAAACAAATAAATGTTAAAAATATCCGATTTGATTTGAATATTTCTGAATCGCCAATCCTTTACTACGATTAATAGAATTCCTTGTGAACAATGCTGCATTATTTGTGAACAATGCTGCAAATATTTTCGGAACTTTTTTCTGAATTTTATAAATTTCAAACCATTTCTTTACATGGGAAGTTCAAAATGAACCTTTATCCCTCCGCAGTCTAAATAACGATATTTGTATTTTATCATTATCTTGAAAAACGCCTGATCGCGTTTCATCTTCTTGTGAACCTTGAGAATTTTTAACGTACATGAAGACGAGCATTTGTATATCTGGCAGAGTTTATTTCAGTATTTTTAATTCTTTATAACACATCACTCATTCTTTATAATCATTTAAAAAATTTCAAAATTAGGTTTGCCAACTATTACAAATTTCTAGAAACTATAAAAGAATTTACCGAATGTTTATTACAGTTTTTAAAGAACCTTCATATTATAACGGTACAAGAAACGGAAGTTTTTGTAAATAATTCAGATTTTGGTAAAATTTTCAGTTTGTGACAATCTTGTCAAAATTGCACACATTTTTCCAGTGATTTTTTTTCTTTTGGCTTATGTATTTTTAAGAGTAAATAATTTGCTTCAATTTTTTGAGAAACTTTTCTGCGTGATATTTTGAAAATTGCACGTTTTTTAATACGTAATGAAATCGATCTCCAGTCTTTTTCCTCATAAATTTCTTACCTTTTAGTAATATATTATAATACATTACTTCAATAAAAATTCGAAAAATAGATCTATAATCACCTACTTTCCGTCCCACTAGGGACCAAAACTTAGCGTATGATGCCAGAGAACATAACATTTTAAAATTATTTATAGTTGAAAAATCAACGAGTGAACTGTAACAAAATAAAGTTAATACCTGCCAAAAAAAAAATAAATAAATAAATAAATAAATAAATAAATGCGATATTTAAAAAATGGATATTAATAATGATAAGCATGGCTGAATTTCAATCCTGGTCTCATACAATGTTTAAAATGGTGATAGAAACTTAATACATGTATTATAAGAGATTACTTCTTTTTACTGATAATAGAAATCACCCTAAAGAGACATCAGAAAACTATGCATAATCATTCTGATGGAGTGTGCGACGAAAAAAGTGGAGAATTAATTGCAAACTTGATCTTCAAGTAAACGTGTATAGGGAAGTAAAAGGTACCAGTAACAAAATGGAAATAAAACCACTACGAAAGCATAAATTAAAATCCAATCACGCACTAATCGGAAAAGAAAAACTACAAGAGACTAATAATATTAATCTATCGAAAGACGTGAAAACTAATTGGAAGCAACTATAAACACAAAATACTAAAATGCAATACTTCAATAATCCGCCATATAAATCTACCAATAACTGCCATGTTAATAATTTTCAAGAACACAACCCATAAATAGCAAAATTATTCGAAAGTTTTGCCTTTAAAGGACTCACCTATATTTTACTACAAAATCAATTTCATTAAAATATATTAATCAATAATATTAGTTTATAAACATATCTTATTACAAAAGGCGCAGATTTTATTAGCTTTGGTTAAAATATAATTTCACTGTTGTTACGACAAGCGGTAATTGCAAATTGTAACAGTGAAAAATTCTGCAATTTTAAGCAAGAAATTATTAAAATGGAGTTTTGGTACTTTGGAAAGGTACTGTTAGTTCGTCCATGAAAGACGCTTTCATCAGAAAAACCGAATCATACGGAACCGAATTACGGAAGTATAAGATTGAAATACGCGCAAAACCACGCTAAATGTTTTAGTTCCGTTTGTATGCGTATTAAAACTGCATTTATAAAGCATATAAGCTTTTAAAAAAGCACATTAAATTAATAAGGCACGAAGAAACCAAATTTTTCAAGGTTGAACCAATAATGAATATTATAATTGCTTTCAGCCAAAAAAATAAATAAATAAATTGCGAATGTATCTATCGCTTTTATTTAACTCCCAAACCTTGGTATTAACATTTCCTCCTCGCTTTGTAGCCGGTTCCTGTCTTCTTTGCCACTGAACTCGTTCGCCTGCATATACGCGCTTTACTAATGGTCGGGACTAACGCGACGAAATAATTACAAATTTAACAATGCTAAAGTAACTCTGCTCGTCTACTAAATAGCTGGGGGGGGGGGGAGCTGATATACTATTAGGCCCGTAAGACCCATTGCACACACGGCGTTTTTATCTGTGGCGAAAATTTTCCATCGGACGTCGTTCCAACTGTAGACCACTAAAGTCAATTGGAGCTTGCACACGGGACGGAAAAAAAACGATAGCTAAATTTTTAATCGGAGGTAGCTTGTGCAGCTGTCGAGTGCCACTGTACGCTGGCGGATTTTATGACGCCAGATTGAACTAGTTATCCATGTGACCCTATGCACGCTTACACACACAGCGGATTCTACCGTCGTAATGTCATTTGCGAGAGGATGGTGGGGGTATGCTGGGGGGGGGGGGGGGGCTGATTTTCTTGGAATCGTAAAGGGGATTCGAAAAGGAGGGCTCCTCCGATCCCGGCTGGGGGGAGCGTAGGTGCGACCCCGCTGGTTTTATTGGAAAAGTGCAGGATTCGAAAAGGAGGGGTGGGCCTTATCCCCGGCGACGGATTTTTCCGCCGTTTGTGTAAGGACTACTTTTGGAACGACGTCCGATGGAAAATTTCCGCCACGGATAAAAACGCCGTGTGTGCAACGGGCCTTACACACACGGCCGATTTTTCCGTCGCGGAAAGTTTACCGTAGCCGCCGTTCAAATAGTAGACCACAGAAGTCAATTGGAGCTTACACAGGCGGAAAAAAAAAACTATCGGTCAATTTGCCGTCGACGGTAGCTGCGTAGTTGTCGAGTGCCACTGGCGCCAACGGAAGTTTTAACGTCAACTTGATCTAATAGACTATGTGACCTTAGGCCCGTTGCACACACGGATTTTTCCGTCGCCGCTCAAAGAAATCTCCGCTCTTTTTATCTAATTGTAAAATATTGTAACACTAGAAATAAGATACAAGCCTGACAAAATAATTGAAAATTAATGTGATATATTTACTGTGATATATTTGCTTATATATTATTTTAAAAATTAAATTTTGTTGCATTTTAACCCTTTGCGGCACGCTATATTAAAATACAACTGAAATTTGGAAAAAATGTTGTAAAAAGAGTCAGATGCACTTAGATATTTTATACCCCCCCAAAAAATTCTGCTGTTTTTATTTTTACAGGGTGAGGTGGGATACCCTTTGTCCCACCATGCAACAACATTTCCTACCCCATAGTGGATATTATACTGAGAGTTATACAGTATATAATATAAATCAAGGAAAATAAGATATATAGAATAAAATACCGTCAACAACTGCTTTAAAATAAATTTTCGATATTTATTACACACATATATATATAATCACAATCATTTAGAATTATCAATTTTAAAAATTTCCTATTCGTACAACCCCTTTCTTTCCCAGATCTCAATTGTCAATATATTGCCTTGGTTTTCAGCAACCGTCGAGGATTGCACCGCTGGAATTTCTAGCTAGACTAAACACAATATCGTGAAATCGCTTTTTTTGAAAGCATTTTTCCACGTAATTCCCTTGTAACCACGTAATTCAAGTGAAAAATAAACGTTAAAATATATTATAAATGATATATTTTTTTGTTTATAAAATAAGTTCCGGGGGAGATCACCTTAAAACCTTCAAAAAACTCAATTTTTTATTATGATTTAATATAAGTATATTATGATTTATAGGTAAGTTCATATTACTAATTTTTTACAGCAATTTCTTTTGAAAAAAAATTATATTTCTTGTACAATACAATACAATACATACAATACATTTGCCAGAAAAAAATATTTTTATGCGAAATATGGTAATTATTTTTTGTCTAGTATAACCTATGGATAGAATATATACAAATAATTTAGTATATATCTCTTATAGTTTTTTTTTTAAAATCTGCGCGCAATGCATTGACCTAAGATTAATTTTTCATAAAACTTTTTTTTTCATAAAATAATTTCTAATAATCTCCAAACAATCAGTCTGAAAGGGTTAATTAAATAATCTCAATCATGTTTACGACTTATTGTTGACACGAATTATTGTTTTTATTGATACACCTGTCAACACGAAAAGTCAAACCACACTCTCGCAAATAACTGTAGGACGGTAGAAAATCAGCTGTGTGTGTAAGCGTGTAAGGTCACATGGGCCACTAGTTCAAGTTGAAGTCAAAACTTCCGTTGGCGCCAGTGGCACTCGACACCTGCACAGCTACCGTCGACGGCAAATTGACCGATCTCCCCCGCCCAATGTGTAAGCTCCAATTGACTTCTATGGTCTACTGTTGGAACGGCGGCGACGGAAAATTTTCCGCAACGGAAAAATCCGTCGTGTGTGCAACGGGCCTTATGCACGCTTACACACACAGCGGTTTTTCTACCGTCCTACAGTTATTTGCGAGAGAGTGGTTTGACCTTTCGTATTGACAGGTGTATCAATAACAATAATTCGTGAACATGAGTGAGATTATTGATAATGAAATTCCCATTTCATATTAATTCATTTTGCTGAGAGGGTGCGATTGTAATAAAATATTTAATTAACCGTTTCAGACTGATTGTTGGGAGATTATTAGAAATTATTTTATGTAAAAAAAATTATTGTTTTATGAAAAATGAATCTTAGGTCAATGCATTGCGCGCAGATTTTTTTTTTTTAAACTATAAGAAATATATATTAAACTAGCTGAAAACCCGTACTTCGCAACGGAGTACATTCAAATTAAATACAACGGTCAATGTATGCAATTAATGCCAAAAAATAATTAATATATATATATATATATATATATATATATATATATATATATATATAATATATATATATATATATATATATATATATACACAGTGGAATCTCGATCGACCGTTCCCCGAACGATCATTTTCCCGTATGTATCGTTTATTTCACCCAGTCCCGAATAAATTCCATAGAAAACAAGCAAAAAAACCGAATGGATCGTTCCTCGATTCATCGTTTTCCCGCAATATTCGTTCAGAATATCGCAGCTTTACATTAATTTATCGGATCGATCGCTTTTTCATAATAACTGAACCTGAAATATAAATGTCTGGATTGAGCTAGAATGACGCTCTAATTAAACAATGAGCAGAACATTTGAGACGCGCGGTCTCGTATTTTTGTTCTCTCTTGTTCAGCCTGGTTTCGCTTTATTGTACCACTCCCATTATTTGTTCGTCGTTGGTGTTCCTTAATTCTTTAGCACCTGGAGTACCCTATTTTCGACAACTCATTCCAAATTCACCGACTATTCAACATTTCTGTTCTTATCAGCAATGGCTCACAGTCAGCTCTTTTGTTGGCCTTAGGATGGAGGCACCCTGGTGTTTGGTCTAGTGTGTGAGAAGTTTCTGATTACTGCAGTTCTACACTGGCCGATGAGTGTTTCACCCGGAAATAAAACTTCCTGGTGGTCTTATGTCGGACCCCATCCAGTGCAATGGAATGGTTCTAGTTACAAACGATTCACGGCTGCCGCTTCTTTATACTCTCACACAATGACCGATACCGAAAAGAATGCAATTTGCAACACAAAAAATAATATTGTTTACTTGTGGAGAGAAAACCGACAAAAAACAAACGACGATTAAGTACTTTTATTTGAATCAAAATTCCTGTGTATCTACGTGAATTTCTTTTTTTATTATTATTATCTTGGATTTCAGTACAACTTTGTAATTTTATCTTCAGTTACACTACGGGTATGTATGCATTTATGTATGTGAGTAAATATATTTTAGGTATATCAAACTTTAAGGTATGTTAATACTTTTTTGTATGTTCTCGCATCTATCGTTTTCCCGCATCCATCGTTTAGTTCAGTCGGTCCCTTCGAAAACGATAGATCGAGATTCCACTATATATATATATATATATATATACATATATATATACAGTGATTTCCGCTTATAAGAATCACGATTGTTATTACTGTTTTTGATTCTTATAAGCGGTTGATTCTTATAGCCGAAATTTAGGTTTTTGAACAGGCACACACACACACCTATATATACATATATTAGATAATTTACCATAAAATACTCTTTAATTTACGTTAATTATCTTTTATTAAATTTTTTTTTTATAATTTTAAAAATACAACTTAATTTCTAGACCTATAAGTAGATACACATGATTATAGTAAGAGAAGGAAAAAATCCAATATTTGTTACAACATACCTGCTTAACAGTTTTAACATTTCAACTACAAGAAGGGAGCAAGAAAAAGTTTTCTATGGTAGTTTGACGTAATGAAGTTTTCAGGAGGCTGTTTCAATACTCTTTCAATATTAATAGTCTCAGACGAAGATTCACCTTCTAGCTTACGTTTCACGGTTTGATAACGTGCTGAATCTACTAATGTCATGTTTGCCTAAGTGATAGTGGACACTTCGCCGAAGATTTATGTGTTTCAGGGTCCAGGAAGCCACAACCAGAATGTGGGAGGAGGTGAAAAAAAGGATCCTATTTTTGCTTGTCAGTGCAGAAAAGTGAAATCGGACCCGGACAGGTAAAGATGCCCCTGGGTCAAGCTAATAGGACAGTGTTGTGCTAAATCGTTAAAGGATAAACTATTATGTTATGTCTAACAAAGAAAGGAATGAATTTTAAGACTATATTCCATCCCATCTTATCAATCTTTCTTTTTAAAAAAAGGAAAGAAAGAACTTCGTGCCTTTTTAGGGTTTAAGGGCCTGTTCACATAGGAGTCCGTTGCGTAGCGTTAAAGTATTGAAATATATTTAACCAATGACAAACTTCCAAACGATTAGCAATGAAATTTTTAACGCCTATGATTGGTTTATTTTCGTCTCAACGTCATTTTTTTCCTTAACGCAACGCCACGGACTCCTATGTGAACAGGCCCTAAGTGGCTTTTTTTGAAAAATGAAAGGTAAGCGAAGAGTGTAAACTGATTCTTATAACCGGTGGATTGATTCTTTAAAGCGAAAATTTTAACATGGAAATAATGCATTTGTTTTTGTTTTTGCGATATTGATTCTTATAAACGGTTGATTCTTATAACCACTGATCACTATAAGCGGTGGTTACTGTATATAATACAACGATCAATGCATGCAATTGATGTTAAAAAAAAAACGAAAAAATATATTTATAAAAAAATCGTAACGGAAATTTTTATAGACAAAATAAATGTAGAAGAAAATATTGAAATTAAATCTAATAGAATATACTAAAGAATATAGTACAGTTAATATAGTACAGTTTTAGGAACATTTCTATTACTGTATTTTAATATTTTTTTGGATAATGTCCAATGGTCTGCCGCATTAGCAAGAAAAAAAAAATATTGTGTCTATTTCGTTGTCATGCACATGACGCAAAATTAGTTTAAAGTACCACAGAAAGAAAAGAGACCCCGTGATCAGCATTTAATAAATTAAATTCTAAAAATTAATCTTTAAAAATTCACCAAAAATCAGAAAATGGGGGTAAGATTCGAAAAAGATTTCATTTTAAAGGAATTTTTATGATCTTTCTTGTGATATAAATTTTATAACTCGGATTATTATCTTAAATGTAAACTTTAAAGAATGTTACAAAAACAGCTTAAAAATTTAATTTAAAAAAATCTAAGAATTTTCAAAAATCTCTCTTAGTGCACCCCTACAGTTTAAGAAGAATTGTATACAAAATTTCAGCCCTTTTGGTCCAGCGGTTTGGTCAGTGCGTTATATGTCAGTCAGTCAGTCAGCTACGGAACTGTTTTATATATATATATATATATATATATATATATATATATATATATATATATATATATATATATATATATATATATATAGAGAGAGAGAGAGAGAGAGAGAGAGAGATTATTTGTATATATTCTATCCCTAGGTTATACTTATATCCATAGGTTATACTACACCTAAAATAATTACCATATTCCACATAAAAATATTTTTTCAGGCAAATGTACTTGTATTGTGCAAGAAGTATAAAAATTTTTCAAAAAATAGCTGTAAATATATTAATATGTACTTACCTATAAATCATAATAAAATACCTAGATTAAATCATAATAAAAAACTAAGTTTTTTGAAGATTAAAACCTTTTAAGGTGATCTCCCCCTTAACTTATTTTATACATAAAAAATATATTACTTATAATTAACTTTTTAACGTTTATTTTTCACTTGAATTACGTGGTTCAAAAACTGTTTGTAAGAAGAATGCCAGCATTTCTACAGGTTGAATACAATTCCTCATTTTGGTATTCTTGCGCTGAATGGTATCTTTCAACCGACCTTGCAGTTCGAGGAAGTCATCGACATTCTGAAATAATTCAAGAATTTCGTGTCATGCTGCCTTAACTCTTCAAACAACGTGTAGAAAGCTCCAACCTCATCTCTTCTTTCATTAATTGGATGAACCCAAATTAGTCGATTTTTTTCTTCTTCTTTTCAAACGACGACGGAATAACAATAACGCTAGAAGCTGCTCTCTGTTCATTTCAAACTACACGGCAATCAATTTGAATAACACGGTTAAACTGGTGTGAACTGATTTCAAGGTGAAACTACACTGCATATACCAACAGACCAGAGGTCTGGCGAAGCAAAAAATACTGAGAATGAAATAGAAAAACCGCAAAACACGACGGCGACAGAAATTTTTCCGCCCTGTGTGTAACGTCTTTGAGCGGCAACGGTAAATTCTCCGCGACGGAAAAATCCGCAGTGTGTGTAACCGGCCTTATACATTCGTAAAATGGGTTCCATTTAAAGAAAATATCTCACTGGATAAAAATTGAGAATGGTAATCAAATGTATGATATGACGGGTAACAGAATTTTTCACAAAGTTTCTTGGGAATGACATAATACAATTGGTTTGTCTTGTCAACGTAGACAAAAAAGTGCTCGAAAGGAAGGGTGGATGAAAAACACATGAGAAAGAGACTTTCACGAATACTTACTATGGGTAGAGGGTTTCGAATTGAAGTTACACGCTTTTTTTTTTTTTAAGTAAACCATAGCAAATGCAATTAAAGGAATTTGAACGTCTGATCTAAGGTATCATAGCTCATAAGTTTAGAGGTGATAAGAGAGGACAAAAGCCAGATAATAACAGCACTCGCAAAACATGTAGGAAATATTGTATACAATGAACCGCAACCGCAAAATTGCAGAAACTCTCCGGTTAAATAATCCAAGACACAAAACCTGAAAATATGTTTTAGGAATAATTCCTTCATATCATAAACTAAATAGCGCAGATATAATATGTGAAATATATTTTGCTCTAGAATGACGAAACTCGTAAAGGATTTTCTTTTTTTTCCCCCAACACAGCAAACTTATTGGCTTTCACCCATTAAGCACTGCGAAAGTTGTTGATTTCTTTAAATTGGGGCACCTTACATGTAAACAAATATCGCTCCCTGGTATGACCTCAATTTAGACCGAGCAATCCCCATAAGGAGCTCGTACCCTCTTCTCAACCCTGTGAACCACACGGAGGAACTTTCCGGCTTACAAATTTAACGTGCTTATATCCGGTGTTGACATGAGAGCATTCAGTGCCGCTTGTCAAGATTCGATCCGAGCTAGGGATGCAACATAGATTTCGATGGTTTCAAAACATCGATTTATTGAAGTCGATTTTTTTTAAACATCGATGTTTTATGCTCGATGTTTCACGTTGTCTTGATGTTTTTTTTTATGAAAAAGTACCATAATTTTAAAAAAATCACGTAGCATAATTTTCACACTTAGTAAATGTAAGTCTGAATTCTGAAAAGGGCGAATACAAAAGGGGGAACGATCCCCTAGCAACGAGACAAATGGCAATTAACAACCAATGAACCAATCAGAGCGCTTGGAATGTTCTCGACACTCCAGAACCTTCCATGGGATTTTATTTTATAAATAGTATAAACACGAGCGGCCATTTAAGTTTTTGTTTTGTTCTGGTTTCATATAAGTTAATATTAAGATGCCTCCCCGAAGTACTAAACCAATACTTTGGGGTTACTAAACCAGTTTTAAAAAATGTATGTTCAAAAACATCGATGAATTTTGGGCAATGTTTTATTAGCATCGATGTTTTAATATTGAATATCGATGTTTTGTTGTCGATGTCGCATCCCTAATCCGAGCATCCTCGGTAATGATTCCCGAAGCAAAAACCATTAAAATGCCCCAAGCTATGTTTATGAAGGATAAAAGCGAAGACGAAAAATCCACTAAATAGGCAAAGTTATGGCGACTTTGAACTCAATATCAGTGAATCGTTAATGAAGGTCGAAACAAAACGAAACGAATTCTAGTCGTTAATTAGATAATTTATTCTAAAATGTACTCGGGGCGAAAAGGGGTTTTTTCGTCGAAATTTTTCGAAAATAATATCTCTGCAATAAAGATATAAACATGATTATTATCGAAATCCCGCTTTAAAAAAAACTGAGGGATAATAAAATACGCTTACTAACAGAAAAAATCATAAATTACTTACTCTGTCTGATATAGGAATGACTTCCCGTCCCCGTCGCAGAGCAGGAGCACGGAAAACTTTTCTTGGCCCCAAGGATGACTTTTCCATCTGCAAAAATTTAATTATTTTAATCAACGTCACGGGCAAAAAAAAAAGTTATTGCACGTATTTTTCGTCACTGTAAATTTCAAAGTATAATGCGCTGAACTGATATCACACGAGTTTTACAAAGAGTCGAATTAAAAATTCAAAATGCATTTCGGCAAAGTACGAATCACCAGAAAATTAGCTCAAAATTTGCTTACGAGGAATTACTAGTACTGAATGGCATTCCCTCAGCGAGACTCTGCAGCCTTGAATTGAGTCATGGGGCATACTAGGCCAAGGGCGGCCAACTGAAAACAATCCGGGGGCCACTTAATAAAAATATAAATGACGACGGTCCAGCTGTAATTTCAGAGCGAATTTTATGCGGTATTGCCATCAATTATCAATTTGCACACTGCAATAAATATTTTAATTATTTAAATTAAAATTATTTAAAATATATTTCAATACAGGGTCTTCAAAAATGGCCGTATTAAAAAACTGGAAAATTATATTACTGATTTTTCAGAAAACTGTATTCTTGATAAAAATGTTTTCTAAGTGAAAAATTGATCTTAGCGGTACCAAAATGTATATATTTTTGCAAAAAAAAAAAATGAGAAAATTTCAACACATTTTTTTAAAATCAAATATTTTTGAAATTAACAACTTCAAAATAGCAATTTTGAATACATTTGGTTTTATAAAAACAAAATATTTATTCAAAAAACAAAACAAAATCAGTTTTCTTAGCAAAATGAAATCAAGTATGATTTGATAATGAAATCCAATGTGTATAGTACAAAACAAAACATAAAATGGGCTTTCTTAATAATCAAAAAGAAGGGGAAAAAATCTAATGGGCACTTGATGCAACAAAGGCAGTAAAATCAACGTCGATTTCGGCAAAAGATAATATTTTTATATTTGCAATAAAAAAAAAGGGCAATAAATTTTTATCGGTAAGCTTACTTCTTTCCTTGGACTTAACGTGTTTCATGTTGGAAAAGGTGCTTTCGCACACATAAATGCTTATGATCATGGAACAAGAGAGTCAAGTATTTAGTTTTATAATAATATATTCTTTTCTTTTAGTTTTATAATAATATATTTGATGCAATTGCTTTAGTGCCATGAGCCGGTTAAAAAGTACTTGCCGCATTTGGACAGGCAATGCACAAAAATAAGGTAAAGTCTATACTACTTATTTTTGTGCATTGCTTGTCCTTATGTCCATTGCTTGTCCCTTATGAAGAGGAAGGTTACAGACTCCAGTATGTCACCAACAGACCAACCACGGTTAAGGTCCGGTGTTAAATTACCAACATTATGAACAAGACTGAACCTTCTTTATCATATCTGAGCAAACCCCAAATAAATAAAGTGAGAGAAATAGAGAAATTGCCAAATGTACAGAGGCAATATTTACAATATTTTTAATAAATTTGAGCCTGAAACAAAGTTTGTGTTTACTGAACAATCAAACACACCATTCAGAACTATAGATTTGTTCTGGCACCGAACTTTTATCGGCAAAGAGATTACAAACTTGTCAGAGAATTTCTCGGTGGCTTCCAGATCAGCAGATTCATTATCACCACAATTCTTTAAAACCTGATTGCCGTGCCTTTATTGAATTTTTTCAAACAACTAGGCTATTGAATATTCACAAGTACCCTCAATTCTGAGTTACGAAACTCAATAAGTTTCATTATCAGCTTACTATCTAGTTACACGCACCACTGGGACGATGACATTTCTACTTAAGTTGTACGAGGGTAGGCTGAAAAGTAATGCACACATGCTTGTAGAGCGCGAACGAAAAGACCTTCAAAACCGCGCTATGTGGCATATGGAAGTTACATTCCCCCTCAATACTCATCGCAGGTTTTAAGTCGTTGTGTTCATCCAGTGTATTTTGAAAAGCGGTAGTATGGAGACGTGTTCTAGTGCTATGTCAACGGCGAGTTATACAACGCGCTGTTATCGAATTTTTAACAGCTGAAAAAGTGACTCCTTCTGAGATTCATCGTCGTTTAAAGGCTGTTTATGGGGACGATGCTGTTGATAGGGGTACTGTAAATCGATGGGTAATAAAATTTCGTGGTTGCGAGCCTGGAAAAGCCATAATTGTTGATGAAACACGCAGCGGACGTCCGAACACTGCCACAGACGATGAACATCGCAAACTCGTCGATGATTTGATTCAAACTGACCGGTGAATCACTCAAAAGCATATCGCAAACCATATTGGAGTATCCAAGGAATGTGTCTTCTTCATTATAGAACAATTGGGATACCGTAAAATCTGTGCTCGATGGGTACCATGCCGTCTCACAGACGAGAACAGCGTCAGACTGGAGAGGCTCTGCGAAACCTGAAGTTTGAATCGAATCCACACCCTCCTTATTCCCCCGATCTTGCGCCTTGCAATTTTTATTTTTTTCCTCTACTCAAGAGACCTCAAGGATAATCATTACACCTCGGATGATGGGGTGAAGGCAGCTGTCAAGTCGTGGATTCGAGAAAAGTCAGAAGAATTTTTCAGTGACGGAATGAGAAAACTTGTTACACGTTGGGAGAAATATGTTAGCCTTAACGGTGACTATGTTGAAAAATAAATATATGATTTTGAAGCTTAAGAATTGTACTTTAATGCTCTTTTTGCCCGATCTCCCTATTTCTTTTTGTTCACGCTCTACAAGCATGTGTGCATTACTTTTCAGCCTACCTACGTACATTCCTATCTTCACCCACTTATTCATTATTTTTCTTTTAAGTTCTGATCACTCTCATCCATCAAATCTAGTGTAAAATTTGCAAACATGTGACTGATGGTTCAGGAGTTGCCAGCGAGCAAAGTTAGTGATTTATAAATACTATATGTTAATCGGTCTCAAGTTTCGGTCTCTAAAACAGGTCTTTTCACTAAATTTCTGTTTGATGCAATAATCTTGCTAGTTCTTTAGTGCATTTCAAAATTCAATGATATAAGTTGAAAGTTGATAAAAGTTTCAAAATATGTAATGGCTTGTACGCATTTCTTCATAAAGTGTGTTTTGGTAATGTCAGCATTATTTGTTCGAACAAGTTCGTTAGTGTGGTGAGGAACGTTTAACTGTTTTTCCGTTAATACAATCTGATTTGTAGATTGCATGTTGATGACTATTGGGAAATAACACACTAACTTGGTGTCAGTTTTTACAATTTAAGCAAGAAATTCTTCAAATACGAGTTTGAAGTAATAAAAAAATGCATAGCGTATGCTAAACACTTCACGATAAAACTTTGTAAATAAGAAAAATGTAAAGAAAAAGTTATTTTTATGTATTTTTTTCCTTGTTAATTAATGAAAAACAAAACTATAGACAGTTCTGAAAATTTGACAAGTTCGATATTTCACTCATTGACTATTAACATTCCTCACCTGAGAATGCTTCCATTTTGAAACACAACTATATATGTATTTGAAAAGTAACTGTTAGGAAGCCCTGGTGGTTATTTTACAAACTCATAAAAGCCAGTCTAGAGAATTTGATTGAAATTGTTTCGATTAAAATCAAGAAATTTTATGGACCTCTAAAAATTTGCTCCCTGCAAAAACAATATATATATTTTAAATCGTTCGCAATTTAAAAACTTTTAATGTGTGTTGCGAATAGATTAAAAAAGGTGTGCACTTCAATTACTACATATTTAAGTCACGGGATCACCAGTTTACTGTTACCTTAACATTGATATAATCTTAAACATGAAAGAAAAACGTCGTAAAGTAGTTTAAATTTCGAGTAGTGGAATTATCATTTATATCTAACAGCTGACGTCACAATTAATTATTCCACATCCTGGAGCAAAAACAAAATTTCATACATAAATGCAAATAATTTTTGCGTGTGTACGCGGGTTGAATATCAAGAAAACAAACCGTTCTTCGACATTTTCTAAGTATAAATGAATCAAACATTAGTGTGCAACACAATTTTAAAGAAATCTGGTATATTTCTCTTAAAATGATTCGAAAAATTAGATATTACTAATACTACACCTTTATAGCATATTTTCTTTTTTTTTAATTAATACTGTGCAATCATGTTTTTTTTTTCCGTTCTTTCGAAAGACGGGAAAACAGGGTGGACCTCCCCCCCCCCCCCAAAAAAAAAAAAATAATAATAATAATAATAATAATAATAAATTAAAAAAATCTTACTACTATGCAACTTAAACATGGAACCATTTCTCCTTGAGGTTAAAATATGGTTTAGGGCAACTGAGCGTAGATATGCCTCGACTAGTTTAGTTAGGAAAATAAAAAAGAACTAATGAACTAATAGCCAGATATAAAAAATATAATTTTTTTCCAATTAGTACAGATGGCGGTTTTATGGATAATGATTATACATTGCAAAGAAAATAGGTAAATAACTCGGTTAATTTGGAAAAAAAAATCTATGATTAAAGTTTTCTTTTTTTTTTCGATTCCTATACCCTGTGTACGAATGGTTTATTTGATTATCAGTAAAATCAATGAGGTAGAGGCCATTAGCACAGCTATCATACAGATAAACGGGAATCGCACTGGCTTTATAACTTTGTTTCCTAGGGACTCCCTTTAATAAATATTTTGCGATCAATTTTTGAAACAGTCTTATAATTTATGGGGAAGATTGTGTTGCTATTAAATAAAAGATATATTAAAGTTACAATTCCAAAAATTGCATTACAAAAGTTTTCTCTCTTTTCCTTTGACTTCAATATTGTCAGATCAAAAGATACGGCGTTACAACACATAATCACTTACAGAAGTTAGGTTACTCGATTTCAGGCGTTTTAGAGCTTTTTTCACGTAAGTATACTATCCTTTTCCTGTTCCTCCATATTTACTAATTTAAAAATACAAAGTAGGTTAAATGCTCATTGTATGTGTGTGTGTTAGTTACCGTAATTTTTCGATACGGTAAGCAGTACCATAAATAAAATATCCTGAGGCGTATACGCCAATGCTGCATTTACAACAAAGGAACTTTTCGGATTTTCCAACAGTCACGCTGGTTTTTTTTTTTTTTTTTTGTAATTAATTAACAGTATCATTGCCAAAGAAATGAAACACACTATGTCGAAAATTATAGAAGTGACCTAAGTCATTTTTTGAATCAAACGAACAGCGTCAAGCGGCACAAACGATAAAAATGTTGTGAAACATATTTAGGTAATTTTTATATGTACAGTATATTCCCCGTTAGGAATAATTTCCGTAACTTTTACCGTAGATAAATACGCATTTAAATTTAAAACTTAGGAGCATTTCCTGAAAATTCCCAGTATTTGACAGTTCTTTAAGGTTGATGTAAGTGGGATTAAGAGACAATTCTTTGATAAATGCATTTCTGCGCACGCTAATCTGTGAAAGATGTTTAAACAATTGCATTGTCGCGTGAGCCAGTTTATTTACACGCAGGACGAACAAAACTGTGTAGACGGTTGGTTAATAGTGCAAAGATCATTTTTGCGACACGAGGGCTAATGAAACCTACAGTTTAAGGCCGTTCAGAACGGCAATAAGCACCCATGCTAACCCCGGTGCTCGAACCCACAGATTCTAGTACCGAATGCTAGCAGCCTAGCCATTCGACCAACGTCCCCAAAACAGAGGAGATAAGAGGGGAAACATCGGGGGCAGGGAAGGGGAATATAATATCAAGCCAGGAATTTTGAATCTTCACTGAATCTCAAACATCTTTCTTCAATAGGAAGAAATAAAAAAGAAACTCCATTTTCGATTTCATTACAAATGTAAAACTTTGCTGTTACGTTTAAAATTTAGGGATGAATTTTTTTTTTTTTTTTTTAAGAAACTATTAACGGGCTTTTTACTGATTTGTCACTGCTCTGTTAGGTTAAAATTAGATCGATTCGTCAGGTAAAATACGTCAACAATCAATCAGATACAGAGAAGCACGCAAGAAAGTTACGTTTAAATTTCTTTTTTTTTTCCCCATAGGTTTAATCATTTATAAGTACAAGAGCATTTCCAGTATAATGCAAAGTTTCAGAAAAAAATATTCAATAAATATAAAATTAACATTACCTTTATAACTTTACGGCATTTTTACACGAAGATTAACCAAAACTACAAGCTAATGCTTTAGATTTAATTAAAAATTCATCTCTCTCTGTCAAAAAACCAACCTCTGCGCTACACTACAAAAGTTAGTAATTTTTTCACGAGACCGACCATCAACAGTAATGTCATCCCACCGCCCTGCTGGCGACGAAAATATCTTCAAAGCAACTTCCCTAATCGCCTGGAAGGGAAAATTTGGATAGTACACACGCCACGGTCATTGTGAACACAGATCTCAGTTTTTAATCGCACAGCAGCTCATACAGTTGATAACGAAAGAAAAAAGCAGAGAAGAGAGGAGGGGGGGGAACACTACCTCCCTTAGGAGTAGTGTTCCCCCCCCCCCCCTTATGCTATCTGAATTCTTATCGCCAACGAAACAATAAACATTCTGAAAGAGGCTTCGAATACCCTCTTTCGTCTCATGTAGGCGTTGTTCTTTGCCGCGACAATGAGAAGAAAAAACAAACTACAATGAAATGGCTAAACATATTAAAACAACGGACAGAGCCTGAAAACTGTTAACATACTATTCCCTTAAATCCACAGCAATTAACGCCTTCTAGATTTATATACTCATTAAAATAATCAAAATTAATATTACTTACAATTACAACGAAAGCATTATAAAAGAATATGAAAACTAACATGTCCCGAAGCATTTTCAGATCAAAAATTTTCAATTTACAAAAGTAAAAAATTCAAGCTAGGTTTGTCAACTAATGTACATCAAAAGTTATACAAGTATACGTTTAATAGTTCAGTGATACACGTTTTTTCTATTCAACAAAGAATCTCCAAGTAAAACTTTTACTCTAATAGCATGACTGTATATATCTCTAATTTTGGTGTTCCTTTGAACTACCGAGGTTTCATGAAAATCTTTTCATAACACTGCCTGCCTTATTACAATCTGATTTAGTCATTGACATCTCACACTTAAAGAGAAAAATATCAATAAAACATATACCAAATTTACTGTCGTAAATCTCTAAAATTTGGCAGTGTGACAGTAATTCAACTGTAGTTTGTAATAGTGTTCATAGTTTTTAGTATAGTTTATAATGTTTCTTGCAATGTTAAAAACTAGGTATCCTTAATGGTGGAGAGAGACCAGGATCTCGGGGGGGGGGGGGGGGGTGAAACTCTTTTCACTGCTTCAAAACAATCCAAATATAGTTTTGTTAAAGCACACAAAGAATTTTTTAGAGGTGTAAAAGTAAAAAGTTAAAAACTATAAACTGAAAATCCTGGCTCTGCTACTATCTTCATGGTCAGTGGCATCCACTGTTATAGCATATATCATGGCATATCATACATTTTGCAAATTCATTACCTTTTAAAAAAAATAAATAAAAGTAAAAAGTCATTTTATTCAAATTAACACCTATACACTTTAGTCATTTACATAAACACTGAAAAATAAAAATAAATTGCAGAAATATTATATACTGATTATTACAACTAATAATCATGAAAGAGCAAATCTAATATAACAATTTCCATCAGAATAGATTGCAAAACATTGCATTTCTAGGACTAAAAGAACCTGAACCATTTTAACAAAGTATGCTAAAAAACTCTGAACATTTTATAAATTGAATAATAAAGATTTTTAAATGTAACAATACATAAAATCCAAACTGGAATATTTCCTGATCATAAGGTTGAGTAAACATGCACAAAGAAAATATGTAACATTCTAGAAAAAATTAAAAGAAAGGAGTAAAATAAAACAAAATTAAATGAGACATTCTTTCAAACATTTATTTTCATTCCAACATTTAAAATGATTCTAGAAATAACAATCTGTTTTGTTGCTTTAAAGCAATTATACACTATACCTATGTATAACAGATTTTTTTAAATGCACTCTCACTAGAATAACTTACAAAGACATCAATCACTATTTAAAATACAGTTGAAAGTAATTACCTTTTTTAAACCATTACATAAAAATAAAAGAAAAAATTATCTGGGTCATATTTAAAATACAGTTGAAAGCAATTCCTTTTTTGAACCATTACATAAAAATAAAAGAAAAAATTATCTGGGTGATATTTAACAATAAAATTTTACTCACTATCTTCTAAAAATAATTTTATTTTAAAAGATGGTTTTCTTTAAAGTACACCAAGATAGTAATTAGAAATAATAAGGTTAAGACTTTCCAAAGATTATGCAAATTTTTTACATCTCTTGGATAACACAGTACCAAAAATTTTTTGTAAAATTTCTAAATTGCTCTACACAAGTCGCTCACTCCTTTCAAAGTCATATCTAAAAAAAAAAAAAAACGTGATTTTTCAGGAGAGTGATATTAAAGTTTAAAAGTAGAATAACGTGTATTAAAAATAAATATTAATTCTACTCTCTAGCGGCTAAATATTGAGCAGTGAGATGTGATGATCTTGAAGGGATATACTACTCTTTCAGGGCATTCTAAAAACAGGCATAACTAAAAATCCCCAATTTTTGAAGTATGATGTTGTTAAAAGGCGTGGGTGAAGTGTTCATTATATTATTATATTTTAACAAAACAGTCAGGAAACAAAAAATTTAGCAACGCTATATACCTTTGAAATCAGCATTAATATTTTGCAATAGAAATAAGAAAAAAGTGAGAGAAAAAAAATGCTTTAAACTAAGCATTTTTATGATAAGTATTGAAAAATCATTATTAAAAACTATTTTAATGACACTCTTAAGAACTATTTTTAGACTAAGAACAATTAATCCAAAAACAGTTAAAATATTATTACTACATTTGTACACTTCATGAATATTTTATTTGAATGTTCAAAATTAAAGTCTTCAAAGAAATAAGGGATTGTGACAACTGAATAACACATCCTTTGTTTACTATACAATAGATTTATTCAGTGACTACACAATTTAAACTTGCAAGTAAAATTCATTTTAATTTCACCAAATATTTCTGCCCATTCGAATATGAATATCACCAAACTATAAATAAAAGGAATGCCTTTCTATCATGGACATTGTTATTGAGCTCATTTCAATTTAAAGTTAAATTTTGAGAAGGGATTTTTTTTACTCAGGACAATATAATCGTAATTTTCTAAAAAATCAGATTCCTCATATTTTTTGTCCCTTTAATCAAAAGAATTTGGGCTTGTGGCGGCCCAGTGATACAGCGTGCTGGTTTTCGGTGCTGAGAGTGCTCGGATCAAATCCTGGCGCCGCGCCACGAAAAATGCCTCCATTCATGTCGTCCCTTTATAGGGGGTATTGCTGTCCACCTATATGGTGCCCCCACAATAAAATGGGCAGTAAAATTGCAGCATTGTATAGGCAAATGTTTGACGAAAAGTGCCTCTGCATTGGGGGGTGGGGGGGGGGGATCAAAAGAATTTTGATACACCTTAAAAACAACCCTTCATTATCACCAATGGTCAGTATAAAAAAATCAAAATAGTTCAATAATTTTTTAAATTAAATCATGATATCAAGAACCTACGTATGAGAAAGATGTAATTAAGGAAATTATATCACTGAACTCAGTATTAAACCTTTGATATGAATACAGAGTACTAGAAGATAGGTTAATAACATTTCTTCCTCTATAACAGTGACCCTCAAACTTGGTACTCCACATGGGGTGTTGTGAGTGGTACTCCAGGGGGGAGGGGGGGTACAGATGGTTTGCCAAAATTAATGTACAAGTAGAATGTATTTTACTGGCATTATGTTTATTAGGCATGGGGAGGGGGGATAGGTTCTGAAGGTCATCCAAAGAGAGGGGGGCATAAAAAGGTTGTGAATCACTGCTCTATAAGGAGCAAAAGTTTGCATTTCCCCAAGCATGTTTTATTTTTTCAATCAAACATAGCTCTCTAGTTCCTCAACAAAAACCTAGTAATATCATGACATACAAGACTAAATATCAAATGATTTCCCAAAACAAAAGATTCTCCTCCTTATGTACATATATCACATTAAGAAGCTCACAAATCTTAAAATTGCATTCTAATTTATTAATACATTTTCTCATACACCTCTCTTTCACCAAGTGCACTTATATGGTTATTACTCCATTTTTCTTTTTTTTTTTAGACAGCTGTAAAATAAGCTGTCTTTCACTTTAATATAGACTTTGAGGGTGTTCTCAAACTTATTAAAGCTTAAAATAAATTGCATGTGATAGGAATAAAAAAATATAACTGAAAAAATTGACAGAAATAGAAATCCTTGGAATGAAATATGTTTCTCCAGCCCCATAGTTAAAGGAGAGAATGTCAACAGTTGTTTAAAACAATGGACGGCATTTAAGTTTAAAATAAGTAAATTGCCAGTTTAATTTTTATTTTTAACTAGCTGTTTACCCGGCATTGGCCAGGTATTTTTATTAATCTCAACTTTTTATTAGACTGGAAAAGGAATGAATTCTACCTGTAGAGTAAAATCTAAGTAATTTTATTTACAGGTAGGTTGAAGTGGGGTAAGTGAGAACACAAAATCATATAGTACCACTTTGAATTTAAATAAGTTTTTAACAAGTTGTATTTGTATGAAAATTTGCATAAATACTTTTGGTTATGTTCCACTACTTTTGAACTAGTTTCAGTTCCACTATTTTTGAATGTTAAGGAATTAAAACCAATCATCAGCTGTTTAAGAAACATGGCAAAAGGTGGTTGGTTATGAAGTTTCTCCAGCTAGAAAAAAACATATGTTGGGAAGAAAAAACTATTTATATGGCTGTTATAACACAAAGGTAGCTTTTTTTCCAGTATATGGGGCAAGTGAGAACTGCTGTTCTCACTTACCCCAACACTAAATTTTTATGGGGCAAGTAAGTAATATTGCAAAAAAAATGTTTATATATATTTTATCTGCATTCTTCATTTCTTAATGAATAAGTGGGTATTTTCAAAATAACTATGTGTTGTGGTTAATTAGTTTTTTTTTTGTTTTTTTGCTAGTACTTTAACTTGGTACCTTAGTTAAAATGCAAGGGTTTGGTAGGCATAAAAATTTTTCATTTAAATTTTTTTTTTTTTTGTAAATAAAAACTATACATAGCAGTAGAGCAAAAATTTTCCTATAAAGTACAGTTGAAATCAATTTTTTAGGGTTTTAAGCCCACGTTCTCACTTACCCTACTTGACCCTATTAAAAGTATTTGTACAGTATACAAATAAGCAAAATTACAAATTCACTATAATATTAATTTAACTCAAAACATGATTATATACAAAATTTTTAGCTTCGCTACTCTTGATCATTTTGAACATTTTATTTTTCACACCTTTTTCCCCCCTCCTCCCCCAACGCTGATGGGGGGGGGGGGCTGAACTTGCTCTTAACCGGCATCGGGAGTGTCACTATTCGTCAAAGCAACCCTGAAAACTATGGATTCGACACTACTCTCGGTCATTTTGGACATTTTATTTCCCCCCTCCCCCTAATGCTGATTTGAATTAAAAGAAAATAAAGACATTCCAGTTAACTTAGAAAATTAGAAGAAAACAGATATACATTCATTTAAAAATAAAAAGTAGAAACCCATATATACATAGATAAATATAACATGAAGAATTTCTATATACTTACAACAAACGAGAAAGAGAACCATAAACTCATTTATATATTTTATCTTTGCATCACTTCAAGAACCAATGAAACATTCTTTGGATAATTTAAATCTCATTTGTATAACTTTTAAATTTAACTAAAAATTGTAACTGAGAGCTATTTTTTCAAATTTGAACAGATGGAAAATTTTGGATCTTTAAAATGTTTTTACAAGATTGTAAAATTTCCTCAAACATAATAAATAGAAATAGAAAGTAATGATCAACATGAAAAGGATTCTCCCATTCAAGGGTAATGTCCATGCTCTAAATTTTTCTTAGTATGTAATATACACTATAAATGTTAGCAATATCTAAAAATAAAAGCTTTTGCACTTTATTTGTTCATAAAAAATTATCAAATCTGTAATGCCTATTTTAAGTCTTAAGCATTTTACCCCTAATTTAGAATGTTTATAAACTAGATATAAACTAAGGAGCCCCTTAATATCAAAGAACATATTTAAAGGAAACTGCTAAATGCTGATATTATCAAATCCCAATATGGAACATTTATATCCCATTCATAAGACAATAGCTGCAGTTTATATATATATATATATATATATATATATATATATATATATATATATATATATATATATATATATATATATATATATATATATATTATATATATATATATATATATATATATATATATATATATATATATATCAAAGGCACTGAATTTCCATTAGCATAGGATAAAATACATACATTTTGCAATTATCAACAAAGCTCTTTCAGGAGATAAAACTGATTAACTTAATAAAACTGATAACTTAAACACATTAAACTTCTCTATAAATAGTATTACTTTAAGTAGCCTTATTCTAGGTAGACTGACTTTTGGTAATTATAACAGGAAAATCATGAGAAATACTTCAAATTCAACTTATACATTTTCACTTCACATAAAACACATGTGCATATTACAATTTTTTTTTAAAAATTTAATCTCTCTCATTTGAATTCCAGACAAATTCTATATAGAGTAAACAAAATACATGTCACTGGGCACAAAATATACATTGCTTTTTATCATCCTCCATTTTTTTTTTTTTAATAATGGTATCTACTATTTTTAAAAAATATAAAATACAAAATTAAGATCATATTTTATCTGCTTAAAACATATTTCGATAATCTCAATTTCATATTTACCACATGCTCAACGTGTGAAATAATTATCAATACACTGATTAATCTTTATTTTAAAAATTGTAATAAGTTACATAAAAGCAAATTTTAAATTTTAGGCAATATATTTACATAGTTACAACTCAGTATACCTCGTAGATAAGATTTAATTTTATATTAACTGAGTTAAAGCAACTAAATAAATATAAAATCGGTCTTTAAAATTACCATGAAATAATCCATACGATTGAAAAATGCAGTGAGTAAAATAATTTTACTTTTATACTAAATAAAAAGATTCAAATTTATACCTACAACCCCCAACAGAGAGATGTAAACAGTTTATCCAGTTTACGCTGAAATTACCTTTTCATCGGTAAGGCGCAAAATATATTTTACACAGTTACATACAAGAAGAGAAGGGAAAACTTTTTGATAGTTTTTATATTCTCCGTTTAAATACGTGAAGATGTTTTAACCATGGACACGAATTATCTTTTTCTACGTTACTCAGATATGAAAAACTTAAAAACATACATGCTTCATACCGACATAGAAAATAGCTCGGTGTAGACAGAACTAATGGTAATTTAACATAAAAGAAAGGTATATGGAATAATATAAAACTTACATTCACGTTACATCGCTATACCTTTTCATATTTCAATCTCAGTTCGATCGCCAAAAATATTGGCCAGTTGAGTTTAAACTAGCATTACGTTAGCCGTCTGTCCGATACCATCATTAACAGAACAAGTAACAGAGTACCAGTTACATAGCTTGTAAACAACACAGTAAAATAATTTCTTCGAAGTATAAGTGCAAAAGCTTTTATGGTTTAAAAAACTACAAATGGAAAAATACAAACGTAGGTATTAGGCAGTTAACGCTTATTTTAGGGAATATAATATTTTATAGAATTTAGTTTCTATTCATTAAAAATGTCATGGCAACATAACAGTGGTTAAAATTTTGAAAAAGAGAAAAATGAAGGCTGAGTGTAATTAATTTGAAAGGTCGTTTGATGACGACTTTTTTGAAAAATTTTATTTTTCTGCATAATCCCCTTTAAGGTCGATACATTTGGTGCAACTATTATCGAAGTTTTTTAATCCCCTCCATAAAGTCACACATTTGAACCAAAGTTCTGCCCTTCGAGATTTTTTTCATATTTGGTAAAAAGTAGTTGTCCCAGGCGGCCAATACTGGAGAATACGGAGGATGGGGAACAACGTATTTTTAACGTATTCGTAACGTATTTTGTAACGTATTTCCAACAGCTTTGCCACCACAGTCACAGATAAATGAGCCGAGCACTTCATAATAAAAAGGAACCTTTATTCGCAAAATGTGACCTTTTCGTCCTAATTTGACGATTTAAAAGATAGAGAAAGAGCGCATAATACCCTCCGGGCTCATTTCCAATTACACAATAAAGATTATACTACGGGCGTCCCCAATAACCTTCCCTTATGATGGAACAAATTTTGCTTTCTTTTCGGCAGGTTCATCTACTTCAACCCGTGGTATTTACTGTCGAAATCGAAAGTTTATTGTTACTATCGTTCATTTGCCTACCATACCGACAGGTGTGGTAGGCAAGTTAACGATAATAACAATAGAATTTCAAATAGACAATAAGCAAATTAACGATTATTGTACTGATAATGGTATTGACATAGCTTTTCCCCCAACACCCACCCTTTTGGGCTACTCAGGATCCCAATCTGTAATTGACTTCGCTTTTCTTAATAATATTAATTTTCCGTATGATATTAGCACTATTAATGAACTCTCCTCTGATCATAACCCAATTATTCTAAATTTACATACAACCCCCCCCCCCCTTCCTTACATGCTCATCCTCCACTTCATTAACTGGTCTGATTATACTAAATATGTTTTTAACTCTCCACCTCCTTTCAATAGCATTGATAGTACTAATGATATAGATAAAGCTGTTACCTCTATTACCGAAATCATAAATAATTCGCTTAGCTCTGCCAAGACCCACATCCTTCCCAACAACTATAACAAACTTCCCTTTTACATAAAAAACCAAATAAATAATAGAAATAAGGTCAGGAAAATCTGGTAGCGTGCGCGTGATCCGTCGGTGCTAGGTGAAATGCACAGGTTAAATGCTAGGATAAAAACTGATATTAAAAACTATAAAAGCAAAAAATGGACGGTCTTCATCGAGTCACTCGCACCTACGGATAACAATATATGGAAGTATTTAAAACGGATTAAAAAACCTTTCACTCTCCTCCCTCCTTATAATTCCCCATCTGGCATTCTCACAAGTGACTCCGATAAAATTGAGGCCTTGGCAGACAATTATGAAAACCAGTTCTCTCCCCACAACAGTGTGTTTTGCCCAGATATCATACATAAAGTTGATGACATTCTCAGAATTTTTTTAACAATAGGCTCTCCGTAATTAATAATGATCCGCTAGAACCTGCCACTCTGCCACCCCCGCTGAAATCCTGAACGCTATAAACTCGCTTCCCAATAAAAAAAAGCTCCCCACCTTGACAATATCACCAACCCAGCAATTAAAAACCTTCCCTCAAATTATGTAACCTATATCACTGAGCGAACCAAAAAAATTTTTAAATATAAATATTTCCCAATAGCCTGGAAAACGGCTATAATCATCCCAATAAAAAAAACCTAGTGAAGACCCTGCAATTCCTAAAAATTACCGTCCAATTAGTCTGCTCTCCTCTCTTAGTAAGCTGGTTGAACACATAATGTGTAAAAGAATCAACAGGTTCCTGGATGATCAAAAGCTCAATTTGGCTTCAAAGCCCAACACTCGACTACACATGAATTGCTCCTAGTGATGGAATTCATCCATGATGGATTTCAGAATCGGATGCAGACTGGTGCCATTCTCTTTGATATAAAAAAGATTTTGATCGCGTCTGGCACAGCGCGCTAATTTATTAACTTATCAAACTTAAATTGCCATCTGATATTATTCACTTAATCCATTCCTATCTACTTAATAGAACATTTAAAGTCCGCTACACCAAATTAACTTCTTCTACACGTAACATTAACGCATGTGTTCCACAAGGTTCGAAGCTCGGACCACTTTTGTTTAACATCTTTATTAATGACATTCCATACTCTACAAACACAACACTGGCCTTGTTTGCGGACGACACGGCAATCTTAGCGAAGAATCGCAACACAAAAAATATGCATATATACTTTCAAAGGCACACTGACATGCTTGAACGTTGGTTTGAACGGTGGAGAATTAAATTAAACCTTGCTAAAACGAAAGCTATATTTTTAGTTTTAACAGAATTCCACCTCCGCCGGTCATAGTGTGTGGTCACTCAGTGCACTTCGAGAGAGAGGGCAAATACCTTGGAGTTTATCTAGATAGTAGGTTAACTTGGAAAAAAACATAGTATCCAATATCGGAAAATTTCTTAAGAGTCCGCGGGGACTTAGCGCACCTTCTGTACCAGAACCAAAGGAGTATGGAAAATAAACTTTTATTATATAAGACTGTCCTTCGACCCATCTTGCTTTATGCTGCTCCGGTGTGGGAATCAGCAGCGGGCACTCATATTCAAGGCTGCAGACAAAGCAAAATAAAACTCTCCGGAGGATAAGGAAAGCCCCTTGGTAGATGCGTAATGAAGTAATGCATAGAGATATGACAATAGAACCTATTCGGCACCACATTGAAGAGCTAGCTATAAACTTTTATGAAGCATCTATTCAGTTAATAATGAAGACCTTGCAAACCTCCTGGACTATGACCCTAGAGAGTTTTTTAGTCGTCCTAAGGCCACCATGGTTGTTAACCCTGGCATCATTCCTGTGCGCAGTAGTTAAATTTTCACCTCTTATTCTAAATTCCAAATTTCAATAGCCCAGCTACTTCTGGTTTCTGACCTGTCACTCCTGATTAATCAACCATATGATCACCTCGCGATTCCCTCTCTTACCAGCGTTAGCTGACGAAAAGGGGGAGAGGGTGATAACTCTTCCAGCTGGTAAAACTTCCAATCTGGTAAACCTAGTAAGCTTCGCTACTCCTAGTAAACATCGCTACTCGCTTTTGTTGGATTTCTGTCTGAACGCCCTCCTCAGTACTTTGAAACTTATCTTGACCATCCTGATATGTCATTTTATTTTTATTTTTATTTTTTCAACAATTTTCTCCCAAAAACCCCTCTAAGGGCCTGTTCACATAGGAGTCCGTTGCGTTGCGTTAAGGAAAAGATCACGTTGAGACGAAAATAAACAAATCATAGGCGTTAAAAATTTCATTGCTAATCGTTTGGAGGCATATGATTGGTTTATTTTCGTCTCAACGTCATCTTTTCCTTAACGCAACGCAACGGACTCCTATGTGAACAGGCCCTAACTATTTTAATATTTTATCTTAACCTCTAATTATAACTTAATTTAATCTAACTTTTTAATTTTTTAAAAAATTATTTATTTGTTTATTATTAGTTTTTTTAATTTTATTATTATTTTTAAAATTTTTTATTCACATTATCAAATCTGCTACAATCTTGCAAACGGTAACCATGAAACATCCCACTGTTGATACTGAGGATAAGAAGATGATCATCTAACGCGCCTCGCAAGCTTTTCCTACGACAACGACGACGACGATGATAGTGATGTATACATGTTTCATAAACTGTCTCGATACGACGAAGTAATTCATCTGGATTTCTGAGAATCAGCTCCATATTGTGCATCGAGGTGTTCACTTGTTCAGTTTTTTGATCGATTATTAGCACACGCGTTACCCATGTTGCTGACAGCTTTCTCATATCCAAATATTCATTCAAAATATTGTTGTAAATAGCTTACGGCTGAGTTGGGTAGGACTTTGTTGGAGTTACAATTTGTAACTTAAGTAATCAGCCGTACGTGCAAGGTATCCAGAAGTGGCTTAATACCTTTTGAAGTAAAGAGATATCCCAGGAATGGAATCTCTTGCACGCCAAATTTACATTTAGCTAGATTTATGCGCATGCTATAATCAGACAATTTACTAAACACAATCTCAAGGTGTTCGAGGTGTTCTTGTTCCAACGAGTTGGCAATCAGCACATCGTCTAAATATCCAAATGCAAAATCTAAACCAAGTAGAATTTCGCTAATAAACCGCTGAAAGGTTTGGGAAACATTAAGGGGACAAGGGACCTTAAAACTCAATTTTTTTAATTTTCAATTTTTTACTCTATATAGAAATTGAGAATAATTAATTTTCTACTTTACTACATTAAAAACCCTTAGAATTCAAAATAAGGATTTTTTGGCATAATAATGCCTGTTTTTCAAAAAGAAAATTCCAAAATGCTAACGTTTTTCAAAAGGATCCATGCGCATTCTACACTGAAGTGCCACTGAATTAGGGATAGCAAAGCCTATGCAAATTGTGTAGCGCTGCGCATCATGTATGCGCAAGTGAGGGCGCTGTGGTAACTGCATATATAGCGCGTACTGTGGTTGTTCTGAATTAGTTGTTGGAATTGCCAGTATGGGTAAACTGCCTGATTTAGACGCCTTCGATCGCGGACAAATCGTAGGTGCGCGACGCATGGGCCATTCAATTTCCGGAATCGTCAGACAGCTAGGATTTTCAAGGTCGACAGTGTCAAGAGTATACCAAGAATACATGGATGGTGGGAAAAAAACTAGCGATCGGGCAAACTGCAAAGGACAATTAGCCTTGACAGTGCGTGGTGAGAGACGGCTCAGGCGTATTGTACGTAGCCAGCGAAGCCAAACATTAGCTCAAATTACCACCCAGTTTAATGACGGTGCCAGTCGTACAGTCAGTAAACGGACTGTGCAACGCTCTCTTCACCGTATGGGTTTCGGGAGCCGTCGACCTACGAGAGTACCATTGCTCTATACTCGCCATCGGGCTGCACGTCTTGCCTGGGCAAGAGAGCACAGAGACTGGAGTGTAGAGGACTGGAAACGAGGAGCATGGAGGGATGAGTCTCGATTCCGACTACTTAACGCCGACGGGAGGCTGAGAATATGGCGTCAGGCTCATGAAGCCATGGATCCTGCATGCCTGGTTGGAACTGTACAAGGGCATGGTGGCTCAATCATGGTCTGGGATATTTTTTCGTGGCACAGTTTGGGATCTTTGGTGCGTGTACAAACCTCCCTCAATGCAATTCGGTACGTAGAGTTGCTGGGTGATCACCTCCATCCGTTTATGCTGTTCTGTTATCCGCAGGGTAATGGAGTTTTCCAGCAAGACAACTGTACCTCTCACAAGTCCCGGTTGGCTACTGGCTGGTTGGATGAGCATTCCTCTGACTTCTCTGTCATGAATTGGCCACCTAGAAGCCCAGATTTAAATCCTATTGAGCATCTTTGGGATGTTTTGGAACAAGGCGTGAAAGGCTATCACACAGCACCAAAGAACCTTACTGAATAAGAACAGCTTTAGCCAATATTTGGCAAGCCATTCCCGTGGAACGTTTCCAGAAACTTGTTGAATCTATGCCTCGTCGTGTGGCAGCCGTTATCAAGGCCAGAGGAGGCCCAACTCGTTACTAGGTAGGTATCCCTAATTCAGTGGCAGTTCAGTGTATATCAATTACAATTCTTATATTTTGTATTATAAGTTTACCAGATGCATATAAATATAAATGTGCATTTAATTTTTTTTTGTATGAATCTAAAGTCTTAAATAATTTTTTTTCTATCCTGCCTGTTATTTTTTAAGGTTTTTTTATGTTTTTACTTTATTTTATGGTCTATAAATTAGAAAAATAGTTGTGATTTCAAAGAATTATGTCCAGTTTTGTGAGAAACACTTCAATTTACAATTCTGAGAAATTTTGAAGATATGAGAAGAAAATGAATAAGCATGGAGACTTTTGAAAAATTATACCATTTGTTTGAAAGTACTTATAGTTTATTCTTTCACCCCTAGATGTCAGTCAAATGTTATCGTAATTTTGAATAGTTTTGCATTCATAGATTGGCAACTGCTAGTAATGTTTTTTGTCTTTCTGTAGTATTAGTTTTGATTTGAAATAAGACGGTTGTGTTCCGTTTAGCTTCGTGCTAAGATCAGCATTGCTGTTCTGATTTCTGTTTATATGTGTGAATAAATACCTTGTCTTTGTGTCGTCACGCCAGATGATTATTTACAGCCGTTGTTTTTTATTTTTCCTGAACTTTAATCCGAAGATATGAACACGGGCTCCCTCCATGTCACCATTTTTGAACAATTTTTTGGATAATCAGGTCTTATTCCTCCACAAAATACTTATTTGTGAATTCTAAGTATCTTCAAAGTGGTAGGAAAGGATATAAATGATACCCATGGGGTATATATGCTGGCTCTTTAAGCCAGCAAGGGTTCCTAGGAGAATTTTAGCACCACCTTCATACATGCCTGTAGTGATCGACAGCGGCGCTCATTTCTCATCGGCTGTGCGCTTTCAGATAGTGCGCGAAATTAACTTTCCTGTGAGCCAGTTGAAATAGCGGTCTTTTCAAGCCTCACCATGTCGTCGAGCTCCAGTAGATTCTACATACAGTTCTTCGATGTCCACTACGAGGTTCAACTACGTAGTTCCATAGGTCAGCACTTAATACGTCGTCGCTGGCGCTGCATGGAGTGTGATCCTGTACTCGGTGATGAGGACAAGGTGGCGTCCACGAACTGTGTGCGCATCAGAACCTACCTCTTAATCCGTCGACACTGTTCATCTAGATAACTTCAGAATTCACTTGTTAGTGCCGTCATTTCAAGAACTTTATATTACTTAGAACACTTAGCCTTCCGGTGAAACCGACGTTTCGTACAAGTCTTCTCAACAATCATTTCCTGATGTTGTGTATCTCACTAAATATATACTCAGGACATTAATTATTTCAAATCCATTTCTCTATTTTAAATCAGTCATTTTTATTTGCACTTTATATATTATTAGGATGCTCTAATTTTTATACCCATTTCTTTTGCATACCTTCAGCTCAAGAATTAGCATTAATTGTTTTTAGGTATGAAATGTTATTTATGTGGGAAGTGTTATTTATGAGGGTTATCAGTATTGATTTTGCTAAGAATTTTGTTTCATTATGGTTGGCATTGCATTCTTTGTCTATGCTATTGGCAATTATTTTCCAATCATTTACACTCTGGAAAATAATTTTTTTTATTATATATAACTCAGTATTTTGTGTTTAAATTTTTTTTTCAAGTGGCTCATATATATTATGATTAGGCTAATTTTTATACTAATTTTTTTTTTTTGTGTCTTTCTCAAGCCCAAGAGTTACTTGCAATTACATTTTCGCTACAAAATTTGATTTAGGTTGGTTGCAAGTATTCATATATGCTACGAGTTGGTTCTAGAAAGCTTATTTTAATATTGGTTATTTCAATTTCTTTTTTCTTTTTTTTTTCTCAGCAACTCAAATTTTGTGTGTGGGCATTAGTTATAATTTTATTGTATTCTTTTAATTTATTCATTTTTATTTCTGTTTTATATTATATTATGATTGGATAATTTTCCCCTATATTAATACCTATTTTTGTACACTTTAAGCACAAGTGTTAATATCAGGGTTAATTTTGAAAAAAAAAGCCATTTATCTTAGTTGAAAGTGTTAAATTTTACTAAGAATATTATTCTAACGAGTATACTTTCACATTGGTTAGAATTTGATAATTTTTTTTGTTTGTATATATATAACCCAGTATTTTTGTGCTTTATATGTATGTTTATTGTTAAAACTTGGGTCCTCCACCATTTAGTAGTAGGTCTCTCAACCATTTAGGTATTAGGTCTCAAATCGAGACTTACAACTTTTTTTCTTTTTTTAAAATTTTCTTTTTCTTTTTCTGAGACTTTTGTGAGTATTGCTGGCTCTTTAAGACAGCAAGGGTTCCTAGGAGAATTTTAACACCTGCAAGTACGTTTAGATTCTTTATGCATTGTAAAACGTTTTGAAAAGGTTAAGAAATAAGTTAAAAGGAGTTAGCCATAAAATTGTACATGGAGAGGAAGGTTAGAAATTAGCCGTTTGTAAGTGTCAATACAAGAAAGGGATATTTTATAGCGTGTTCAGGAATAAAAATATTTATGGTGAAGAGGGAAAAAGCGTTGGAAAATAGCAGCCGCGGTGTCCTTTGACTAAATAACCGATGTGTAAAAGACCGCTCCCATAAAGAGTTGCGTAGAGGTGAGGGATATTTCTATTAATGGAAGGGATGTGTTTAATAGTATTCGCGCCCCGGTGAAAGGAGGGGATGAAGTTAAAAAGGATCCGCTCACATAAACGGTAAGGAGAATATTTGTAGTGAAGTTAGAATCGCGGTTAGTTAAAAGGCCCCATAATAAAAGAGTTGCGTAGGAGCGAGGGTCAGTCGAAAAAGCCCCTTTTAGAATATGGAAAATAAGAATTGAAGGGAATGTGGCCTAGTAAGTATTGTTGAGTTATAGAAAAGTTAGAGAGGGGGATTTAAGAAAAATAAAATATAAGAAAAATGTAGGAAGGAAAAGGGGGAAAATGTGAAAGATAAGTATAGGTCCAATGAGAAGTGTGAATTTAATAAGAGAGAAATATTATAGCCACTAGAAAAAGGTTTTAAGACGTAGGTGGAGTTTATATGGAGAAGAAAATATTATGGGAAGGTAGAAACATATATGAAAAAAGTTGAGATGAATATTAAGAGGTAGAAATGAGATTTTTAGATACAGAGGGAGATCAGATATAGAGGAGATCCTTGGAGCAGAGGGCGAATAGCCTACGGGCTTGCCCTGTGGTGAGATTTTCGAGTCCGCCCTGCGACTATGGCGTGCGAACGGGAGGTCAGCAATTTTCAGGCGAGCCGATTTTGCGGTCAGTCTTTTCATTTCTGTTGAAGGACAGTACTCTATTTTTTAGATTTAGATTTAAATTAAAATATCCCTTTAAATGATACAGACCTACTAGGGCGAGGACCCACATTAATATTTAAGAATATTAATCATTTAAGCACATTATTAATTATTCATGTAGTTATGAGAAGAATAATCATTTTAATACTGTATAATTTAACTGTTTATTTGTGTAATAAATATTTTATTGTTAATTGTAAATATTGGTCCTCATCATTTTAAAAGCATTTAAGTGGTGTCTATCTTTTCTACAGTGTTTACATACTGGGTTAAAACGAACCTGGGTAATTAGTAATCAGTAAACGAACCTGGGAAATTTTAACTTTAATATTTCAATATCTTTAATCGGCAGTTATTTCCGCCCAGTGTGTCGTTGAAATTCGTGTTGGGGGGTTATTTTAAAACTTTATTAATTAATAATTATCTAATTACTAACTAATAATCAAGATTATTCCTTACACTTTATTTAAACCAATTTACTTTTACTATCTGGGTTTCAATTAAATTTACTTCAATAATACCATTAGCCATAGTGGTTAGTACATTTTAAAGACGTGCGTTGTGTGTTGCAATAACCCATAAACATAATTAATATTTAGCCTAGGTTCGTCTTACTGTTTGCACCACTGTGGTGATTAATGAGCCAAAAAGAAAATGCAATTAAATCTAATAAAATTACCTCTCTATCATTGGAGTACACCTAAAAAATAAAATTACTTCACCTAAAAGAAAAAACTTCAAAAATTCAACTCTGCTGAAATAAAAAAACCTAAAGCTAAAAATTAGAAAATTAATTCCAAGGCAAAGACCGACATGACAAGTTATACATTAACATAACAAATTTATTCAATTCAATCTCCTTCACAAAATTACAATATATCTTAACAAAATGGTTAACCACCTGAGGATTCCAACATTTACTCCCAATAAACTCAAATTAATCACAAAAAAAAAACATCTGAATATTTGCAAAACAATTTTCTATTAATATAACCTTTCCTATCATGGTGGCTGGTGAGAAAAAACGTTTAAATGAAAAGTGATAAAAAAAATCAAAAGAAAAACTAAAGAAAAATTCATTAATAAAAAAAATTAAAATCATATTACCAAATTAAATGCTACAGCAAAAAAATAAAACTATAATTTTATGAAATTATGAGGGGAGCCCCAGGCCTGTGCCATTTCTAAAGCGTGTATGCCGCCAAATCATCAAGCCCTCGCTCTCCATCATGGGTCTCGGGTCAGCTCCCAGCTTCTTGCTTCTAGCTCGCCTCCCTGGCCTCTGTCATTTTTTCGCACCCTCCGCCCCCGAGTTCGACGCTACGTCTCTTCCTTTGGATTCCGCGGGAAGTAAGAAGTTCCAATCCGCGCCGACAATCTCGGGCGAGGAAAACGTTGAAGTTCTGAATTAGCCGAAGGATACTTTTCTCCGACTCATCGTTGATTTTCCATCTGCTTATTTTATACCATCATTGTTGTTTCCTTATTTCCTCCTTGAAAACGCCGCCATCCACACGACGCTGTACCCTTCCGCACGTTCTGGTATTCTCATCCTTTCTCCTCTCTGGCTCGGGGGGGGGGGGGGCTGCTTGGTTGTGCATCACGAAGAAATGGCGAAGACCGGGCATGTCAAATTACCAAGGACAGCGGCCAGCAGAGGCAGCAATAAGAACCCGTTACCAAGCACAGATTCAGTTCTTTGGACTGAAAGAAAAACAATGAATATTTCTAATACTTTTACTATTTAACTAAATTTCTTCAACCTTTGAAGTAAAATTCACCAGCCAAATACGTACCAGTCACCTCACAATTATGTCAAAATAAGGCTTATTAATTTATCAATATTTTAACAATCTAACATGTGATGATCTATTTCAACTTAATTCTTCACAATGTCAAAACATTTAGAGAAATTTGCGCACTATTCTCCAAATGTGATGACATTAATCAAATCAATTAATATTTGATCACCACAAGTTTAACCATCACATATATTTAGCAGAGGCTTAATAAATTGATTAAAACAAAGCACAACCGTTACTAAAATTTACTTACTTACTTTACTAAATTAATTATCTCAATACCCGATATTAAAATAACTGTGAATTATTTAATAAACTATTAATTCTCATCACCACACCAGCATATAGAGTAAAATATTGAAAATTAAAGAACGAGAATGAAAGTCCCTTTGTCCCCTTAACGAGACCAAAAGGTGTATACATAAACTCAAACAGTCCAAAAGGGGTAGTTATAGCTTTTTTAGCAATGTGATCAACATGTACTGGAATTTGATTTTAATCAGCGTATTGAATCTATTAGAAAATATTTGGGGGGAGGGGGGGGGCTAAAAGCTGCTGCGCAAAATCCTGTAGATGCGGTAAGGGGTATCTGTCAGGAATCGTGATTTTGTTAAGCGCAAGATAGTCACCCGAAGGTCTGAAATCTGTGCAATTAGATTTGTTAGGTCGACATATTTAGTGTTCTAGCATTAACTGAAATTCCCTTTTAGCAACAACTAATTGATTTGGGTGCAATCTGCGCGGTTTAGCAAAAACGGGTTGACCAGTAGTTTCAATACGGTGAACCGTATTATGCTTAACATTTGGTTGAGTTGGGTAAGGTTTTGTAACATCCGAGAATTTACGTAACACCTCTATATATTTGCAATCTGCTGCAATGAGTGATTATTTGTGAGCTGACTTCACTAGTACATTTGTCTTTAACTTTTAGTGACGTGAATGGATTTCTTAAACAAACATGTTTTAAATCTATCAACAGACCATAATGCTTAAGAAAATCAGCATCTGATCATAGGTTTGCTCACGTACGCGAGAACAAAAGGCCATTGAAAATTCCGGCGGAGACCTTAACTGAAACATATTAGTTTGGTACTATAGGTGTTAATTACCGAACCGCTAGCCGAGTAAAGTTTAATTCCCTGTATATTCAAATCCCTGTGGCAACCTTTCCCAGGTAAAACACCGGCATCGTTTCCGCTGTCAACTAAATATGTATATGTCATGCCGGAATTTTCACCAGGGATAAACAGGCGACTTGCATTGTTGGGCTTGAAATCGCAACGCGCCACTTGTTTCGACTCCGCTATTCGTTTCCCGAATTTTGGAAATTGTACGGCTTTTTGCATTTCCTAGCATTCTCCCCAAATCCGAAATGGTAAAATCAGTAATTTTTGCTCCTGCCGCCTCTTGAACTTGGGCGTGAATTAAGGCTATGGGCAGTGGCGTAGCTAGGGGGGTGCGGTGGGTCCGGTCCGCACCGGGCGGCACATATTTTGGGGCGGCATATTTTTATTTAGTATTAGTTTTAAAAAACCACTTGTTCAATTCATAAGTTTACTATTCGATTTCTACGAATTATGAATTACTATATGATTTCGAATATTTTTCCTCATCGTCAAGTCAATGTAGGTTTCAAAATATTATCTCTAAAAATTTTGCTCGGATACAGACATCAATGGTGCAAACGTCGATTAGAAGTTCTATGTAGTACTCCGTGCTCGATGTTTATTGAATGCTTAGTACCACCGTTACCATGTCTACATTGAAAGAAAAAGGATCCAGGTTTTTATGGCTGTACCTGCACTACAAGAAGACGCAAAACGTTGGAAAGACAGGAAGGAAGGCCCTCTTGATCTACTAAAATTTATTCAACAGTATAGATTGGAAAATTCTGTACCCAACATTGTAATTTTGCTAAGAATTTTTTTAACAATTGCTATCAGTGTCGCTAGTTGCGAAAGGAACTTCTCCAAATTGAAGTTGATAAAAAATTATCTTCTTTCCACAATGAGAGATTTAAGACTACAAAATCTTGCAATATTGTCTATAGAACAAGAAATTACAAATAATATAAATTTTGAGAGCATTATACACGATTTTTCAACTATGAAAGTTAGAAGAGTAAATATATAAATATGTTTTGTTTACATACATATATGTGTACAATTTGTTTGTTTATCCAAAAGAAATGAAATTATTTATTTTTACTTATAAATATAAAAATATAAAATAAAACATATTTTATGGAATTTTTTTTATAAATTAGGTATATGTTTGGTCTCATAGGTGGGGAAACTGCGACCTCCGTAAGTTTCTTGTAGTCTTTATAAAAGTTGCATTTATAGGTATATCAACTTAAGCGGCCTCCTTTATTACTGCCTAATTTAAATATGGCATCCAATGGTAAAAAAGTTCCCCACTTATAGTTTGTCTCAATTACAATTATTTATTTATGTTTGTTAATTTATAAAAACCACCAATTGATTGACTTAGAAAGGGCGGCAGTGGCGTAGCGAGGGGTGGGCAAGGGGGTCTATCATGTCATAAATGGTCCTTTTCACTAATTCTATATATTATATTACTATATGTTTTTCGGAAAGGGGGGGCGCCAAAAAGGTATCGTGTCCCGGGCGCCAGTTATACTCGCTACGTCACTGAAGGGCGGCAAATTGGAGACCGCCCGGGCGGCAAAAGTTCTAGCTACGCCACTGGCTGTGGGTACGTTTTCTCATTAGACCTTCCCTGCGTGTTGTCGAGTTGTTCCAACTGTAATACTAACTGCGTAGTTTGCGTTTGCAGTCTATGTAATGGGTTTTGGGAAGTAATGGCTGGAACGTCCTGCTTGTAACTAGCGTCAACTGCAAAAGTTTCACAAATTAGGGAGTCTCTGTAACCATAAGGTTTTGAGAAAGCTGTCACTCAATTTGTTTGAGGAAAGTTGCCACATTTCTCTCAGTAAATGGGATGGTTTTTCGTCTCCCAGCTTAAACTCAGTCAGTAGGGCTTTTATCTGCTTTTGTCCGGAATCCGAAAATTCCTTACTAGCCGCATTTCGATGGCATTGTACTTTTCAGAAACAGCTGGAGTAGAAACACATCGCTAAAACGAAATAGCTGTTCAGCTTCTAATGCGGCAATTACGTAATGATACTTTGTAGTATCCGCTGTAATATCCGCAATAGCGAATTGGGCCTTAATGTTAGCATACCAAATCGAGGGAGTATTTCCCAAAATGTTGGTTGTTTTACGGCAACAAGATTCGTGTGCCATTAAGTCTGAAATCCGGCATAGCGATGGCTATAAAAGTGACGACCGAAATCAAAATACACGATAAGAAAATTTACCCAATAATGTTTAAAATAATTACGCCGTAAATCTCAAAAATCGAAATCGAATGTCGTAATTGAAAATCACACAAATTTCGAAAATGAGCAGCTTGTTCGAGCGAAAGATAAAAAAAAAGGGGGGGGGGCAGAAAAGCATGCGCATAATTTGTCTGTTTATTGAAGGTCACTACTCCACAATGGATCACTGCTGTTGTCACAAAGAACACTTAGTCTGTCACGAAACATTAACAATTTATCGTCACATGACATTTATGTTGTCGAGGCACTACGAACTGCAGAAAATCACCAGGTCCATTCTGATGGCACCAAAACACCCATTCCGTCACGTTTTCATTAAAACAACCTCGTCCAGGATTAATTCACTCAGGCCACTACTAAAGCTGAGTTGGGTAGGATTTTAGAGGAATTACGATTTGAAACTACTGTGATCAGTCGTACGAGCAAGATATGCCCATCATTTACTGCATGTTTGTTATACAGGGTGGTCATAAAAAAACTTTGCCGATATATGGAACTCTAGCGGTTGTTCCGTTCAACCGATCAAGATGAGATTTCAGATATAGTTATTCAGATGTATGAGCTCGGTATTCTGTGAACGGCGACAAAGTGGCGCTCACGGTTACGGTTATAGGTATAGAAATTCGAAATTTTCGAATGCAACGCCTACTTATTCCCGTCGCAAAATTCTCAGCGCATGCGAAACCCCTAAACAGCATTGGAACGGTACGCGTATCACAAAAAACGGACGCGTTATGCACGCTCAAAAAACAGCTCTACGAACGGCCAACAAAAACACGATGATAGCACCCATGTTTAAATTGTGTAATCCAAATAAAAGATTTTTTTGTCCGATCTGTGTTGTCATCAGTAATTGGTGTCTTGCCTCTGTCATATGCAAATTTCCTCCGTGCGCTCCGATCGTGTTTTTGTGGGCCGTTCGCAGAGCTGTGTTTTGTGCGTGCATAATGCGTTCGTTTTTTGTGATACACGTACCATTCCAAAGCTGTTTAGGGTCTTGGCATGCGCTGAGCATTTTGCGTCGGGAAAGAGTGGTCATTGACATTCGAAAATTTCGAGTTTCTGTACCTATAACAATAACCGTGGGCGTCACTTGGTTGCCGTTCACAGAATCCGGAGCTCATACCTCTGAATAACTATATCTGAAATCTCATCTCGATCAGTTGAACAGAACAGCCGCTAGAGGTCCATATATCGGCAAAGTTTTTTTATGACCACCCTGTATTTGTCATCTGTTTAAGTCTAAAAAGAAAATTTGTGTCGCTGTTCTTTGGTGTCGTCATTCACACGAAGAAGAAACACAACAATATTATTTACGCACTGTAATCGCCCAATTTTTAACTCCATGAGCGGTTTTTATTATTAAGTTTATTGTTGCACGCGGCTTTTAAGTATAAGTTCTCCCAGATGGCAATGCGAGTTTTAAAAATGTAATGAATAAGAGCGTTTTAAATATGTAATGAAGTTATTTGAAGTTATTGAAGTTATCCTGCTAAATAAAATGTGTTGTAATGCTAAAACGAGTGTTTTTTAAGATATAAAGTTACATCCTGGCATAGCGAAAGGGGATTTCGCCAATACATCAGACGTGGGATATTTCTGAAGCGTAGTTAAATGAAAAGTGGTTTCGTTTATGCCTGTGGGGATACTACACCTGTAGACATAGGCGTAGCGTGCCTCTAAATTTTTTGAGGGGGGGGGGGGCACGCATTGAATTCAGTTAGGGTCCTCCTCAGCACATTGACTTTCAGGACGGTCGATAGAATATGAAATATTATGATTTTTTTTTAAACGAAGTTCTTTTACACGGCTTACAGTAGAGTGAACTGGCAGGAATCGTCACGTAACGAAAAAGCGTTATGCCACCTTCATAAGAGCTTTTTCTCAAGAAAACTGTGGCTGAATGGTTATCGCATCGGACTACGGAGCGAGAGGTCCCCGGTTCAAATCCCCGCATAAGCACAACGGGCAATTTTAAAACCCATCACTGCACACTGTATCAAATTTGATACATAAGTTATTTTTCCCCTTTATATTCAAAAGCAATATTTTTATCCACTTGTGCACCTCGTATTAATTTTTAAAAATCATGGCAAAGCTTTTAATCACTGTTAGTTCCATTTTCGTAGGATAGATGGCAGCAGGAATACAACTGCGATCTCAGTAAAAGATAGCCGTTCAATTCATACCAAACCTGCCTTAGTATTTGCTATATTTTCAGTATTTTAAAGTCAGTTTACATCTTTGAAAGTTTTATAAATATATTTTAGAGGTACGTAGCTTTTATAATTATTAATAAAATACTTCTTTAATCTTTTATAAAAAATTCAAGTATGATTTCAATTTTATGTATCAAAAATGATACATGGTGTACTTACGCCATTTTTTTTAGGAAATGGCGGGACGAAAGTTTTTAACACAGAAAGAAATTGAGGAACTTATGAACAGATCGTGGAGTGATCATAGTGAAGATGGATCTGATTCAGAAAGCGATGGCAGCACAGGTGATCCTAATTACTATAAACCAAACAAAGTTTGTGATGAAATTTTTGATGGTAGTAGTGATTCGGAAGATGAGGTATCATTACTTGATAATAGCGATGTTCTTGATCTGCCTAATGGTGGGAACATGCCAAAAACTAATAGGAATAATACAGGGAGAACAAAGCCTGCAATCAACTGGAAGGAAACTAATTTACTTCTAAATGATGATCAAATTGTATTCCGAGGTGACGAGAATCTCTCTCCTGAAATTATGAATTTAAACACACCTCTAAATTTTTTTAGTTATCTTTTTACAGAAGATTTGATTGACCATATAGTTCAAGAAGCAAATTTATTCAGTGTGCAAAAAACCCCAGAAAAGTGTGTCAATGTAACGAATTTAGAAATTAAACAATACATTGGAATTTGTATAATGATGTCTATTGTACATGTACCAAACACTAGGCCATATTGGTCACCTGCCATAGGCAATGATGCAATAAAAGAATGTATGTCATTTAAACGCTTTGAAAAGATAAGAGAATTTCTACATTTTAATGACAACAGTAAATAACCACCACATTATGACCCTCAGCGTGATCATTTATATAAACTTCGACCAGTTGTAAATGCTTTACTTGAAAGATTTCATACCGCCCCTATGGAATCGCGTCTTTCTGTTTAAACTTATTTTTTGTTTGTTATTGTTTTAATTGACGCGGGATTTATATTGTGTCATTAATTTATTTTTGTTGGTGATTAAATAATCAAATTAATCCGATTAAAAATTATGCTAGGTAACATCTAAATCAAAATAATTAATTTATATATTAAAATTTTTAATTTTAATAAAATAGAGAGAGAGAGAGAGTTGGTTAGTTGAATAAAAGAGGGCTGCGCTTTTTGGCGTGACAAAAATACACTAATATAATCAATAGAAATCTACATATTAAATCACGTTTAGAGTTGAAAAAATAACGTAAGGAACTTCGTTCCTGACGGGGGTCCCCCGACCGCACAATTATTTTAATTGAATGACAATAGAATTGATATTTGAGTAGTATTCAAAAGTTATAAAATGAGAAAAATAAATATAATATAAATAAAATTAGAAAAAAAATAACATTGAACTTTTGTTATGGATCGTATCATTGTTAAGAACTATGTTAAGGCTAAAGACATAATCGAGATCTTCAGTTTCACAGTTTGAAAAGGCGGAAAAAAACCAACTTTCTTAAAAGTTTTCTACAATTTTATGATTTTAACTGAACTTCTATCAACGTTTTAATTTATTTCAAGTTACGTTGGCTCTCCCCCCCCCCCCCTGACGCTACGCCTATGCGTGTAGAGGTGATCTTAAAGTGGAGAGCAAGGTACGTTGAAGATTCTGTTACTGAATATTTTTCTTCTATAAATAAAGTTGAAAGTTAGAAGAAAAGTATTATTGAATTAGAAAATTGAAAGATTTAGTGAAGATTTTTCTTTGAGAATGAAGTTACGACTTAAATTCGTGCTTAAATAAACTGACGGACCAACACCTTTGTTTGCTCAACTATGCGCTCAACTATGAAATGTAGTGAGCGGCTTCTTCTGGGCCACGCCCTCGGGAGCTTTTCTTGCTATCGGTTGGGCAAGGAATAACAACTAATGGCCATAAGGTGGAGACAGATAGAGAGAGAAAAATGATTGGAGGCCTCTAGGATCCATGAGCTTAAATCAAAACTAGTAGGACAGAAAATTTTCTGTCATACTGCTAGGAGAAAGTTTACGGATAGCAGCTAGGGAGGAAGTTTAAGGAGCTTTGTTTGCTGCAAATTAAACTTTATTTTTATTTCTCCGCTGACGGGAGGCAGAGTAGCTTCCGACCGCTGTCATCATATGGTGCTTTCGTACTACTGGTTCTTTTTTACACACTGCCGCTAGAGGGCACCCGGATGTATCTCATCACAGTAACGCGTTATATGACGTAACAATGGTTTGGTTTGGAGCGCTACCGTCATTTTTTTTTTTTTTGGCTACACGAGGGATAATTAGACTGGGACCTACAGTGTACGCCGATTTTGAACGGCTACAAACATTCATGCCAAGAGTGGGACTCGAACCCAAAGGCTCGGTACTGAATGCCAGCGCTCTAGCCATCATCCGGCATGACGTAACAATGAAGATAAAAGATATGACTTTTAATAAAGTTATATACCATTTTGCTGTGAATACTACGTGAGAAAGATAGTGCATTTTATGAAATGCATATATGTATATATAGAAGTGAGATTTTTAGGAGTTGTTGATAGTGAAATGCGTTGTAATCTGTAAAAGTGTTATCTCGAATTTCTATTATTTAGTAGAAGAGTTATATTCAAGAAGCGGTTGAATTTAAAATGGCGTTCTTGGCAAAAGGGAGGAAATGTGATTTGATAGTTTAGGATCAGGAATTGTGTTTAAATGCCGGAACAAATGATTCAGAGTAGTGAATATTACGAAGAGGAGTTCATCAAACAAATATTGGATACTATTATAGACGAACGCAATAGATTGTGCGAAAATGAAGAACGAAATAGATTGATTGAAGAACGCAATAGACTGTGGGAAAATGAAGAGCGAAATAGACTGATGGAAGAGCGGGATAGAATTAAAGCTTATAAACTAGAAAAGCTAAAACTAGAATCCGCAAATAATACAGTTATTGATGAAAATATTGACGCTGGCCGTGTAGTGCTTGAAAGTGTTAAAAATAGTACGAATGAATTACATAAACTACACTGGTTATCAAAAATTAAGGAAAAGTCACAAAAATAGTGATTACTCAAAAAGTTACGCGTAGAATTTAATGAAACTTACACATTATACAACACATAGGTAGGTATAAAATAGCATACAAAGAAATCGCCAGACAATTATGGTGTTATAGAAACTAGCATATGTATACAATGAACAAATCAGATGTGTCAGTTTGGTATAGGAAAAGTACCTTCAATATGGCGTATGATTCCCCCCGAGAAGCAATATAGCACATACAGCGATGTGTGATGCTGTCAATTTTGCAGTCTATGAGTTCGGTAGGAAGTGAGAGCCATTGCTCTTGCAAAGCAGTTGAAAGCGTGGTTAGGGTCCTAGGATGAGGATTAAGAGCAACTATACGTCATCCTAAAGCGTCCCAAACATGATCGATAGGATTCAGGTCCGGTGATGGAGCTGGCCACTCCATGCGCTGAATTGTTTCCTGCTCAAGATAAGCATCCACCTGTGCTGTCTCGCGTTATCGTCCTGTAGTACGAAAGCATCACCTATTGCCCCGGCATATGGGCGCACATAAGCATGAAGGATGTCATCTCTATAGGTGTGAGCATTCACATTTCCACGGGGAAAGACATGGAGGTCTGTGCGTCCACCCAAGAGATACCACCCCAAACACAGACACTGCCTGATCCGTATGCATCTCTTTCAAGGATGTGTGATGGATGAAAACGAGTTAAATCAAAATACGCCTACTATCGCTTTGGAGGCTAAACCTGGACTTATCCGTAAAGAGAACAGCCCTCTATTGATCAAGCGTCCAGTGGACATGTTGACGTGCCCACTGCAAACGTTCCCGCCTATGGCGTGACGTGAGCAGGACGCAAATGGCTGGTCAACTCGCTAAAAGACCACCTTCGTGAAGCCTTCTACGTACGGTTGACGTTGATACCAACCTTCCAGAGCTTGCAGCGAGGGAGGATCTGCAGACGGAGTTGCGGTTCTATTCCTTCGTGCGCATAATGGCAAATAACGGTCATCGGCACTCGTCGTAGCGTATGGCCGTCCTTGGCTGAACCTCCTGGATGACGAATCCGTGGTTAGAAATTGTTGCCAAAGTCTATGAACCACAGACGGACTCACATCTAGCCATCTGGCCACTTCTGTCTGACTTTGTCCTGCCTTTAGTCTCTCAATAGCTTGCCATCGCAGTTCTTCGGTCAGATGATGCCTGGAGATCATTGTTACAATTTGGCTATGCCAGATGTCTAATCTCAGCCTCGCAGATACAATTGCCGCCTTGCTCTGAGACATGTTCTTTTATGCTTCTCGCAAATGACGTATTCTGACTGCAGCGCCACTATTTTGCATAATGTAGTATTGTTCAGCACCTTTTACTTAACAACATATTCAAATTTTAAACAGATTGGCCTAGTTTTGAACGTGTTATCCCCCTTTTTGTGATTCTTCCTTAATTTTTGACAACTAGTATAATTCATAAATTTGATCATAAGGAGGGAGATATTAGTTTTTATCTTCGTTATTTTTTAAAGACAGGCACGTAGAGCAAACGTTAAGGAAGGAGACTGGGTATCTCATCTTTTAGGACTACTCCCTTATGAAATAACTCGATTGATCGTGAGTCCGAAGACAAAGCAAATGATTATAAGCATATTAATGAGTTATTAAAGAAGTGATTTAAGTTAAATGCAGAGAAATTTAGGCAGAAATTTGTATTTCATCCGAGAACTCCAAAAAGTACATGGAAAGACTTTGTTTTCGAATTACGTAACTATTTTGAAGAATGGATAGGAGGCTTAAAAATTACGGATTTTAATAGATTAAAAGAGTTAATTGTTACTGAATAGTTTAAACGCAAAGTTTCTAATGATGTCAAAAATAATTTCATTGATGACTAGTTCAACTTTGTAAATGCTAATGATCTTGCTGAAAAATTAGATGAGAGTGTTAGAGTCAACATAAAAACTTTTCACGGAGAACAGAAAAATGGAAAATGGGGAGAAAAGGGTAAAACAAACACTTTTCATAAGAATTACAATCATTCGCGTCCTTCTCATAATTTTGGATCTATTAAAAGTGATGGTGATGTGTCTTATAGCAGTAGGAAAAGAGTTAACAATACTCGTAATGAACTCGTAAGTCCAAATCCGTTATTTGCAGAAAATGTGGTGTTAGTGGACATGTACAAAAAAACAGTGTTTCCAAGTTTGAAGATAAAGACCATTCCAATAACAATTTATCCGTTAGTCACGATGCTATTGAACCAATAACATATTTGAAACAATCCCCAATTAATAATAGGCAAATAAATGCCCTCATAGGTATTCGAAGTTTATGACGCTAAGGAGGATGTTGCTCGAATTTTGAATCTTGAGTTGGATCCGGTAATTAACGAACTGTATGGATTTGGCAATCAAATTACATCGGCTGCTCAGACTATAGGAAAGACAATGGCTGATATACACTGAAGTGCCACTGAATTAGGGATACCTACCTAGTAACGAGTTGTGCCTCCTCTGGCCTTGATAACGGCTGCCACACGACGAGGCATAGATTCAACAAGTTTCTGGAAACGTTCCACGGGAATGGCTTGCCAAATATTGGCTAAAGCTGTCCATAATTCAGTAAGGTTCTTTGGTGCTGTGTGATGGCCTTTCACGCCTTGTTCCAAAACATCCCAAAGATGCTCAATAGGATTTAAGTCTGGGCTTCTAGGTGGCCAATTCATGACAGAGAAGTCAGAGGAATGCTCATCCAACCAGCCAGTAGCCAACCGGGGCTTGTGAGAGGTATAGTTGTCTTGCTGGAAAACTTCATTACCGTGCGGATAACAGAACAGCATAAACGGATGGAGGTGATCACCCAGCAACTCTACGTACCGAATTGCATTGAGGGAGGTTGGTACACGCACCAAAGATCCCAAACTGTGCCACGAAAAAACATCCCAGACCATGATTGAGCCACCATGCCCTTGTACAGTTCCAGCCAGGCATGCAGGATCCATGGCTTCATGAGCCTGACGCCATATTCTCAGCCTCCCGTCGGCGTTAAGTAGTCGGAATCGAGACTCATCACTCCATGCTACTCGTTTCCAGTCCTCTACACTCCAGTCTCTGTGCTCTCTTGCCCAGGCAAGACGTGCAGCCCGATGGCGAGTATAGAGCAATGGTACTCTCGTAGGTCGACGGCTCCCGAAACCCATACGGTGAAGCGAGCGTTGCACAGTCCGTTTACTGACTGTACGACTGGCACCGTCATTAAACTGGGTGGTAATTTGAGCTAATGTTTGGCTTCGCTGGCTACGTACAATACGCCTGAGCCGTCTCTCACTACGCACTGTCAAGGCTAATTGTCCTTTGCAGTTTGCCCGATCGCTAGTTTTTTTCCACCATCCATGTATTCTTGGTATACTCTTGACACTGTCGACCTTGAAAATCCTAGCTGTCTGACGATTTCGGAAATTGAATGGCCCATGCGTCGCGCACATACGATTTGTCCGCGATCGAAGGCGTCTAAATCAGGCAGTTTACCCATACTGGCAATTCCAATAACTAATTCAGAACAACCACAGTACGCGCTATATATGCAGTTACCCTAGCGCCCTCACTTGCGCATACATGATGCGCAGCGCTACACAATTTGCATAGGCTTTGCTATCCCTAATTCAGTGGCACTTCAGTGTAGAAATAGACAATGAAATAAGAAAAGTATTATCATTTATGTTTAGGATGATGCACAACCAAATGATATTCTCTTTGGTAGGACGTGGGTAGATTTACCACATATTGTTTTTGCCAGAATTGGGAATTATTTACACAGGTAATATTAAAGAAGAACCTTTTAGACACTTTTTACCTGAAACAAACAAAACACGAATTCGCCTTAGTGCAATACAAACTACTAAAGTTGAAAAGAATAGGTTAATCTTATTAAGGTGAAAACAGACTGTGTGGGTAATGGATTAATACTGATTCAAGATCCTAATGAAGAAGTAGGCTGTTTTTAAGAAGCAGTTAATGGTGAAACTTATATGCCTGTGGCTAATGTGGGATGCAAGTATATTATACACTGGTGTGCAAAACTTAAGGACCTTATGGTTTTTTCCCAGAACCAGTGGCACCTCGGAAAAAACATAATTGAGGAATGATCACCTCACTATAGTAGTGGTTTACTGTTACTAAACCACGTTCGAAAATAGGGAGTTCAGTACAACCATTTAGAATGATGCTTTCTCAGACCATGACACCTGCACCTCCATGCCGATCTCTTTCGGCAATGTTTTCCTGGAATATAGCATGCTCTCACCTCTCCCCAGATTAGCTGATGTCCAAAATCACTCGTTAGACTGAAGAGCCCTTATCATTAAAGAGCACCGTGCCCCATCGCTGGAAAGTCTAATATTTATGATCTTTATACCATTTTATATGGTGTCCCCGATGTGCAGGCGTTAACAGGATGCAAAGATCTGGCCGTCGGGCGAATAGACCACCTCTATGCAAACGTATGTCCACGGTTAATCGCGACACTTTGTGTCCTGTGGCCGTCTACAGTTGCTTTGGGATATTGCCTGTCATCTGCCATCTGTCTATTTTGGCTTGTAGAGCGCTATATTGGTCATTCTTTGGTGTCGTTTTCTTTGTGCCACCACCAACGATCTTTCAAGCAACGGTCTCTGTTGCTTTGAAGGTCTTCCACAGACGTCAAACAATGTTATCGGCGATACCAGACTCTTCGGCTACACTATTCATCCTGCACCCTTCTTCAAGCTTACCAATTATTATACTACATGTAAAATCATCTAATTACATACGAGCCCACTTAATGGAATAGCCAATTTGCCACGAAAAATTATTCTAATAAGCGCGATATTCCATTATCCGGGATCACATTGACATGCCCACAATGTTACAGTTAAACTAAGAAAGCATTAAAAATTACCTAAACCATAGGCATATTTAAACTACACTGCTGGCCACCCAAATTGCAACACCAAGAAAGACAAGAGATATCACAACAAAATTTATATTGTAGATAACATGTTGACCAAGTATCAAATGATTAAATTTATAGACTTCTGTGAAGTGTGGTTCCTGCCAAAATCAGTAGCCAGAGTAGCCGCCATTGTTGGAGATCACCGCTGCCACACGCCTCGGCATTGATTCAAAGAGACTTTGGATGAGTTCTTGGGGTACAGCAGACCAAGCAGCTTCCACACGTTGCCAAAGTTGATCTGCTGTGGCAGCTGGGGATGGAATCTGGGTCAATCGTAGAGCAACAATGGACCACATGTTTTCTATCAGCGAAAGATCCGGAGAGCGAGGCGGCCAGGGAAGGAATTCAATCTGGCGATTGACGAAGAACCGTTGGACAATGCGTGCCACGTGTGGTCGCGCATTATCCTGTTGAAATATGGCTGTGGGCAAGCCCTGAAGGTAAGGAAGGACAACTGGCTCCAACACCTCGTAGATGTAGCGCTGGCTGTTTAAAGTACCGGCAATGCGTACTAGAGGTGTGCCAGAGTGATATCCAATACCACCCCATACCATAATACCCGGTGCAGGACCAGTGTGGCGGTGCATAACGCAGCTGTTCAGCATCCTCTCTTCACGGTGTCTCCAGACTCGAATGCGACCATCGTGGTGTTGCAGACAGAAGCGTGACTCGTCAGTAAAGACAATTTCATTCCATTCTGCCGTCCACATCCTTCTGTCATCGCACCATTGGCGGCGGAGACGTCTGTGGTTCTGCGTCAAGGGTAGATAAAGCAATGGACGTCTTGCGGACAGACCACTCTGCTGTAAACGGCGTTGAATGGTACGCGCAGACACTGGATGATGCGTTACAGACTGCATGTGCAGTGCTATGGTTCGTGATGTGACTGAGCGATCCGTCACTGCCATGCGCCAAATTGCCTGTTATCGCGTGAAGTGGTGCGCTGAGGTGGATGCGATCGAACACGCCGGTCCGTCGTACCCTCCTGCATCAAACGATCACATATCCGCATTACAGTTGTTTGGTTTCGTCCAACACGACTACCGATTTTCCTGTCAGATAATCCACAATCTCGGTAGGCCACTATCCTTCCTCTGTCGAACTCGGATGCTTGATCAAAAGATGATTGCTGTTTTCGACGAGGCATAATTGGTCGTTTTTTTGAAAAAACCACAAGAAAAACACAATTGTCGAACTTGAAATCGTCGAAATCTCCAAGCCTTAAATAGTGCTTTGAAGTGGCGCCAAAGGCGTGCGTGATGTGCTTCTGCGCTGAAATTCTAATCATTTGCATATCTCACCTCCGCTAATGAATAATGGAAATTTCAGGTTATTTGCATGTTTCCTTCAGGGTGTTGCATTTACAGTGGCCAGCAGTGTATTATTATTAACAAACAATTATTAATTAAAGTAAGAAACAATTTAAACACATTAAAATTTAGAAAACTGATGGGAAATGAGCTAATTTTATTGTAGAATATACATATTTCCCTTATTTTTTTAAAAATAAGTACAATGTTACTTATTTATTTGTTGCTAAAGAAGTCGGATATTTTAGACTGATTACTGTTCTGTGAATGCAGCAAATCTGTTATTTGATTTTCTAGTTTATAAAATAAATGAAAGTCTGCATTTGGCTTCGTTTCCAAGAAACGTCTTATAACATCACAAGCGTTATTAATTTCAACATGTGACGGAACCTTTTTAATGGTACATTCTTCATCAAATTCATCTTCATCGACTTCGCTCTGATCAAATTGAGGGTCTGAAGTTTCACCACCTTCTACCAAGTCATTGTCGAAGTTTACAAAATTGGAAAAATTTTCTTCTGTCATTCCTTCTGGTGGTAAATCATTTGCGTTTGCAATTGATTCATCATTTGTTATGTCTATTGAAAATTTACACTTTACGAAATAATTTTTTATTGCGTCAGAGGGAATATTATTCCATGATTTGTTCATCATATGAACAGCTGTAAGAATTGAAATGTTTCTAATAATTTTACTAGTTGAGCTATTGATAGAAAATCCACTAGTATCATCTATGCAGGCTATGATCTTTTTAACGATTTCTTTTCTATAATTCCTCTTAAAAAGTGATATAATTCCCTGGTCCATTGGCTGCAAAATAGCTGTACTATTCGGGGGCAAAAAATGAAGTGCTACATTTTATAGTCTTACGTCGACTTTATGGGCTTGACAATTATCGATAAAAAGGATAGCTTTTCTTTTCATCTTATTCATCTCATTGTCAAATGACACTAACCAGTTTTGAAAGAAATTAGCAGTCATCCAAGCTTTTGAATTCGATTCGTATTTAACTGGAAGAGATTTTACACCTCTAAAACATCATGGGTTTTTGGATTTCCGGATTACAAAAAGAGGCATTTTATGACTGCCGTCAGCATTACTACAGCATAAAACTGTCAGTCTGTCTTTCTGGATTTTTCCTCCAACAACTTTTCCGCCTTTTAAGCACAAAGTCCCATCAAGCTTTGCTCTGTAATACAGTGCTGTTTCGTCACAATTATAGATACAGGATGAACTGTAGTCTTGTAATGCTACATTTTTCCAAGAACTGGCAGCGGCTTCATCAGCATCACTTGCTTCACCGTGAATTTTTTTGAAAGAAATTTGGTTTCTCGCTTTCCATCTGCACAACCAACCATTTGTACTAGCTTTAAAATCAGCTATATTTAACTGTTGTGCTAAATCTTCAGCATTCTGATTCAATAATAATCCACTAATAGGACCATCACAAGCTCGTTTTTCAGCAAACCACTGAAGAAGAGCATCTTCAACTTCAGATTCTTTTCCAGTACGTTGTCTTTTTTGATTAAGATTTTTGTTGCATTTCCTTTAAAGACCTTTTCTTTATTTTTTAACAATTTGGAAACTGGAACTTGGGATATCTCAAACTTTTTTGAGAGTTCTAATTGCGTACACTTATTTACTTTTGCAAACTCTATAACTTTTACTTTTTCTTTTAAAGTAAGATCTTTTCGTCTCAAAGACATTGTAGTAAAGCACAAGAAAGATGACTGATTTCACGAAAGCGAGGAGACACTGATTTCACGAAAGCGAACTGTCGAACTAATCGCCGTAGAAAATGTACAGTCAAATGTTCAAGGCTAGAGATCCCCAAGTTAAATGTTGCGCTTTTCCGAAGAGATTCGTTACAGTTGGTAAATCCCCGTCCCTTTCAAGATAAGGACTTGTTGATGTTTCACATTTCCTTCACACACACTCTCTAGCTCTCATCTGGGGGTGAAGCTTATTGTTCATTCTCTGAATAGGGAAACGTAGACTGAGAGGCCGAGCAATACGGGGAGGGGGGATAGCAAAAACAGCAACAACAATGAATTGCCCTTCAAAATCGAAAAATCGCCATTTCTTGCGATTGAACACTTTCTGCGAAGTGACAAAATTGCTTTGAAAGACATACAGTTACTGCACATTCATTATTGCACTTTACAGAAAAAAAAATCTGAAAAGAAGTGTGCGAAATAGAAAAAGATCGATATCGTCATGGCTAAAAATTATTCCTTTAAGCGGGATAGTTTCAAAACAATAAGTCCCATTAACCGGGAAATTTAACACAGAAACAAATTACTACGGTTTAGTACATAGAAAATTTATTACATTAAACGGGATATTCTTTTAATCGATAATCCATTAAGCGGGTTCGACTGTATATAGACATTTGTATCATCTGTAACATAATTACAATTCACTTTAATTCTTCCAACGACGAGCACACTAACTTTCTATTCCCTAACTTTTCTCATAAAAACTCCTTGTATCAAGTTCAGCCCTGTCACGTGCCGTGCAACGTGACTATCTAGAACTTAACATATGCGTCATCTTTCAGCAGATTAGGTATCCTCATGTAAATCACCTTTAGCTTTTTCGTTTCATTTTTCGGGTTTAAATCAACGGAATGCTGTTGGTCTTTAAGTTTTGCACACCACTGTATTTAAAGAAAATCAATGCTTAGGAACAGCCGAGGAAGTCGAAATATATTGTAATGAGAATTCAGTTCTTAAAAGATTTGGAAAATTCGATGGACGTGAATGCGGTGAAAAAGATGACGAATATCTCAAAACTGTATATAGTGTATGCTGTGGCAATTTCCCCCTCCTCTAGGCGAGCAGAAAGATCATTAAAATCGTCGCTAGCCGTGAACCGATTCTAAAGAATGGCAGACCCCCGAGAGAAGAGGAGCCACAATGAAACACCTCTTCGGGGCGCACTTTTAGAACAAAGGAGCCGACGGACTGGCGCCTTGCCTTGACGTTAAACTACAATGAAAGGAACGCCCCTTGACACACGACCTTAAAGAGGTAGCCGGGCGATTAAGATACAATAATCCTTATCGTTTTGCATACGGCCTAGGCGGACCAGCCTATCCGAATCGAGCTTGAGAGACGGAGGCTGTTAGAAATTCCGCCAGGGATCAAGCTTTTAAATAAGCCGACGAGAGCTTGAAAGCCAGATTTGAGATATTGAGAGATTAGAAGCTAGAGTTTAGGAGTGATAGCTGATCTCCTAGCTCCACTCAATTTGAGTGACTTTGCTATTTTTTGAGGCTCAGCCCTCTGCGTGAAGAAGACCGTTTCTCATCGAGAAAGGTCTGGGAAAACGATCGAAACTTGATCTCCCCAGTTTTGTTATTTCTGAGAAGCTGCTAGCTTCCAATGGAAGAGGGTGTGTGTCGAGCCGACTAAAACTCTGTGTTAATCCACGTTTCGCTAAAGGACTGAATTCGACGGCAATTTCTTCCGTGACCTGACCGGCAGTTCATCTCGCTACAGCGTCAGTGTGTCCCTACCTCGAGAGGTTGTTCAAGAAATTCCTCGAACTACTCCGACTTCTACGTACTTCACTGTGTACTATATAAAATTAGATCGCGGCTTAACCGTGTGATTGTTAAATAAAAGTGTGAATTCATTAATCTTAAAAGTCTCGATTTTAGTTAAGCTGTCTGCCTTACACGTAACCTGTGACGCTACCTAAAGTGTTTGCTTTTGACACTAATCGCAGGAATACGTTGCAATGCAATACAGCGGAAAGACGTCCAATAACTTTAGAAGTTAAAATGGATGCAAGCATTGAAAATGAAAACAAGCTATAACTATTAAAGCTATTAAATGACTACAGAGATTGTTTCTCGTTATGCTGAAATGAGTTAGGATGTACTGATTTAATTAGTATGGATATTAAGGAAGTGGATGGGCCTAAACCGATATGTTCCAGACCGTACAAGACAAATGCAATTGAACTTGCCGTAATTAAGGAGATAGTTAAGGAATGGCGAGATAATGAAATAGTTACGGACACCCGATCTCCCTACGCTAGTCCTGTATTGCTAGTGAGAAAGAAAACAGGTGAATTTCGCATGGTAATTGATGATAGACGTCTTAACAGTTTTGCCTCCATAGATGATCTTCTCAAATGCTTGGATGGAAATAAAATGATCACCACGTTGGATTTGGCTTACGGATATTTGCAAATGCACATGACAGAAGAAGCTAAACTAAGACTGCATTCATAACCCCTACAAGGAAATTTGACCGAATGATTTTTGGTTTGGCAAACGCGCCAGCCGAGTTTCAACGTCTGATGCATCAAGTCTTAGGACCATTGCTTAATACGAAAGTTCTTTGTTATTTAGATGACATTCTCATTCCTGCTAAAAGTTGAAGAGGTATGATTGAAAAACTGACGGAAGTGTTTAAACGCTTGCGAGCTGCAAAACAAACTTTGAAATTACCAAATGAGGGAGTTAACAATTGACTCCATCCTCCAAAGAACTAAACAATCAGTAGATAGAAAATAATTTAATTCTTGATTTTTGTCAAATATACAAATGAGAGTCTCAACAAGATCAGGATTCTTGGTGTTCCACTGCATGAACAAATGCATTCTTTATTAAATACTGAAATTAGAAAATAAAAAGAATAAATCCATTCCTTAATTTCTTGTGTTTTACTTGAAGACCACGAAACCACCGTATGAGCTTAGACATAGGTTAAATAGTGAAATTTAGACAAAAAGGCCACATTTAGCGGGAAAAAAGTTTTTTGTCCATGATGAAACTACTCCGGCTCATCTATTTGCGATTGTGGTGGCAAAACTGTTAGAATTAAGCTATGAAATCATTCCCTACCATCCGTATTTTACAGATTTGATCCCTTCTGACGGCTACTTTCTCCCGGATATGACTCTTTCAGGGCAGAAATTTGCATCGAATTCCAAAGTGATTAGTGAAACAAACGCTTATTATGCAGACAAGTCTTACTTTATAAAGGGGATGAAAAATATTGGACCATTCATGGAAGAAATTTGTGCAAAAAAAATCGTGCAAAATTGTGTCATTCACTTTAAAGCCAATTCCAAGGAGTGTTCACAAAAAATGGGCAATTTTCAAATGTAAAGAATAACACCCGATAAAGTTTTTAGTTCGACTGGAATTGATTTAAGCGAGCCATTCTTAATCAAAAATAGATATCAGAGGAAAGGTCCAGAAATTAAAGTTTTTGTTTTTATATTCATATGTCTAGTGACAAAAGCCATACACCTTGAAATAATCAGTGACTTAACTTCACGAGCTCTAATAAATACTCTTAGGGCCTGTTCACATAGAAGTCCGCTGCGTTGCGTTAAGGAAAAGATGACGTTGAGACGAAAATAAACCAATCATAAGACTCCAAACGATTAGCAATGAAATTTTTAATGCCTATGATTGGTTTATTTTCGTCTCAACGTCATCTTTTCCTTAATGCAACGCAACGGACTCCTATGTGAACAGGCCCTAAGGGCCTGTTCACATAGGAGTCCGTTGCGTTGCGTTAAGGAAAAGATGACGTTGAGATGAAAATAAACCAATCATAGGCCTCCAAACGATTAGCAAGGAAATTTTTAACGCCTATGATTGGTTTATTTTCGTCTCAACGTCATCTTTTCCTTAACGCTACGCAACGGACTCCTATGTGAACAGGCCCTAACGGTCTGTGATGTGGCTGTACGATCTTGGCAGGCCGACTTTACAACATGTCTGTCCTCTCGGGCGTTAGTAGCAGGAGACCGTTGAGATCCTGCATGGCAACCAGTAAGGGTCTGTTCACATAGGAGTCCGGTAGCGGAAGATTAAAAGGAAAGATGGCGCTGAGGCGGAAATAAACCAATCATAGGCGTTAAAAATTTCGTTGCTAATTGTTTGGAGGATTGTTATTAGTTAAATATATTTCAATACTTTAGATATAATATTCTTCAAATACTTTAGATGAGACTTTCAATACTTTGGATGAGACGGAAATAAACCAATCAAAGGCGTTAAAAATTTCGTTGCTAATTGTTTGGAGGATTGTTATTAGTTAAATATATTTCAATAATATTTTTCAATACTTTCAATTCTTTCAAACGCTTCCGCTACCAAACTCCTATGTGAACAAGCCCTTAGACCCACCTGAACCTATCGATTCCATATTCTCATGACAGTCGTTGGATTCCGACCAATACGAGTAGCAATAACGTGGAACGATAAACAGCACTCTCGATAAGCTCCGATCCTGCCGCTATCGAATTCCGACACGTGCTGGTGGCCGTTTCTCCTTCTTATACGAGGCATAACACGATCTTCTTACAAGCAACCAACATTCAAATGCGATTTCCGAATGAGAAACTCCGCTGCATAACTTTCCTTTTATATCGAGTTTGGGCCTGTTCACATAGGAGTCAGTTGCGTAGCGTTAAGGAAAAGATGACGTTGAGACGAAAATAAACCAGTCATAGGCGTTAAAAATTTCATTGCTAATCATTTGGAGGCCTATGATTGGTTTATTTTCGCCTTAACGTCATCTTTTTCTTAACGCAACGCAGTGGACTCCTATGTGAACAGGCCCTTTGAGATGCCGTTTTATTCCACCTGCGTCGTTTGATAGTGCTTAAATGCTAATCGTTTGCATATTCCAACATCTTCTTCATTTCATGCGAATTTGACGTTTGTATCATACCCCTTCATGGTGTAGCAATTTTAATGGCCAGCAGTGTAACAAGGTATATAAACTGTGTTATGCCACGTGATCCCAACTGAAAATCATTCCGGATCATTTTCACTTTCTCTGAAACTTTGTAGTTCGAGATTGCGTGTTAGAGGTTACTCCTCCATATTGCTGTTTTTTCATGTTATTCTCAGTGATGCAATATTACAGTATGTGCTAAAAATTGCACAAATCAGTTATTGTACTCTGTCACAGAATATGTATGGTAGATATTTTGGTGAGTACTTCGTCTTGTCAAAATTCTCGATTATTTTTTCAGATTTTTCTCTTCTGATCTGTATGTGATATCGTCTGATTTTTCACACATTTCTATAAAACCTCCACGTTGTTTTTCTTTTTGTCATGGTGTTTATCATTGTGTTTATGGACCTTTATTCTTCGTTTCTGGCTGTTTTTAATGTATATTTCCTACTTACATTTATTCCTAAGATCACTGGCGTATAATACAAAGAAACATCTAATTCAAATCTGTAATATTGTCGAAATTTATCGAGCTTCTAGTGATGCATTATTAGTTTGATAGTAATAACTGAAATGTTCTATTACCTAATCAGCCAAATTTATCTCTTTATTTCAGGTTTGCTTGTTAAGTTCTTGTATAGTGTGTGTTCATGTATTGTTGTGATCTACATTAGGGTTAGTTTATACTTTATTTATTAACTCCTATGAAAATCACCTAATTATTTTGGTTTTATTGTAGAGCACGACAATCGAGGGCCATCAACTAGTAAACCAAACTATAGAAATAACGCTTTCGTCATGGGGAGACATAATAAGGACAAAAAATACCGTAATTCAAGTAAGTGGAATTTTATTTTGCGATCAAAGTTTTCAAAGTTGTTGAATATAAGTTTGAATGATTTTGTAATTTTTCTTTGTTCATTTTCATATTTGATTGACACTCTCTTATTAATATTTTCATTTGTAAGGGTAAAAAATTAATGAAATCTTGACTAATGTACAACTTATGCATGAGTATATTTGGTCAGCTTTATTGTAAACTTTGGCATGAACAGAGTTCATAGTGAATGGTTTGTATTTTCTTGATAAATATAGGAAACATTTCCCCCTGACAGTCAAGTTTTTAAAAAATTAGTACATGAAATTGCTGTTTCTAAAAAATTGAACCTGAAATTTTAAGCAAACACCTATGCAAAAACTTCTTTCTTCATGGAGTAAAGACTAAAGTTAATGAATAGTTTAAATGCACAGTTAAAATGTTATGCTATTACTAAAAAAGTTATTTGTGTTGCATGCCCATCTCTTAAGTCTTGCCAGAGCAGTCTGGTACAGCCATGGACAGGACTTGAAGATATCTATCTGAAGAACTAATCCTTTTTTGCTCAGACTCTAATCTCTCCTACCCAAATACAAATATGGTTCAAACGATTTCTATCCAAACTGGAACATTAAATAACTGCTCACCCGAATGAAGTTGTTTTGTGAATTGAATCCAAAGGATTGAAATTTTTTTTTATCCTTCTGAATTTAGCTTGGAGCAAAAATATTTCGCTACTTGAAATGTTATTAGGATTTATATAAAAAAAAAATTTTTTACAGCAATCTGTTTCATCATTCTAAAATGTGATTGAAGAATTTTGTCACTATGTTATCAAAGGTGTTTCTTGTAATGTGTACTACCCAGTTTTCCAGAAATAGGGAAAAAAGACAGGATAATATGAAATTCAGTGCTATTTTCTTTTTGTATTCAAAATTTAAATTAAACACTGTGTCCTGAAGAAATATATATTTCTTACAAAATAAATTAATGCCTTTTATGCATGAAATTATATGTACCTATACATAATTAAAAAAGCTAATATTTTGGAAACAAATGAAGGTTAATGTAGCAAATTTATTTCTATTTCAACTTAAAAATAGTTTTGAAGAAACACTGTTGTGAAAAGAATCCTTCCAACTCTGAACAAATTATGTAAACCAGTTGAATCTGTAGACTTGATTTTAACCTCATTCGATTCAGAATGAAAAAATTCACAAAAACAGATAATGGTCTCCTCTGAAGAGAAGATCCCTGAGAAAGTGGTCACTCGGGGAGTTCTTTTTTCATGAGGGGTGAAAAGTGTCAAAAGCAACGGTTTCCAGGAGAGGAGGAGATAGTCATTAAACATCCCCAACTTTTCTCTGAGTAACAGCATTTATCCCAAGGAAGAGTTGAACAGGTGTTTCTTTCTGCCGATGGGTAATGGTTTACCCTATGAAAAGGCTATGTTTACAAGAGACAGATGGGGAGGAATACACATCTGCAACTAACAATTGAAAGGAAATTTTCAACACTATACCTATTGAAAATTAACTGCCGTGATTTGTTGTGTAATTGAAATGTTTAAATGCTGATTTCTTATGTCAATTTTCAAAGTTATAACCTTGTAACTAAGCAAAACATCTTTCTTGGTTTCATTTAATTTTTAAACTGGGCTAAAAATATGGCAAAAATCAGAACTGATAATCAATAGTTCATGATACAGAAATAATCTCTATTATAAAAATGTAATATTATCTTGGTTATGTCATAAAAGTTGAAATTAATTTGTGTAGACTGTAAAGATAGATTATATTTCAGCTATTCAGTATATATTTTTGTAGCATTTTTTCGAATCACTTAAAGTTAGACCCTCTTCATACATAAGTATCTGCCTTACTAAAGGATAATTTTTTACTCTTGGAAACTTTTTCAGAAGCCAGTCATTTAGGCTCTGGGCCATCCTGTTCAAAGTTTAAACTGTGAAATTAGACAGATAGGTCACGATTATCAGGAAATTTTTTTTTTTTCCATCATGAATATGTCCTGGCTCATCCATGGGTGACTGCAGGGGCAAAACTGTTTGAATTAGGCTGTGAAATTTTTCCCTAACCTCCATGTTCTCCAGATTTGATGCCCTTGAACCATTACTTGTCCTATGTGAAAATATTTCTTTCAGGTCAGAAATTTACATCAAATTATAAAGTGATTAGTGAAACAATACTTATTTTGCAGAGTTGGGCAAGTCTTACTTTATAGAAGGGATAAAAAAAGCTTGAAAACTGTTGGAGTAAATGTATAGACCTTAAGGGAGATTATATAGAAAAACAAAATTTTTTCAAAAAAGAGTTTTTATTTTTTTTTGCACAGACTTACTAAAGACCCTCATAAATAGGTTACAGAAATATATTTTCTGTACCTTTTTAAAATAGTTTATATTCATAAATAATTTTATTTGCTTAACATTTGATATATATTTTTAGATTTTCCTGGAGGAAAACCACGTAACTTAGATTTAGATGGTGATGTTGATATGAATGCACCTATTGATCGCAGATTGTAAGTTATTATATTCTTCTCTAGTTTTATCTTTTAAAAAACGTTTTGTGCCTCTTAATGAAGAATATCCATCATAATGATGCATGTTATGATTCAAGTTGTATTTATGCATACTGTTCGACCACGGAAGCAAGGTCCCTGGAAGCTGTTACGCATGCGCGAGAAAAGCTAGTCTACTTAGAAAATAGGGGAAAACGTCATATTTACGGATGTGTTTGTTTATGAAATACGGAATGTATTTCAGACAGCCTTTTGGCCGCAATTTTAATGTTATTTTTTAAAACTTTATTTTGGATCGAATATGTGAATAATAATTTCAAAATAATAAAAAGAACGAAGCAAATCTATTTAAAAAAATAGGAGTGTTATAGGAGTGGATATTTTCGTGTGTGTTGGTTGAAAACATTCTTTCGCAGTTCTTAAACAAACTTTCTTTTTCAGAATTTTTTTTTTTTGATTGAATGTATAAATAAAAACCGAAAAACATATTAAAATGAAGGTTTGAAAAATTCCATTTTTAAGTGATATATTGTAATAACATAAATATATATATATAATGCAATAAAAATAATATATTTGATTCGCAGTTTTACAATTTGCAGAAATAATTAGGATATAGAACTCAAAATTTTCAATCTTTTGAATTTTTCTCAAAGTTTCTCTTTGATGAGTAAAATTGATTTTTTTTTTCTCTTAAGACTGGAATTAGTTTGCGAATTGTTGGTACTATTTTGTAGACATCACAAAATTCATGAATTGTTCTTCGAACTACATCGCAATCAAAATTATCTAAAGGTACGTTTTCGGTGGTTCTTTTTTTCTGACGTTTCCTCGGAGATTCACATTTTGGAGTTTCTTCATCCTTTGCTTCTCTGCGTATTCTTTTTACACTGGACATTGATATCCCGGTCATTTCACCAGGCCCTGATTTTCCATTAGGCCCAGTAGGCCCGGGCCTAGGGGCCCCCAAAAAATTTTATTTTAAAGGGAAAAAAAATCCACATTAAATTTTTTTTTTTATTTTACCTTTTTTTATAGCAATTTTTTTTATATATCCTTTCAAATTTGATTGGTTGGTTCATCATATGTATAGTTATATGTATAGTGTATATAAGGGATTAATAAGTTTTCTGGTTGCATTGTATTGGTGTTTTAATGATGAAGTTAGTATGTCGTATTGCTTTTTGTTATTTGATAATGTTCTAGGCTTCTAATAGCCAATATTGGCTAATGTTCAAATAGCCAATTCTTGGTAAAATGGTACTTTCACAATGATTCATGATTATTTTTTTTTGTGTGTCAATTTTGGAAATTTTACGCCCACATCAGTTTCAGGGGGCCCCCATCCCGAGTTGTGCCTATAGTCAAGAATTTTCTAAATCGGGCCCTGCATTTCACTAGCTCTCTTTAGGGATTGCGAAAGTGGAACAATAACATTTCCTTCTAGTGCTTCTTTATCACACAATTTAATTACATTGTGTTTTATACGTTTACAATCACTATGGAACGGCTTATTCCGAGTAGTTGTGTTGGGTAAAGGATCCATTAATTTTAATATAATAATCAAAATAACAGACGAGAAAAAAGCAAGCAAGCACAGTTAGTAACCGATTCTAAAGAATGTCGAGAGAATACGAGACTTTTCCCCCTCCTTCCTCAGCAACCTTAGCTACTGCGTGAATAGAATCGTCTTGGCACTATGCCAACCGTGGTTCTTCCTACTGTGGTCGGACAGTATGTAATTTGAGTATGAATGTATTGTGTATTAAGTTGTTACATGATCGTTAGAGATGTAGCGATTTCATTGAATGTAATGATCTGTAAAGAAATAATCCAGAGATTTACAATAATATATTCTTTATTGCACAAAATGCCTTTTATAAAACCAATAAATAGACTTATTTTTAGATACCAGTATTGGGTGCAAGGTAACTTAATAAAAGTTTGGGACTTGTGTATCTTGTTTTTATAATGTTGACCATCTTTTACATCACTAGAATTGCTGTAACTGAACTAGCTTTTATGAATTTTTTAACTGTAGTTTATTTAGAAATTTTTTCTTGGACTTCAAGTATTTTAAACTTTTAAATTGATTGTTTGTAGTATATTTCACAATGTTTCGTAATAAAACTATATATATATGACTATGGAGACAAAAAAAAAATGTACACAGTATGGAAAATTGAAGTCTATCAAAGGTATAATTGTTATTGTTGAAATAAAAATATTTAGTATTTTATAGATAGCAATAAAGGTCATTGTAATCAATGAAGCATTAGATATGTCGGCCATTATTGAAATACTGTTAGCAGTTTAGGGGTGTTGTAATTCTCTTTTGAGTAACACTGAAGTTAAAGGATACTCAGTGACTGAAAAGTAGAAATCTTATGTTATTGCTACCATGTTGTATAGGCTAGAAGTGGCAAAATTAAGCACAGCAGTGATAAAGAGACAAAAATTGTGGTAAACTTTTTTGATGTGAAAACTATAGAAGAAAAAAAAGAAGAGTTCTCAAACTTTTGTTACTGTCATAAACTCTTGGAACAGCCTTTCATAATTATGAGATGCTAACAAGAAAGATGTATTCATTAAGTATTATGTACATTTTTCAACAAATTTAGCAATAGGCATATAATGAAATTTTGCTTCTGTTAATATATAAGTAATGATACAATTCTGGCAGAAACAGAAACTAAATTATCAGACAAGGGCACAGTAAGCTTTACTTTTAAAAATGCTAGAAGCTATATAAAAACAGCAACTAGAAAATGAATTTTCGGTACTTCTCAATTATACTGACCTGCCACCAGCATTACACAAAAAGTCGCCAATTAAATAAAATGAATACAAGAAAATTCAGTCAACCATTTCTTTTCTGAATTCTAGATCCTTATTTATGCTTGAAACTGCTAAGCTTATTTAGAAAAAAAATTGGCTGTTTCTCATATTTAAAAATAGACTTTTGTGTGTATAAATTTTCATTTTGTATATTTTTTTGTTTTAGCAATCCTTATAGTCAAAAGATGAATAACAACAAAAGAAAAGGCAAAATGTCTGGTAAGTGATTTTTAGTTTATTATATTTTTTCTTTTTAACATAGTGAAAAATTTTCTCTCACTTAAAAGAAGTTAATAAAGAGAAGAAAAGAGTATAATTTTTTATAAATATATAAGGAATAGCAACTGAGAAGTTCAGATTTTTTAGCAGATCCTTTTTAATTAATAGTAAATTTTTATTTAAAAGTAAAAAGCAAGTTTTTATTTAAAAGTTACTTTAAAAGCAATTGAAACAATTTGTAAGGATTTCTATAAGTAATAAAAAGTTATAAAAACATTCCCAGGTATAAAAAAAAGTTTTATATCCTAACAACTTTTACATTTCCATTAAAATGTCTGCAGAATTATAAACTCTTTCTTTCACAATTGTCACTTCTCTCCCTTTTTTCTCAATGTTCAGTTAATATTATTTAGCGGTATGGTTGATATTTCTTTTATTATTTTTCATGCTACAATTGGAACAGAATTCAGTTGCTTCTCTAGATGTAAAATCTAACTTACAAAGCTGTGAAGTAGTTTATTAAGCTATAAAGTTCGTTAGTTAACATATTTAAGTATAAACAGTGAATATTTCTGTTCACTGTATATTCACTCTCTTTTGCTTGAATTATTTTAATATTTATCATTTTTCCATTTAACTCTGTTGTGAATTTTTTATCTTTATTCAGGAAAGCAGTTCAGTTTTATCCTAAATACAAAATGTTTTAATTTAGTAAAAAGTATATTTCCCGAGAATTATGTTTGATTATTGTCGTTTTTCAAAGTTGTGATTTTATGGTATGTTAGAAACCAAACTGTAGGGTTTCTCCCATTCTCAGAGAAAGATTTTTCAAGAAAATAAATGTTAATATGAAGGAAATAGGCTCAGCAAGAGTTTTAAAGGTAGTTTGTCATTTCCTTTATATTTTGTCATAAAAATTTACTGACGAACTAATGCACTGATTATTATACATCTAATAGTTAGTGTTCAATGATCCTATGTCTGAAATTTTACAGTTACAATCCATATTTGTATTGAAAAAAATGCATATGAAGTATTAAATATTTAAAAAAACATCCTTATACTTAAAAATTGTTTACACAGGCTCTAAATTTTCTAATAAAAACGATACTGTCTATATTTTAAGTGCTATTTGAAAACTTGCTCAATGTGTCATAATAATCCTAATAGTTACTAGTGTAAAAATAGTTACTATGTTAATGATCCTGTGTCCGAAATTTTTTAGTTACAATCCATATTTGTTTTGAAATAATGTGTATGAAGTATCAAAGATTGAAAAAAAAACTTTATATATAAAAAATACTGTTTTTGCAGGCTCTAAATTTTCTAATAAAAATGGTACTGTCTATATTTTAAGTGCCATTTGAAAATTTGCTCATTGTGATAAATTCTATGTTCCTGGTATTTGGATCTCAAGAGGCTGTATGAAAGGAAATTAGAGCTGTGTACTCTGGAAATTACATTCAATAATAAAAAGTACAAAATTTTCTTGTTCTCTGTTGAACTGTTATAACATGGTCATTGATGAAGCTATTGAAAATTGAAATTTTCAGTTGTCCAGTGTAAAAATTTTCTGAGTCAATAATGGAAACTTTTTCACAGCTGTTTTTGAAGAATTGAAAAAAAGTGGAGGTTAAACTTTTTGGATGTGTAACCACTTATATAATAAGTGCATTTATTAATATTGTAATTTTTTTTTTTTAGGTAAATCAAAGCATGATCATCCCCAACATGGTGATGGGATAGATGGTCACTTATGGTTTAAAGTATCAGTAAGTGTAAACTGATATTTCATTCTTAGTCATTTTTTTTAAATCTAAAATTGTTTAGAATATTTAATTTTGTTAAATTATGTTGGTTAATTTTCTTGATAGTAAGTCCCATGAAAATGTGTAATATTAATAAAAATTTTCATTATTTGGTTGTTGACTAGATTGTGCTATCAGTTAATATCTTTGTGTAAAATCACTCGTTCTTTATTAATTGTTTGAAAAAATTTAATTCACTTGTGCTGATAAAAGGCCTTCTGCTGGTAACTTGAATACAATCTTTTTAAAACTATGTTAGACTCCAAGGACTGGCACTTTTTTTAAATTGGGAGTTGTTTGGGTGACTGTAATGAAATGTATGTAAACATGAGTTTTGTTATTCATCATTAACCAAATAGGTGATTTACCAGTCCTCTAGCCATGATTTCCGTCAGATAAAATATAAAAATCATTAATTTTTATAGAATATGGAAATATTTCCATATAGACTTTTTCTGTGTGAACAAAAAATTGTATGCTACACAGGCAGTATTTTTCAAAGTCCTACAGGTGCAGGCATAATTTTTTCCCACTAGAATTCTTGAATCTGTAGTGTGCTCATATTTGAGTTTTTGGAAAAACTATTTTTAAAAAATGCTGCCATAACACTGTCTGAATGTCAGAAAAATTTAATATTTCATTCATTTATGCCTAGACTGATGAAAGAAAGTCTTTTCAAATCTTTTTTCTTCACCAGTGTGGCATATAAACTGAGTTTATCTATCTAAACAGTTTTTTTTAATGTATAAATGTAATCAGAAATAAAAAAAAAATCCATCAAGAAAGATTTAAAATAGTTTGCTGATACTAATGTTATACAGCTCCGATTAAAAAAATTAGAATAATGAAAGAATATATGGTCTAGGGAATTGCAAATCTAATTTATCAAATAAATAATCAATGATATCAAATATAAATTATAATATAAATCTGCATATTTTGTAGATTATAAAAATATGAACATATTACAATGAAATAGAAAATATATTTAAAGGAGCAAGTGAAAAGAAATTCAAAATATTAGAATACTTCATAACATGGTTTAAAAAATTAGAATAATGTAAATATATTGTACACAATTTAAACTCGAAGGGTTTTTACATGCTAATCAGTACTTTGTTGCATCACCCTTAGCTTTAATGACAGCTCTTAAACGGTTTGGCATATTATTGACTAAAGGTTCACAAATGTTTTTTATCAATATTCGTCCACATGTTCTTCAAACTAGAAATAAGATCTTTTTTGTCTCTTCGTGCAACTTCTTGAAGTCGTTTTTTCATAATTCCCCACAAATTCTTGATGGGGTTTAGATCGGGTGAATTCACAGGACAAGGGAATACATTTATTTCCTTCTCTTGGAGTCATTTAGTTGTCGATTTGGAAGTGTGGTAAGAAGCTGAATCTTGCTGAAACACTAAATCGTCATCACATAAATCCTCAGATGAAGGAATCATGAAGTGTTCAAGAATTTCTTGATACACTTCTGAATTGACTTTTGTGTAAATAATACACAGCCTACCTGGGCCTTCTGCAGTCATGCAGCCCCATACCGTGACAGAGGTCGCAAATTTAACCGAACGTTTTAAACACTCTTTATCAAAAGCTTCTTGTTTAAGTCTCGAAACATGTATATCTTGATTCTCATGGGACACACAAAACATACTTTCATCGCTGAAGAGTACCTTTTTCCAGTCATCTTGACCCCAAAATAGCCTTCGTTTACACCATTTAACTCTAGCAGCCATTTGTTTAGATAAGAGTGGCTTTGTCTTAGGTACATGTGATCTAAAACCTGATTTGTGAAGTCGTTGTAATGTTGTAGATTTAGAGGCGCTTACACCCGCTTCTTTCCATTTTCTCTGCAAATAACTCACACTTCGAAAGTGATGTTTCTTCACAATCTTTTTCAATTGCCTTTCACCTCTTGTTGAAGTTACTGGCTTTCGACCACTTTTAAGGCCGGACGATGGCCGAGTAGCTAGGGCACTGGCATTCAGTACCGGAGTCTGTGGGTTCGAGTCCCACTCTTGGCATGGATGTTTGTAGCCGTTCGGAATCGGCTTTAAGCTGTAGGTCCCGGTCTAATTAGCCCTCGTGTAGCAAAAAATGACCGTAGCGCTCCAAACCAAACCAATCGACCACTTTTAAAGTGTTTATTTTGAAAACACTTATTATTACAATATTTTCTCAAAACTCTACTCACACTGGCTTGAAAACATTTCACTTCCTTTGCTATAAATAGTTGTCTTCTTTGTGCAAGTGCACAATACGAAATTTCATAGCCTCAGATAAGTCGCTCTTTCGTCCCATATTAAGCAAATGCTGAACTAAAATCAAATGCCAAATTACTTTTCATTTTTGGCAGAACGCATTTTATAGTCCCGCAGCTGTTGTCTAAACCAACAGGGAAATAGTTACATATTCTAATTTTTTGAACCATGTTGACCAGACATTCTAATTTTTTAAATAATTCTAATATTTTTTTAAATAGTTAATTATTAGTATAGCAAATAAAAATAAACATTTGTTATATTTATAAATGTTCTGAAGATATTTAGACATTTTTAATATTTTTTTTCTGAACACAGTATGCAAATTGAGACTTTAGCAACATTAAACCCATTCTTTTACATTATTCTAATTTTTTTAATTGGAGCTGTATAATCTTGTATTATTTTGATTTTTATATAGGTAAAAATGTGTTAACCATTTAAATTTAAAGTTTTGCTCAATAATGATGCATATGTTATGAATGGAGGGAAAAAAATTTAGTCCAGCTAGTTTTATGTTCAGTATTAAGTTTTAACTTAAAGAATGTTACTGTAATTTCTATTTCTATTAAAGTATTTTATCGTTATTTTTTTAGGATGGTGTATTGATTGATGATGTTTACTAATTTAAGATATTTATTTTTTCACAGATACCCCGTGGTAAAACAGTTGGAAAAGAGTTCATTTTGAAAACGTTAGCCTCGTTATGTAAAGTAAAATTCACAGCATACAATGTAAGTTCTCTATATACTTTATAATCTGGTAAAAACTGATTCTTTCTTCTTTTCTGTAATGAAAAGTAAATTTTTAAAATTTATTTTCCAGTTTCAGTTCAACAAAAATAATGCTGAATTTTATGTAAATTCACAATCTACAGCAACAGCAATCAAAGAAGTAAGTCGTCGCGTCACAACTCCTGAAGGCTTCAAGGTAAAGTTATGTTCTAAATTTATATAATGGTTTGACAGGAACATTAGCATTTAAATATGATAGCTCACTAATAATAATAAAGTAAATTTGGCCTATTTAAGGTAATTGTTGCTACCCTCTTTTTGTAAACATTGTTACAGAATAAAGATGCTGTCAATTTTTGTGTCCACGCATAGGGGAATCTTTAGTTTTAGATTGTGATAAAAGCAGTGGCATATTCACTGATATATTTTCAGTATATTTTTCTTTTGTATTAGCATAGAATATTTATCAAATCTTATATGGAAATACACTTAGCTATCACCAAAACAACTAACTTTAAAATCAGTATTGCTTTTGGGTTTAAAGAAAGAATGCAAAATTATAGACTAAAATTTTGGGTAATTAGCTTTTCATTTGTATTTTCCATAATCTCAAAATTTTAATTTGAAGAAATGCAGAGTCTATGAATTAATACATCCATAAAGTTTTACTTTATCAGTTGCACACTTTGATGTATGGTGACTCCTAGCTGTGACTGAAACTGAGTATGAAAAGAATATTTTACATAAAATTTACTAAGAGAAATTTTTAAATTTTTATGTTCTCTTAGTTCATCAAAGTTAAAAAATTAAGTTAGTTAAAATTGTTTTGGGTATAATTATCCTGTTATCACAATTAGTTTTAAGGTACTTTAAGAAGCATTATTAATCTTCTAGCTATTCAAATTATAAACTGTTAATGTCATATCTGTTAATAGCTGATGTAACAACTTTTTTACCTTTTTGTTAGTGAAACTGTAGAATGAGTAAAATGAATAAAAAGTAAACATTAAAAAAGATAATTGCTAAAACAGGCTGAAATGCCCCGAAAATTTTCAGAAGATTAAGTTAGAATTTCTTATACCATATTAGTCGTATGCATAGCTCAATATAAATGTGACTTTGCTTTGCACGAGGTTAGTGTTTATTAAATTATTAGATATTTTAGCTGTTTAAATGTATCTGAAATGATTTTAAAAAATAAAACGTAAATGACTTTTTGAATGATGGCTGCTTAAATGTTCTTACACTGATTTGGTGTAACTTTATCTTTGAAATGACGTTATGTATGTAGTATCGCTGTATATAAATTCTGAATTGAGATGCATACTGTACAAAATTGATGGGAAGAATTACTTCAGCTATCATAAATTTAAAAAGTGTTATGATGAAATAAAAAGTTTGACCCAAACAGCTGCAGGAGTGTTTCTTCTTTTCCTTCTTGTTTCTTTCTTTCTATCTCTCCTTCTTTTTAAAATTCTACATGTTTGCAAAGATCCTTTATTTTCATCTGTTCAACATTATTATTATTTATTTTATTTTTGAGTAAGACTCTTTCAAATCCTGATTCTTACTGCTTCAGAAGTGGTGTTTTTGCTACTCCATCAGTGTGTACGCTTTTCAAAATACTCTGATTTCATAAGTAGTTAGCTCAAAAATTTCTAAAGTGTTAGGTTGTGTAAAATTTTATCATAGTTTATATTTTCTAATAATTTAATATATGTAGTGTTAATAAAGGGTCATAACTGCCCAGCTAAACATGTCAGTGCCATGTCAGGGTTGTCCAGAGTTGTACTTTCCCATATGTAACATATCCCAAGACAGACATCCTTGATGTTTTAACATGCTCTGCAATTTCTAGGTGTGAACTTTGGTAGATACTGGGAGGCAAGGGGACTTAAGGGTGGTATTTTATATCCTATTTCTGTCTAGCTGTGTTTTGTGCTCTTTTTGTATTCTGTCTGCGATTCGAACTTTTAAAAAAACACCCATTTTTGTTTATGTTTTCCATGTGATGAACTTTGCTTTTGCTTGTTTTATACTGCTTTAAAAAGTTAATTCGGGAATTAAATTTCCAGTGAGTGTCTTACCTTTACTTAAATCGCTATTAATGCAATGCATGATTTTAAAATAAGTTATTTTTTATATCTGGCTAAAATATTCTAATTGTGACATTTTATGAGAATTTAATCTTTAACCTTTTGTTTTAGTTGAGTGTGTTCGTAACCAGCTGTCACTGTCCTATTCCTTTCATTGATCAATCTGTCATCAATGCCATTAAGGTAGTGTATGATTTTTTTATGTCTTAGTGAATTTGTTGTAAATGAGAGAGATGCTTTTACAATTTTTTCAAAAATGTTCTTTCGTATTTATAAATAATTACAGAGGTCTCTGACTTAAGTATTTGAAGTTCATGGTATAGTTTTTGGGTCCCTTTTTAAAAATAATTTGAAAAAATGAATCATGAAGTTAAGTTAAATATTATTTTCTAATATTCAGTGCAATTTGTTTCTTAAACTGCATTATAATCAACTTTTTTTATGGACCAAGCAAGGCGAGTCTTTAAAAGTAAAGAAAAAGTCACAAAATGGCTTTCAGAAAATTGGTAAACACCTTATATCATCTAAATGTTTGTTTGTATAGCAAATCTAAGAAACATCTGTGCAAACCTTATTGCATTAAACAATCATATTGGCATGAAAGGTATGATTAAAGTTTATAAATTCCTTTTATTTTTGTTTGTAAGGATTGCTTTATCATTGAAATTTCTGTGCATAAGTTTATTAATAAATGTGTACATATATTTTCAGAATTGCATGAGCCCGTGCTATGACCCAGAAAGACATTCCCTAAATTTGATGAAATTTCATCATATATTTTGTAAGTAAAGCTAAAAGATTTTGGATGTTTGTGTTAATTATTTTGCTTTTTAAATACCTATATTCTTTCAGAGTTTAGGATTTTCTATTTTACATGTTAAATTGTGTATTGAACTTAATAATTAATGGCACAATAAAAATAAGTGAGATTAGATACCTCTATTTTGATTTGTGAAAGAAGATTCTTTGTTTATTATAATTTAGTCATCTTGTAGCAATGTTAACTTTATACTCAATACTGTAGTAGAATATCAAAACTATTTGGTTTGGGGGATGAAAATATACCTGCTAAATCATATTAAATTCTAGTTGCTAAAACTGGGGCTAGAAAAATTTTTGAAGTAGGAACATGCCTGGTTCAGTGTATGGTAAAAAAAGGAAGAACACCCAAAAATTATTTTATAAAATATTAGATTTATCTATTAAAATAGTTTAAAGATTTATAGTTGTTAATCTGTATAATTGTTACTGTTTTTTATAATTATAATTTATGAAAATTATTTGTATTATAATTATCCATTGTTGAAGCAAAAGCATAATCTTACTGATTTTTAATCACTTGAAACTGAGGTGTTTTTGACATGTATATATTCAGGGCTGTATTTATTTTTTTCAGTGGTATCAAAGCATATTGGCATGACTGCAGTCTATTTTATTTTTGTTACATATTAAAAAAACTTTTGCAACCAGTAGTAATGAGATTCACTACATGTGTTGACTTGTGAAATTTAACTAGTCCTTTAAATGTTTTTTAAAACATGACTTTAAGATAAGTTTTTTTGGTGTATGCTATTGCTAACTCCAGATTACATACAGTGCTGTAAATGTGCACATACTGTAAACTGTTGTATGTCACTGTTCTATGTATGCTTATGTGTGAATGATAAAAGTATGTATGTATGTGTAGTATGGGATGGGAGGTGAGTTGGGAAAAATACTAAAACCACTTCTACTAATGTTCTTAACTAATGTTTAACTTTATGAAGATTTTTTTTTTTAAGTGGCTTCTTATTGCCTTTAAACATCTTTTTCTTGCCTCTTACTTTCCCCTCTTAATTTATCATTGTCTTCTATCAATCCTGTATGACACTGTTTTTATCTACCCCTTTTTATTTTTTTTTATATTTCAACGTCGGTGAAGGAACAAAATACCTTTCTATGTATTTCTTATGTATTTTACCAATCATACCATATGTTTGGCTCTATATGATATGTCACTCATCATCATGATAAGTCTCATATCATCTGCTTCATTCTTTTTCAAGGTTTGAAGGTTAATGATAATACTACCTAATTTAATCCTCCTTTGTACCAAATATTTGTACATCTAACTATTTTTACCAGGTTTTTTTAAAAATTTTAATTAAATGTAAAAGTCATGTCTTATTTCTTAATCAACTACTTGATCAAGATATTTAGTATCAAGTAATATTTTCTATCTAGTATGAAGGATATTAAAAGATTAGAGAGGGATCCTCAAATGAAAAGACTATTCTGAAATTTTGGTGGAGTATGAAGCCCGGGGTCATATGGAAAGAATCGTTGAGAACAAATTACCCAATAATAATTATTTCTTACCACATCATGGTGTTTACAAGTCCAATTCATCAAGTATCCCCCTTCAAGTGGTATTTAACGCAAGCTCCCCTAGTTCTAATGGAGTTTCTTTAAATGATGTTTTATTAAGGGGTGATGTTGTCGAGGATATTTTTGATTTGATAGTTAGGTTCCGAACACATTGGTTCACATTTACTTTTGATGTTCAGAAGATGTTTCGTCAGATATTGGTGTCTCCACGTCAAAGAGATTTTTTGCGAATTTTGTAGTATGAAGATGACACGTATCAACCGATTACTTATAGACTGAAAATAATTACATATGGAACATCCTGTGCACCATGTTACGCAATACGCACGTTGAAACAGCTTGCAATCGATGAATCATCAAACTTTCCATTAGCTCCAGAAATCACTTTACGTGACATTAACATGGATAACAGGATTACGGGTGCAATTGACCTAAAAATTGCACAAACTCTACAAACGCAGCTAATTGAATTATTTGAGAAAGGATGTATGAAGTTGCATAAGTGGACTTCTAATTCTCGGGAGCTATTAAATAGTTTTCCTGGCTCTAATAGTGAACACGCATTTCCAAATGATAATCATTTTTTGAAAACTTTAGGTACGAATTGGTCACATTTCGAGGATTATTTCATTTATAAAGTTGATTGTAGCCAGGAGGCTAAACCCGCCAAAAGAAATGTACTTTCTGTAATCGTGAGACTTTATGACCCCTTAGGACTACTTGGACCTGTTATCTGTAAAATGAAGATTTTTCTCCAAAAGTTGTGGTTAGAAAAATTAACCTTTGATGACATTCTTTCTCAAAACCTGTCCAATGAATGGAATAAGTTAATTGCATCATTAAAGAGTTTAGAACTGATTAAAATTCTGAGATGGATACTTGCCGATACCCCTCAGATATTAGTGCTTCACTGTTTCTTGGATTCATCTCAAGCAGCGTTTGGTGCTGTTATTTATCTGCAGTGTATCTTGCCCGAAGATACATCAACATCTAGACTTGTGGCGAGCAAGTCACGAGTCTCTCCCCTGAAAACTTTAACCATTCTAAGACTGGAGCTCAGTGCTTATGTTCTTGCATCTCAGCTAAAAACAAAGGTTGAGCAGTCTCTGCATATTCAAATAGACAGTGTACAAATGTATACTGATTCAACCATTTCCTTAGCATGGATTAAGACAGTCCCTCGCTGTCTTAAAACATTTGTTGCCAACAGGGTTGTAAAGATACAACGATTGACTGAGAACTTTGTTTGGAAACATGCTCCATCTAGTTTCAACCTGGCAGACGTCATTTCGAGAGGACTTGATCTGGATCAACTGGATGACCATAGCTTGTAGTGGAATGGTCCCTCTTTCCTTCAAGAACCCTTTCTTCCAGACTCTGATGACCAACTTCAAGATGTGTCTTCAGATTCCCAATTTTTGTGTGAACTGAAAGATGCTACCTCTCATAATTTATTAAGTTTAAAATCTTCTGATTTTTTGACTACCTTTTTTAGTCTGAATAATAATTTTAGAAAATTGAGAAATTTTTTTTGTTTTGTAGCAAAATTTATAGCTAATTTAAGAGAGACGAGCAAAAATGGTCCTCTTTCAGCTGCTGAAATTCAGCAAGGTGAGCAAATGTTACTGATTATGCATTACGTCGATAAAAGTAAAAGCGGACTGTAGGATTAATTAAAACTTTATTTAAAACAAGCACATTAATTTAAACACTAAGTTAAAATGATAAAGTGGTGCCTGTAGGCACAAATGCAATGCCCTTGACAGAACTGACAAAATGTGTGCTCTTGACTGAGCTGAGAAAGTACGTGCTCCTAACAGACCTGATAAACTACGTGCTCTTAACAGAGCTGCCAAACAGAGTGCAACTCACAATTACAAGGCTATATATACAAAGCTTGGCGAAAGGGTTACAGTAAATTGTAAAAATCGTCAAGCCTGATTGTAGGTGCTAAATTGCCGAACCTGTTCGTGGGCACTAACAAACTGCCCGACTGTGCAAGGTAACAAACATTGCACATCATTATATACAAATTAACATGACTTAAAATGACAACTATTATAATTGAGAATTGATGTACATAAAATAGAGCAATTATGAATTTATAAAACAATACAATACAAGAATCAATATAAAATACAATCATAAAAAATCATACAAAAACAAACAATGTTAACATTCATTACAAAATCCTCAGGCAGAGAACTCTGCTGCACCAGCGAAATCCACTTACACTCACCCTCTTGAATTTCTTAATTAAACTGTCTAAGCGCTTTTGAGCAGTTTGTTTTGAATCTCTTAATTTAGGGGGAAATTCTTTCATGGCCATTTCTACCATATATTTACCATTATCATTTCTTTAAGCATCATTGTTTTTTTCATCGTTGATTTAAAGTGTTCCCCACAAAAAAAAACCCAGATTCATCGCTTTCAAAACAATTTTCATTGATTGAACCCATTTTCCAAAATTTTTCGATTAAGACGTCAATTGGTTCCTTTTTTGTAACCTAACTACAAAATTTATGGTTAAAATCCCCTTCCTTACTCGAACTAGCAATATAGCCAAATTGTGAATTTTGAAATATAAAACTATCAATAGTATATTTGCCAGCTTCCAAGATCTCAAAAAGAAAGGAAGCTGATAACAAAATATCTATTTTATGTGATTGACCCAGATTTGGATCTGCTAAACTTAAACCAGAAGGGAGGTTTAACTTTTCAACGGCAATATTACTAGAAGGAACAAAATCAGTTATTTTCGGAATAACGACTTTAGAAAAAGATTCATTTGAATTTGATATCTGCATAAATTTTAGAATTTATGAGTTACACTTCCATTTATTCCACTAAATTATTCCACTAAATTAACATTTATTCAACATGTTACTTTTAATTTTCTTTAATCCCAATTCACCTGCCAAACGAGATGAAATAAAATTATTTTCACTACCCGAATCACATAATGCCCTCAGTGGAAGTTGGGTGCCCATCTTGTTTTTAACATAAACAATGATAGTTGGCAAAAGAGTTGATTCAGAGCTCTACTTTTTCGAGTGCACCTCTGTTGAATGCAATGAAACTGAAATATCACCCTGGGTTTCTGAATTACTGACTTTTCCAATAGGAATTTGTTGACCGGAAACCACAGCTGCAGATAGTTTGACTGAATCTTTAATTCCTGTGTTATGCTCAAAAGGCTATTGTGATGATGAAGGCAATGCTTACACGTTCTATTGCTTAAACATGATATAGATTTATATAGATTAGATAAGCAACTAGTTGATACCCGTCAAAGCATGACGGCTAGATAGTAAATAAATGTACTAATACACAAATTATACTCAGCACATTATTGCCAAATGTTGAAAATCATAATGCGCAGAAACAAATTAATGTGTTTAAGCGGACTTGTGTTTAGTGATTATCTAAAGCCAGATTTTAAAATGTCACAGCATGCACAGAAAACAATTTTTTATATAAATTTTTTTTATCGTAAATTATCGCTAATTAAACAGCATGAAATAAACAATTTCCATGAGGTTTAATCTTATATTCACAAACATAATTATCATAAAAATAAAGATGGCAGAGAGAGATCTAGAGAGACTCCTCGGTACAAACGTGTTTATTATTAAAACATGTCACTGAGCATGCGCAGAAACAGTGAGTTTCTAAAGGCAGATTTAAACATGGCACTGAGCATGGGAAGAAATCAATTTTTAATTGTAAATTATCGCCAATTAATAGAAATTGCGGTTACAAAAACCAAATTTGACAAATCTACTGATTACAATCTTTTGTTTAAGACCAATATGAAATAAATTGATGCAGTAGTTTTCTCTCACGGATTGCCCTAAAAGTCGGCTTAGCAACTTAAATATATAGATTTGTGCAATAGGTATTCCTAATTAGATTAAGCCTAGTTAAGGGGTCCAATTTCAGGAAGGAATTGCATTTGAATAAAGGGTGAGGTTGTGTACCCTTACATGCAACGCAAACGTTTTTAGAATTGTTTTTAGCTAAAAATTGAATTTGATTTTCGGTGGGATTCAAATTGATGTCTTGGTTTTATAATAGCACCAACCGTTTGAATATTTTCCAACATTAAGCATCTTTTTTCTAAGAATTCAATAAAAGTAATCCATTTGGGCAAATCTGAAGTATCCAACGGAAGCTCAAACTGTCTTTTTGATTCTTTATCTAATTTTTTGACCAAAATATTTATCAACAATGTTTCTGAAAATTCATTTAATTCTAAATCTATGCTTTTAAGAGCACGAATGTGCTTTTGGCAAGTGTCAACAAACATTCTTAAGCCCTTTGCAGATTCTTGAAGTGGAATTTCTTATAAGATTTCATTAAAATGACTGTTACAAATCAAACGTTTGTTATCAAAACGATCCGATAACACTTTAAATAATGAACAATAAGTATCCTCCAATGTAACGATTTCTGTAGCCGCACCGCTAAGAGTAGATTTAAGTAGAACAATTTTTGATTTTCCGATACTATAGCATTTTTGTGAATTAAATTATTAAACTGCAATGTAAAATTCTGCCAATCCTGGTAATGACCAGAAAACTTTGGGAAAGTGATTTTAGGGAGTCTTATATGGATACCTTCAGTCTTGGATTCCGAGCATCTGTCCACAATCACTGTTTCTTTAGTACTAGAGATAAGAATTTTTTTCTGCCTCACCTCCAGTCTTTCATACTCATCCTCTAAATCCACCACTAAGCCTTCCAGAACTTCTAAATCTGCAGCATCCACTTCTTCGTAGTAAGCGTTCTTTATTTCACAAAGTGAAATCTTGATATTTTGTAGGTTTTCTAGCTTCATTTCATGTAGAAGTCTGTCCTTGTCCTTATCGGAGTCCAGGAATGTTGATAATTTAGTGATTGAGGATTTCAATGCTCCTCTTTTTCGATTAATTATTTTACTGCTATCTCTTGTAGACATCATGCGAATTTGTAAATTCCGGTCGTTATGGACCAAATGTATATGTTACTGATTATGCGTTACATCGATAAAAGTGAAAGCGGACTGTGGGATTAATTAAAACTTTATTTAAAACACTAAGTTAAAATGATAAAGCGGTGCCTGTAGGCACAAATGTGATGCCCTTGACTGAGCTGACAAAATGCGTGCTCTTGACTGAGCTGAGAAAGTACGTGCTCCTAACAGAGCTGATAAACTACGTGCTCTTAACAGAGTGACAAACTGCGTGCTCATAACAGAGTGAACAAACTGCGTACTCTTAACTGAGTGCAATTCACAATTACAAGGCTATATATAGCTTGGCGAAAGGGTTACAGTAAATTTAAAAATCGCCAAGCCTGATTGTAGGCGCTAAATTGCTGAGTCTGTTCCTGGTCGCTAACAAGTATGAATGATATTTTTTACCATATCGTATAATATGTGGCATTGCTTGTATTTTCTAATATTTTTATCAAGTGAATTGAGTAATTATTTTATTTTTTCTTTAAGATAAATAATTTATACTTCTTTACAGCTTTTAAACTTCATGGACTGTATCTACCTCTACGTCGATCTGTAGTGTTTTCAGCAGTTGTAAAAATTATCAAAGAAAATATTCCAGAGGTAAAATCTTTAAGACTTAATTAATTTGAATTAATTTTATGATTTCAGCAAGATGTGAGCAAGAGTATCATATTTATTACCTTGTTCTCCAGAACTTTTTCTGAAATTTTTTTATAGTGTCTTGTCCTTTTTAAAAATATGAGCCTTTTGAATCAGTATTACTGAGGAGGAAATAAAGTATTTAAAAAATTTTAATTATTATATTTATTCAATATTTCCTGTTGAATCATCTCCTGGAAATAGATTTTAATTTCTTCATTTATTGGAATGCATAATATATTAAGAATTTATTTATTTCCTTTTTTTTCAGTCTAGAAGATGATTCTATTACTAATTTGAAAATGCTACTTGAATATTTAACCAATCTAATAAATTTCTGTTATTTTAAAGCTACATCAGAGTTTGTGCAGTCTTAATTTTTTTAAAAATATAAATAAATAAAAAAATAAAATTGAATGATGTGCTTTGTAGTTTTTCTGCTCATTTTAGCACCCATATTGTAAAAGATTCTCTGTTGTGCTCTCAGTTTACCAGCCTACCACTCAGACAACTTTAACAATCTGTAATTTTCTTTTCCAAAAAATATTGTACAGAAATAAGTATAGGGATCATAGATAGGGATGTTATTACATTAACTGAAATGAACTATTAAAGGTAAAATCTTGTAATGTGTCTAAGCCAGTTCTTCCTTTTTTCGTTACTGCTCTTTTTCCAGTGAAGATAGATATTCTACACAAATCTTGCTAAGTGCACAGAGAAATTACAGTGCACAAATTTTGTTAATTTGTCTCTATCCGTACATTCTATCTGTGTGTACCTTGTCACAGTGTTTTTACTAGTTGCTTGAAATCTTTATATTTATCGTAAATTTTATTTAGGTTTTTCAGTTATCAGGCTGAGGGCATTTTGCAAAACAGATCATAATTGTGCATTGTTGTAATATTCAGCTTTTGGATCTCTCATTTTATCATTGCATTTAGGCATTAATTTATGATGCTGTATGAGAGACAGTGAAAAAGTTAAGAAACTGGGTTGATCAATAAACTTATTTAAAATAGATTATTGTATCTTTATCACAATGATCTGTTAAACCATAATTGGGATGTTTTACTCAATATAAATAATAATGTAGATACAATTGATCTTGTATGAAGTTCCTCATAAATTATTTATTTTTGTACTATGTTGTTTCTAATCATCTGATGTCTGAATTAAATTCAGATGAGGTCCATGAAGTTGTTGACTTGGGTAAAATCAATGATGAGAATAGGGTTTGTAATGGGATCTTCTCTGGTAAGGCCGGGACACACCAAAATGTGCTCCAGTGAGGCCTGTCGGACATGGCACTTACTGCAGATGGAAAAGATCTTTCTTCCTCTGTCTAAAACGGCTCCTGAGGTGTTGACTAGCAAGCCTAGAAAGTGCAGTTCAGGAGCTTCTATTGCAAAATTTATTTCCAATGGTGTGTTACAAGACTATATAAAAACAAACAAACAAAAGAGAACTAAAAGTCTGTGAACCCAAGTCTCCTAGCTATCCAATATTTCTCCCACACTGGAGCTGGAGGTAGGGCGGGGCAAGACAGTATATGGGTGAAGTCCATGTCCTCTTCTCGATTACAGAGTTTGCAAAAGGGTTTTGAAATGATATTTATATGGCAACTCTATCACATTATAGGAAAAGGGGAGTGCCAGGGTGACTCCTCTTTTATCAGTGATGAGTGGGTGGGAGTCAGCCAAGAGATATTATCTAAAGCCTTTCTAACAGAATATAGTTCAAGGTTAGTAAGTGAAGTGCTAGAGAAAGATGTATCCTCACAGCCCTCCTTAGCCAATTTGTCTGCAACTTCATTGCCATGAATATCCACATTTGAAGGAATCTACTGGAGGTTAACCGCATGAGACTGAGAAATCATCTTCAGCCTGCTTAAAATAGAAACTATTTTTTTACTGTAAATTGTATATTGTTGTATAAAATAAATTTCATAAAATACAATTACTTACAAGTAGATTTTAGAACATTAGTTAAATTATTAACTTGTTGATTTCTTTATATTATTTTCATCACGTTTTGAAACTTTCAATAGTAATCGCTTAAAATGCTAAAGGCATCTTGCCTGGTTAAGATATGACTCAGCATCTGATATGTGCATCATTATGAAACCCTCGTTGATGAACAATTTTTATTACTGTAGTTTTTTTAAAACAATAATATATTTTCAGAAATTTATTTTATCATAATGAAGTTGGTCAGTTATTGTTACTTTGACAGAGAATGGATGTTATAATTACTATGACTAAATCTTTTGTAAATCCATAAGTGTTTAAATGTGAAGGAAGCTTAAATGTGCCGTTTGATTGCTTCTAAGTGCTGAAATTAGGTCTGTCTTGATGATTTATCATCTACTTATCTTGCTGTAATTTATTTTCTCCTGGTAATTAGTGGTTGTGATCTGTAAATGAAATGGAGATATAAAATTTTTTAATTTTTCTGATCTTGAGCAACAGATTTCTTTGATTGAAATCTGCTTATTGTTCATGTATGAACCCTATGTATGTTGTACTAGTAAAAATTTAACAAAAAGAAGTCAATTAGCAATGGTGCATTTGTGACTAGATCTAGCTAATTAAATGGTACATTTCTACATCTCTTATTAAGGATCTGTTTAATTCTAAGAGGTGACACAGTTTCAGTTGCAAAGTCCTGGTTTGGTAATTATGTGAGTGCCACTTAGTTCTTATTTGTATGTAGAAAGAGCTTATTAAGTATGTAATTTTAAAGTCCTGATATGTGATAGGGACATTTTTAGTGGGATTGTGAGCATGTGAACAGGTATAAGAATTCCAGAATATGCCAATTGGCTGATAGCTCTTATATTTTGTTGACTGAAATTAAATTATATTTAAGTGTTTTCATGTATTATATCAATATCTGTGATCTCATTATATCAATTTTTAAATTTAGTTGGAATCCTAATTTTCTTTTTCTTATAGATTGAAATCTTGCTTCTCAATGACAACAAACTGTATTCACTTGAAGATGCTGGTGCTTTGATACCTGATTGTAAGCAGTTGAAGTCAATTAACTTACGTTGCAATAATGTAAGTTTAATCATATGATTTTTTTTTCAAAATTAATGATTATTACTGAAATAATTTGCCCCAAAAATGTCCAACACATTGTACACTTAAAAAAGATCTTTCTAAATTTTGTGACTCTGAGTTTCATCAAAGGTTGCCTACAAGTTTGGGAAAACTCTGAAGAGTCAAGTGTAAATGAGAAATTTTTTTTTCAAAAAGTCAGAGATTTTAAACATTTTGAATTTCTGTCTTGAAATTGCTGAAATTTTCATTATTAATCTGCTGCTATGGCAAATCAGTATTTTGTCACACCATACTCTATCAAGGCAATCTTGTCCTATGATAATCCCTATACTGTATTAGCAGCAAATAGAGACGTCTCTCTCCCATGATTGGTTGAATGCAGAATAATGTCATAAAGGCAAACAAAATTGTTGTCAACTTATTGTGAAATCCATCCTTATTGTTGTGGTGTACTTTTTATTTATGTTTTTGTGATAATCAAGTCCAAACCGCAAGTTTAATTTTTGTTTGTGTTGTGTAATGTGTTGTGATGACATGTGCCCTTATGCTGTCAAATACCCCTCTTACTAGATTATTTGAGTCTTCACTCATTTTATATAAAACTGTTTGAACACGTAATTTTGGAACTTAAGCTAAATAAAAGTCATCTGTAGTTTTTCTCGCTCCGGTCTATAGATTCTGAACTTATCTGTAGAATGGTATCAAGGGTGTAGAATGGTGTAAATATTTTGCTTACTGTAGAGTTTGAAACTACCATATATCATTTCAGTGTCTAGGGATTTAATGTCAACACTTTGATATCTGATGCTCAGTGTTGTTTTATTTTTCAGGTGACAAAATATAAGCACTAATATATATATTTTTTAAATTCCATTAAGCTTGCATTATTATTATTATAATATGCTGTTAAATGTAATTTGCTCTTGTTAAAGGAAGCAGCTCAAAAATTAAAAACTCTCATATTTTATACTTTTTTTCTAATTATAAATTTTCTATGTCAGTAAAAAAAAAAATTAGTAGTTTTTTATTAATCAAATTTAAAAGAAACTAGGCTTTCACTAGTATGGAAACACATAAATTATTCATGTATTTTCTTGACAGTAGTTCTTTCTGCTAAATATGATCTACTTTTACATTTTTAAGGCAGGAAGTTATATAATTGTAATATACAGTTTTGTCAAAGCAAAAAATGTTTTTAAAAAATAGTGTTATAAACTTCAAATTACATTTTCTATGTTGCTGAGCAATATTTTAGCATTTTTTTTACTAATATCTAATTTCTGATTCATATATTAGTGAAATAGTGTATAGAGCTTATCTTCCATGTTAAAGCTCTTTTCTTGCTGAGCTTAAATTCTGATAAGTTCATTAGATCCATACAGAAAAAGGACTGTAAGAACTGAGTAGGTTCTTAGTGAAAAAAGGTTGATTGTAGAATCCACATTAATATAGTGATTCATGGGAAGAGGTCAAAATATCAAGTTTGAGAGCAGTTGAATCGAAACCACATAAATGATGAGGTATTTAAGGTGGTGCATCACCTCAAATACCTCATGGGGAGTATCTTGAGTTAATGGGGATAAAAAATCTGAGTTTTGAGTAATGTACCACCTTAAATACCTCAAAGTCATCCATGTGGTTCAGGTTCAACTTTTCTCAAACATGATTTGTTGACCTCTTCCCATGTATCAAAGGTATTCATATTAACTTTTAGAGGTCTGAACCCTGTAAAGAAGGTAATGATTCATTGACTAAATTTTTTTGTGTAATGGTCATTCTTTCTTATTCATGGGTTTAAACAGATTTGGACAGAATAGAGTAGTTTGTTGTGCATGAAGAAGTGCTTGCTCCTTTTTCGTCGGGTAAGGAAAATATTTTCTGTTTCCAGAAGTATTGCTTCTGAAGCAATACTATTGTGTTGTGCAAATTTTTGTTGTCTGCTAGCAGCTTTAAACTGCAAGAGGTTGTTTTGCTTTATCAGTCTAAAACTTCGAATTAGCTTTTAAATCTTTTTAATGTGAGATTACGTTCCTCCATAACAGTCCGTGGTAAAGCAAAATTTCAGACGTTAAAACCATCATCATGAGCTATAAATCAAGAGTGGCAGAGTAAGTTCCAAGATGCCACATAAACCTTTATCTGAAGAACAAAAAGCATTGTCCAAAAAAAAAAAAGAAAATGGTTGAAAGAATTTATTTATTTATTTTTTAACACTCCGTCGGGCTCATCTCGAAACTTATGTCATTAGGCGCGGTGTATCTGTCAGATACATCTGTTTTATGTGTTTTCTGTTAATTTGTATTACTTTAAATTTTCTATTTTTATTCTTTTTAGGTCCAGGCTTTTACACCTGGACCTGTTTTTATTTTTTAATTTTTTTACAATTTTTATTTTTCACAGAACACCAGCTAATAGAAGTAGACCGATAAAGGCTTTTATTTCAATATTATCTGTTAGTCTTGCATCTCTTTCTCTACTACATAGATTAGAAACTGCAGAAATGTATCTTTTAGTGCAATCACAATCATTTCCAATATTTTATCAGAAAAAAAAACAGTTCCAAGAGCCGTATGTAGATTTATACCTTTCGCACTTCCGATTACTCCAGGAAATTTTGTGCTAATATTCTGCGATCTACCTTTGACATTTTTTCTTCCGATCCATTTAGTACTATTGTATTTTCCTACATAAAAATCATCATTATTAGCATCATAATCAAGTTCTGAGTCATTATAATCACTTTCACTGCTATCAGAATCAACTTCACATGTTTCTAAGATATCTTCTTCGTCATCATCACTTTCATCAAATTCTTTAGCTTTTAATTCCTAATTTCCATCACTAAATATAATACTATGAACTAGCTCAAGATCTTTTTGATTATTCATATCTAAAAAGTGTTTAGATGGGAAAAGATAAATAAAAAATGTACAGGGAATCTTGATACTTCCGTAAAGCTTCAAGAGACAAACGTTATCGGGCGCGTGTATCTAAGAGATACAAAACTTCAAAAAATCTTCAAAACGGGAAATACTCCTAGACGGAACTGGTCGTTACTGCATTCCACAGTAGCAGGTGGCCGGATGGACAGATACTGATACGGTCAAGGTTGTCAGAACAAGTTTTAGGGGACAAAAGCAGAGATATTGACACGCGCGTATCTGTCAGATCAACGCACCCGATGGAGTGTTTAAAAAAAGGTAAGTAAGCAATGATAAGTAATCCTACATTATTAACCCACGGTAGTTTCGTTAGAAGAGACTACCTGAATTTTTTTTCCTTTTTGAACCTTACTAAATACTTGATGCAAAAGGTCTAGCTTTTCCTGTATCTCGATATGTGGTATATCTAACTGAATAAGTTGAATCACAGCCTTCAGCATACTTTTGTATTTAGTATGCTTCTAAGCTTAATCAGTTTTAGAATTTGATTTAAAGGGAGAGGCGTTAGACTCTTCCTTTCCTTTTATTCCCCTAATGAAATAAAGTTAGAAATATTACTAGAAGTATCGAAATGCAACACAGACACAAAGTGACCCAATATAGTTGACTTAATGGTACTAATCGACTTGTTTGGCTCAAGGTACTCATAAATTTTCAATCAGTAAATAAGCTCAATATCTAAAAAGTGGCAGTAAAAGAAGGTGGAACTATTAATATATTGATTACATATTATGGAGTGTACAAACTCTTTAAATATTTGAGTTTAAAAAAAGACTCGTCTAATAAAAGATATTTTATTCTTTTTCAGTTGAGGTCTATGAATGAGTTGAATTACCTTAAAGGACTTGATTTAGAAGAATTAACTTTAGATGGTAACCCTCTGTGTGATGAGTTTAGGGATAAATCTTCGTACATCAGGTAATAGTACATTATCCTTTATGCCCGTAGTCAGATGTTGTTATTGACAAATTGTTTGACTTTAATGGATTTTATTATTTTCATGCCCTTGTGTAATTGAAAGATGCAGTTTACTTTCAGGCTGGTGGTAATGGTGGCTCTTATTGGATGAGGTTGTCATTATGGACCAGCTAATGTGTTTTTATCTTTATAAATGCTCCTTTTGCTTAACAGAATATGAATAAGCTAATAGCATGCATATTATATTGTTTGAATCATTTTATAATTCAAATTTTAATTTAATGTTAACAGAGTAAACTTTTCTTTGTCTCAAAATGGCTTTTGAGTAAGCTTTATCAAAATTTAAGTGTGCAATATAACTTTTGTTTTAAGCTTTTAATTTTGTATTATTAACATTTTATTGTAAGAAGTACATATGAAGGGTGTCCTTCCCTCTGTTTATTGTATTTTTCAGTGCTGTTCGAGAGAGATTTCCTAAACTGAAACGTTTGGTAAGTTTTCTTTTTCAATACCTACATATTACTGAGCCTTCAGTTAGATATTCTCCGAAAGAAATAATTTTTTAATGTCTCTGCATTGTATGAAAGATATAAAAGATATAATTCTAAGTTCTTAAAAAAATAGCCAAGTCAAAACATCAAAGAATTTTTGTACATATTTTTTGGTTATTATAATTATTTTTAAAAAATGTTTTTCTCTTATTTAAGGTAATGCCATGCATTATTGTTAGTGAATAATGGTTTTAACAAATGGATTGAGTGGGAAATAGTTTGTACTGAATCTGAATTGGGTTTCTCATATGCCAAGCATAGTGAAATTTATGAATTATGTCTTTTGCTTTTTCTTTGATTGGAGCAATCAACAAAGAACACAGTTATCAAATTTATTAATTAAAAAAATTAATTTTCAAATAAGTTTAGTCATTGGGAGATCCTCGCTATAATGTGTCTTAAAGCATAAAAGAGTCAGCAGATGAAGTTAGCTGACATTTATGGCCTTAAAAAGCCTAAATCTTTTTAAGAGCATCTTATCAGAATTTTCTTGCACACAAGCTTTTGTATGTAACATTAAAAGTGGGAATATGATGTAGTAGTTTTGACATCTGCAGAAACTTATCTTTGTTAATTACTATTTAACATAGAGAGCCATATTTAAAAGTAGTTTTTGCCATGCAGAATTGTTATGCCTTTGACATTTCATTTTGTTACCACTTAAATATGTATGTATTGTTCAAAACAAGATTTTTAAGGCCATATGTGTGTTATATGCTGTTAGTCATTACAACAATTTAATTAATGAGCTTTTTTACTTTGAAGAATTTTTTTAACTCCCTGTAAATCTTAATGTGCTTTTAATTTGTCTTGTATTAAGGATGGTCATGAACTACCACCATCTATTGGATTTGATTTAGGAGTAGAAACATTGCCAGTTTCTAAAGTAAGCATCAATTCATTCTCCCTTTTACATAATAAACATATATTAATTTATCATATTTTTCATCATCTGGGGATTGTAATATGTTATCTTTCTTTTTCAAATTCATAGAAAAGCTTCTTTGCTGTTGAAGTAAAAGATTTGGTGATCCAGTTTTTGGATTTGTAAGTACTTGTTCTGTAATTAAGTGATCTAATTAAGATAGTGATTCTGCTAATTAAGTGATCTAATTAAAAAAACTTTGTTCAGGTTTTTTTTATAAAGTTTTTGCTGAGCATCTTAGCATCTTAACAGAGTGCATTTCTCCCCCTTGCATTTAATGCATTTATAAATACACTCTACAATCAGCATTTTGAATACTAACAAAATGAGTAGTTATCAATTTTTTCATAAACATTTCAATTTTAAGCACTATTTATTTCAGGTGCAGTTTCAATTATTATTAATTTATTAAGAGTTGATATAATTTATTCTAAAATGGTAATTTGATTAATGCAATAAACAGTTGATCCTAGTTCAGTATCAAGAAAATTGATGCTAAGAAAAGAATAACTAGAACTGCTTTAAATTAATTTTTTATTACTCTTGTTGATTCTAGAGCGTAAGGTAGAATTTTAAGCTGTTTTTGTGCTAAATTCATTAGAGAGGCGTATAATGGAAACTAATAGACTTTTTTTTTTTAAAGAGATGCCCATTCATAATTTATTGTTTTAGGTATTATTCCATATATGATTCAGGAGATAGATCAAGGCTTCTGGATGCATATCATGATCAGGTATTATCATCCACTTATTTAGTTTCTTGTGTATGTCATGTCCTTTATCTGTTTGTGACGATTGTAATTTTTATAATCTAATTATCTTTCTGTATTATATTTCCATCATTCTTATGTTTTTTTAATTAATTCATAAATTGCAACTTAGTGTTATGCTGAATAAAAATTAGAGGTTAATTGAAATAGGCTTAAAAAACATTTAAAATTTTTTTTATTGATATGCTCTTAACATCATTAAATAATGTTCCTTGGTGCTAAAAATCTACATATAAACATACAGGTAGTTTATTACTAAAGTTTAAGTGCCTTCTTTTCCATATAATTGTTATATTTCTTAATTCTTTATTTTGACCTGGAATTATCTCTGTAATTTTATATTTATCAGCTTATATAATTTTACTGTATATATTTAATGGGGTAATTGTTCTTTATACCAATTTCAGGCTTCCTTTTCATTGTGTTTATCAAAAAATACCCAAAAGTAAGTATGTTATCTTTAATATGTAGTTTTTTTTTAAAAATCTGACTTTACAGTAGTGAGCATAGTTTGTTTTTCCATTTCAGAACTAATCAAGGCACCTTGGGTGCTTATGCTGTTGATAATCGAAATCTTCTAAGAGTAAATGATGGCAGTAAGTTAATTTATTAATATTCAGCATATCCCTGGAAAATGGTTTTAGCTCATAATCGCTGTACTTTAACTGAAATGTGACCATGTATTTTACATATGGCTATGCATTTTATTACAATGACTTTTACATCTTTTATTTGATTTTATGCCTATTTTAAATTTTAATTTACAGGAAAATGATTGCTAACCTAGTAATACTAATCATGTGTTAAATGTTAACGTATTTTGATAATCATATATTCATGTATGAGCTATGAGTGTACTTGAAGACTAAAATTCTTAATTGTTGTTAGTATTTTTTATTTTACTTGTATAAATTCTATCTGCTAAGTATATTAGACGTTATAAATGCTGTTGACTATATTTTAAAGTATTTGTTTTGTTCTTATTTACTTTTAAGGTGTTAGTGTTCAGTTTTACCTTATAACTCGTTTTTGTATAACATTTAAATGTATTTTTAGTGTACATGAACTTTTATAGTACTAATTCATTTAACAGTGAGTCATTCTTATAACTGTTCAAATAAGAATTTTTAAAAATTGTTATTGAATAGATGATTTTTTAGGAGTATTTTTAGAAAGAAATGTATGAAATGCAGTCAATTGCTACTTTATAATAATTATAATTTTGTACTTATGTATTTATATTGTTTTTAGATGAAAGATTTAAATTGCTGAAACAAGGAAAAATAAGTGTTGTAAACGCTCTCCAAGAATTGCCTCAAACTATGCATGATCCCTCATCTTTCAGTGTAGATATTTTTCATGTGTCTGTAAGTTTTAAAGCCATTAATTATTTTAAACTTATGAATTTTGTACTTCATATGTATAAAATTTCTGAAAGAGACTATTTTTAGTATATCATTTGATTTACATAGATTTTTCTAAGTTTCTGACATTTTCCCTGTGAATGCTGTAATTTTATTATTTTTAATGTTTGCAAAAGTTTGGGAATTAGACTAGAATTTCTGGAAATGTAGATCCTGTTCTGTCAGATTGGTAAATGGAGAAAAGGTATTTTCCAAAAGATCCTTCTTTTGGAATTTTTTACTTTTGACTGTAGTAGTCTTAGATATGAAACTGAGTTTATAAATAACTCATAATTCGTTATGGCATTAGTTATCTTTGTTCATATAGTGAGTATCTTTTAACATTCAAACACCATTTTGAGATCCTTCATATCTGGATTTGTGACACTCCTTTGGCATGAATGTTTTTAGCCATTAAAAAAAAAATTTTAAATTGGTTCAAGTCCTGCTCTGACCAACCAAAGTTGCTTACTTTTGGTGTCTAAAAAACATGTTATTTGTTATATTAGAGGCTTTTAAAGTTGTTAATTGAGAGGTATAGAGATATATTTAATTATTATACAGGGTTAGCACAAATGAATGACCGGATTTTAAATATTTATATTTTCAAAACTATTACTCATATTGCGATAATAAGTGATGTACGAAATTAAAGAAAAATATACCAAGTGTTATTTTTAGTTGCAAATGTTTGATCTGTGACCCTTTTGTTACACGACAAACATCTAATCTGTAATCAAGTTTGTTCCATACATTTTGTAGTATAACACTGTCAATGGTTCCTGTCAGTGGTGCTGCTCAAATGTGTTCTTTAAGTTCTTGCAGTGTTTTCGACATTGGTGGTGCATAAACAGTGTCTTTGACGTAACCACATAAAAAGAAATCACATAGCGTTAAGGTCCAGGGATCTTGGTGGCCATGTGATTAAGGGTAAATCACTGTCACCTGCATGCTCCATTCATCGGTGTGGAAGCTTCTCGTCTAAGTAGGGATGTACATGCAAAGACCAATTGGCTGGGGCTCCATCCTGTTGAAACACAAAATTGTCATGCAGTTGGGGGAATAACCAAATTTGCAACATGTCCAGATAATTGCTACCTGTTACCATTTTTTTCAGCAAAAAAACTTGTGTTTTTCTTTAATTTTGTGTATTACTTAGTGTACTATGTGTAATAGTTTCAAAAATATAAATTTTTAAAATCCAGTCATTCATTTGTGCTAACCTTGTATGGTAATTTCATCTTTGTATTACTTCAGATGTAATTTTTTTTCTTTTCTTTTCAGCCCGGTCTCATGAGCTTTTCTGTCCTTGGTGTATTTAAAGAAGGTTTGTAAATTTTCAGATCTCATTTATGTTATATTTCTTGGTATAAGTAACTCATTCCCTTCCTTAAAATTGTGCATAACTACTTTCAGTTGGTGCGGAGATCAATAGTGCTACATTGAAGACCTTTAGTAGAACATTTGTTGTTGTTCCTCTAAATAATGGGTAAGTGTTATTTTTAGGTTTCATAAAGTTTATCTAGATTAAAAGTCTTAAAAGTTCAGTATATGGAATGCAGTAAAGAATCAGCTATTTCAACGGTGTCCATGTCCCAAAAATATATATATTGATGCTAGAAAATTACATTTGATTAGTTTAGTCCTACAGTCATATTTGTCCTATCTCGGAAGCTGGTTGTAGTTTTCCCTCTAATTTCATTTTCTCAGTTATGCAGCTGAGCTTTTTGATTATATTTTGTCACAAGATTGAATCGACATTTCTGGATGTGATATAAAGTAAATGTGTTAAGTTATATTTTGGAATATTTTTGTAAGATGAAAATGTCTTATGTATTAGGTAGTATATACTTCATAGAGATATTATGAATGTAACCTTTAGATTTAAGTGAAGGTATTAGATTCATAAAGATAAAGAAATTTAAATTGAACTATTTCTGGTTGTTGAAGATTACAATATTTATTTTAATGTATTTTTCTACAGTTTTTTATGATATGCGATTTTTAAGCTTTTTATTATTACTTTTCCTTTCACTCTAAGAATACACTAGTTATCAATTTTTCTAATCATTACTATAATTATAAGTACCTATTAAAATATCTTTGATTAAATTTGTGCTAAAATTTCAATACTCAGAAAAATTAAATTTTTAATAGTTGGGGAAAATTTATCAATTCCATTATTATTATTATTATTATTTTTTTTGTAAATGTTCCATTTATTTTTGAGTTCTTCAGATTTTTTAGTTTAATTTTTTGTTGCGCTTATAATATTTTGAATTTGTCCCTATATAAAATTTTTACTTTATTTAAATATTGTGTATGTGTGTGCTTAAAACTTTTTCTCTTTCTCACTCCAGCTTTGTCATCATTAATGAAATGCTGTTCATTGCTCATGCCAGCATGGAACAGCAGGAAAAGGTGAGTTTACCTTTTTCCTACGAGAGCAATTTAAAAAAAAAATATGCTAAACAAGTCCTTTTCTGTATATTTTATCCTTTATTAATGCAGGTGAATGCGATAAAATTTTTCATGTAGTACATTTATTTATAAGAAATAATGCTTTTTGAGTTTTCAGAATTCATTTGTATTGAAATAATTTACATCATTAAAGTATTGTGTTTAAATTTGATTGATACATACCACTGATGTATTCATGAACAATCGTACTATAGCCATAAGTATTTGTCTACTTTCTCCCATGGTGAAATTGTTTGATGGTTTGGTTTGGAGTGCTATGGTCAACTTTTTGCTATTTAAGGGCTAATTATACTGGGGCCTACAGTTAAAAGCCAATTCCAAACGACATCGGCCATCACTTGGCATAGTGAAATGGAATCCTCTCTTTAAAGTTCTGAGTTCAGTATTCATGTGTGTGATGTCTACTTGAGATCTCCATGTTTGTGCAAATTGTAAATATGTATCCTCAAATTTTAGCAAGTTCATTGAGTTCCTGAAGCAGTTGTTTTGTAGAATATCAGTCCAAAGATATGGCAATATTCCACTGTGAAGGTAGTAATATTTATGAGGGTTGGGCATATTGAACAGAAATTTTGATGTTGAGAGTAAATGACCAAAACAACCCAGATTCTATGGTGATATTCTGAATCAGATATCTAAGAAAATGTGTAAAACTGTTTGAAGTTTAAATTGTTTTATTTTCTCTGAATGAATCTCTTTTTTAAATGTCAAATAAGGTTGTCAGAAGTAAAGCCTGAACTGTTTCACTTCCAATTAAAAAAAAGCTTTTTAAATTATAATTGGAAATAGTGTTATATGATGGGCTTAGATCAACATTTTAATGATTGAATGAAATCTGAAAAGTGGGGAAGGTGATATATCAAATGTATTTTATGATAAAAACTGCTATGCATCTGATATTCGTAAGAAAACTGTGTTTTTCTTAATGTTTTGAAATCCCCATTTTGTTATTGCATTGCTGTATTTTAAAAAAAAATGTATTTAAGTGTTTAATCTACCCTTTTTTTCATTTTAGGCTTTCAAACTTCCTGCTCCAACGCCATCCCCAAGTCCTGCTCCTCCTGTTGATGATAAAAGTGCAGTTGAAAAGCAGGTGTTAGTTGTAGAGTTGTCTAAAGCGACTGGAATGAATATTGGCTTTTCCACTAAGTTAGTTAATGTTTTGTTTCTAATCTCTGTCCTTTGGAGAAATAGAGCTTGCTTTCATTCTATGTGTTTTGAGCCTGATATTATGTCATACGTGCCAAGTGTTCCGTAAAAAACGTATTCATTCTGTTTTCTAAGCTTTGTTACAAAAATATGTTTACAAGCAAAAATGTCCCGTATTTTTACTTCCCCAGCACCATTGCTTTTTTTCCCCTTGCATCACGTTTTCGAGATTCCCCTCTTAGCAGCTTACACTATACAAAAACTTCCTGGACAGCAAGCAGCTTCTACAACATTAGAAAGAAAGAGAAAGGCAACATCATGTGCTTCACCTAAACTAATAAAAAAAAAATGAAATAAACCTCATTTGCTTCACCAATACCAGTAAAAAAATTAAAATTAATGTCTCCTTCAACCAACTCTGTAAAACAGTTAAAACCGACCTCATGTGCTTCTCAAAAATCAGCAAAAAATGTAAAATCACTTGCAGAGTCACCATCATCTACCAATAATAATAATAAACGCATATTGCAGTGGGAAGAAAGAATTTTTCTTACATTAAGCTCAAATCTTGATCATGCTTTAGCATTTTTTGTGAAAAATGTGATTGTCATTTATGAAACATATAATGTAATGTTTTAAAGTGAAGAGCCGAAAATTCACAAGATGAGAAGAGAGTTATTGAATTTTTTTGAATTGTTGGTGAGATTTGGGAAAATATCTGTCAGAACTAGCTCAAAATGTGTATTTAATGTGAAATTTGTATGTAAAAATCAGAAGGATGATAAAGATTTAGTTATAGGATCCGAAACATCAGAATTTATCAAAGAATTGTCTGAAAGCGATATTTTACAGTTCTATTCTTGTGTTAGAAAATATTATACAACATCTTGTTGCTCTTTTTGTGTTGTTTGTTTTGTTTTGTTGTTTTTGTTTGTTTGTTTGTTGATTCTGTCGCGTGCTGTGTTCCTTATTTTTTTTCTTGGAAGGTTGCCAGCTATGTTATGTGTTTATTATGTTTGTGAGAGGTTTTGGCAGAGTTACTACTGTAGGGTCAAGAAATGCAGCCCTATTAGTATGATTAGTAAAGTGGCCTGTTCTACCCATCGAGACAGCAAAAAAGATATTTTATTTGAAACAAAAAAGAAAGGACATACTAATTAAGGAAGGATATAAATTAAAAATGAAAAGGAATTAATTCGAGGGAATCAAAAGTTTAAATACAAGTGTATGCCTGTATGTGTGAATAATTCCTGTCATTTTTCTATACTTCAAGCTCAGTTTTTCTTATATTTTCTCCTATGTTTCTCAAAAAGTGTCTCATCCTTGTTAAAGTGTAGTTTAATTATTAATACTGCAGTATTTATAAATATAAAAAAAAAGTGTGGAAGAGTTTAAATACAGGTTGTGAAAATCAGTGAATAAATGTTTTCTTTACTGTTGTTGATATATTATATACAGTGGAATCTCGTTTGATTGTTCCCCGAATCATTTTCCTGTGTGTATGTCGTTTATTTCATCCAGTCCTGGCGATCATATATCTTTGTTATATTCCCACATCTATCGTTCAGTTCAGTCGGTTCCTTGAAAAACGATAATCAAGATTCCACTGTATTAATAACATTTTGTAAAATTCATCAAATATTTATATTGCAGAATTTGGGTTAATTAATTGTTCTAGTAATGATTACAATATTTTGTTTTATAAGATTTGAATTCAGTGAATATACAAAAAGGAAAAAATTAACTGCATAATCATCGTAATGCATTTTAAATACAGATATTTGACATATTTCTCTTTTTATTCATCTATGAATTAGTATGTGTTAGGCTATAAGTAAGAATTATTTCTTTTAGTTACGATTAAAGTGTTACTTCTGGTAAAATATTCCTTAGTATGTGTGAAATAATATCAAAAATTGTATAAAGAAATCAGGATTTTGAAAGAGAATTCAGTATTCATAAATCTGAAAACTGCAGAATAAACAGTAGGGAATACTAATATTCTTGAAAAAGGGATTTTTCCTAAGATAATTGCAGCTGCCATTTGTTAGTAAGATGAATATTGGAATTTTTCTTGCACATTTTACTGATATTCTATTCTGAATAAAAGAGTAAAGCCTTTACAGCATTTGGCTAAAAGGTTTAATGGGAATACTGCATTTATCAGTCATAAGGCATAACTTTAGTCGGGGATTGCTTCCTCTGACTGCAAATGGGTCATTTTATTTGCTACAGAGCTGTTTTTCTGTTTCAGATGTTAGCATCTTCCACTTCAAATCTGATTTAATGGTTGATCACAGCAATTCTTAAATCATGAAATTTAAATATGCAAAATTTATTTATTTTCTGTGTTCTCCCCTTTTTTAAATTAACTTTGTTTTCAGATGCCTTGAAGAAAATGATTGGGACTATCAGAGATCGCTTGCTGTTTTTATGAAGTTCCAGGTGAGATTTGTTTTTGTACTTGCATTCCAGCATAGCATATTTCTGAACATTGTCTGTGTTATTAATAGATCCCAAATAGCTTGTATAAAAATTCCCTTGGATCCATGAATTTATTTAGTCCCTGTAGTTCATCTGATGGCCAGAATGGATTAGAATGCTTAGCAAGATTTTTAATTTTTGGTCTTTGATTCTTTCCTTGCTTTTTTAAATATCTTTTGGATAAAGAAATTTTTGAGATTAAAACAACTGAAAAGCTTATAAATAGCAGGTTTTGTCATATGTTTTTGTTTACCATTTTTATATTTTATTTAAAAAAAATAATTCTGAAAGGGAACCTGTATTGTACTTCATTATTGCAATGGTAGTTTAATATTTTTATTTTTTACAATGCATTAATAATAGTTAAAGGGATTCAGGCATACTGTAGATTATATATACAGTGGAATCTCAATTGATTGTTCTCCAAATCATTGTTTTCCCTTGTCATTTAGTTCACCCAGTCCAGAGTATCATATTGCTTTGTTATGTTCCTGTATCTATCGTTTTCCCGTACTGATCGTTCAGTTCAGTCAGTCCCTTGAAAAACAATGCATCGAGATTCCACTGTATATGCATGAAAATAAACAAACACACACACACACATATATATGTGTATGTATGTATGTATGTATGTATATATATATGTATATATATATGTATGTATGTATGTATGTAGTTATAGTTATCAGTCTACTTGTGCATGTACATTCATATGTATAAGGTTTGAAAATAGAATAAAACTTCAACACCCCCCCCCCCCCCCCCCCCCCCACAACTATGTTTTTATAACTAAGAGTGGTGAAACAAATATATGTTTAGATCATCTGTTCTGTTCTCAAAACCTACTATGACCTAAAGTTTTCAAAAATGCTTTGAACGGGTCCATTGAAAATCCTTAAAAACTGTTTATTTTGTAAGTCTTGTTATTTCTGTGTTACGAAGGTTATTCTTAGCAAAATAGTTGTAAAATTTTATAATGTGTTTTATGGTAATTATTGTTAATTATACTCACCAACAAATGTGCTGTACTCATATTAATGAAAGTGGAATTTTTAATATTTTATTTCTTAGTAAGATTTTACTTTATAGCAGATTCACTGTTAAAAATTAACTTATTTGTTTTATGCTTATTCAAACCTCATTTTAATCTTTTATTTAAAATGTAATACAATTTATGTTAATTTCATTCTGTGTCCTAAATGTTTTCAAGGAAAATCGGACAAAACTACAATCCTGCCCTACAGTTCTGCTGATGATAAATATTGTCTTTTCTACTGAAAATATAAGAATAATTAAAAATTTTATGTGTGTTTATTACATATAGATGCACATTTTAAAGCTATAATTTGTAAAAATGTTAGTACCCCACGTGAATGCTTTAAAACTCGTAATATGTCACTTGACATTTAAAGGAACTTACGTGGGACTAGCATCTTTGCTTGATACAGGTTGTCGAAATTTTTTTAGAAATGTATTTGGGACTGTCAAAAGGTATATGTGTGTGTAGGGGGGTGGGGATCTTGATATTTTCAAATTTATATTGTATACATTTATTTTATTTTCCCCCCCTGTGATTCATCAGTGAAATTTTATCATTGTCTTTCATTGTTAAAATGAGTGGACATTTGAAAATTTTCATTTAAGAAAATGAGTCAACTTTAAGATTTATTGTATTTTCAGAGTGAAGGAAAATTACCCCCAGAAGCCTTTCTTCCTGGGTAGCTTGGAATGTCAAGTACTTTGTGTGGTGCATCATGGACTCATTACCATTTCATGAACATTGTAACATTTTACATTGTCCATACTGTTGGGATCAACATACATTGATAAACGTCGCCAAATAATATTGGACATGGGTGGATTAGGTGAAACTTAGTGCTGCTGCTATTTGACTTATTTTTTTTCATTTTTTCTACTCAATTTGTAGTGTACCCATGCTAGTCTTTTCTGATTTTGGAAGTTATTTGTGCACCTTGAACACGGTCACAGTATCTATATCAGTTTTTTTTTTTTTTTTACCATCAAAGAAATTATTTCTTATTGATAATTTTTCGTTGACTTATCAAAGTTTATTTTGCTTAACAGTGCTTTTCAACTAAGTATTCCTCTGAAATATCTCTGGAAATGTATGTATTCATGTATAGTGTTAATGGGAAGTGTATACTTTTGTATGCTTGGAGTATGTGTATTTACATGCATACATACATTCATAGTTGATTTAATTTCACATTTATATTATATGCAGTAAAGCAAAATTATACTTTGTGAAAGTTTTTTTTGCTTAGCAAGGCTCTTCAACTAAATATTTCCTCTAAAATATATCTCTGAAAATGTATGTATTCATATATAGTGTGAATGAGATATATATACATCTGTATGCTTGGAGTGTGTGTATTAACATGATAACATACATTCACTGTTGATATAATTTTGCTTTTTTATGTAGGAAACTTTAACCTTGATACTAGAGTGGAAATTTAAATTAAAAATCTTTTAATCTGTATTTTGCTAGGAAAACGAACTGGGAGTGGGAGGTCTGAATATCTTCAAATTCAAAATTCTTTCCTATTTTCAATGTAGCAGTGAAAATAAGTTTTACTGCAAATTATTCAGAGTGTTGTGTACATTTTGTTCACTTTGTGTTGAAAAGCATTAGCATGAAAAGATCTAGTATTTGAAATGTATATTTTAGCATTATGAATTTTATATTTTATATAAATGTATAATGAAGTTGTATTTAAAATAGATAACAAGAATTCTGCTGGCCAGTGTTTAGTTCCTGCATTTATTAATTTGCAATTGTTTTACCTTTGACTCGTCCATTTTCTCCTACTGAAATTTACTTTTTCTTTAATATTGCTTCTACTAAATGCTGAACAGTTTTTTTTTTTAATAAAAGTGTTCCAAGAACTATGTGTAGTAAAAGATACCAATATGGGTAATATTTTTCTATTTGTTTTGTAGATTTGTGTGAATTTCTGAGAATACTGTTAGTGATTTTCTCATGTTTTTAGAGTAATTTTTGATTAAAATAAATGTTTTAAGATTATATAAATCTGAAATCTGAACTGTTGATATTTGTGTTAGCTTAAAAATATTAGGTTCTAAGTAATTGTTTGAGGAAGTGTGGGAGTGACGTAAGAATGTGTGCAGGTAACTGAAAAAATTGAGTTTCATGTTGATTATCAAAAGTAAAATTTACTTAAATAAATGGAGTTAACTGTTTGCATGCTGTGAATTCCTGTTCACCGAGCAAGAAGTTATGTGAAGCTTTGAGTGCACTTAAATTGTGCCAACAAAAGGCAAACGGAAGAATGTATAATATTGGAGCCTTGAGAAAGGCTTTGATGATAGTCGAAGAACAAAGAAGATGTGTTGCTGTCTGTGAAGGAAGATGATTAAGTTCATCTCAAATACATCCAATGCTGGAATCTGCAGGGTTTGCTGAACCTAGCTGTAACACTGAATGTCTTCAATATTACAGGTATACATCGAGATTTATCAGGAAGATTACTTTAGGTAATCTTACTCCTTTTAGTGTGCAAACAGTGTTAAATATATAGCAAAAAATAATATTTAATACTAAAATTTTATACTTTCTTTTTTCAGTTACTTGTGAGAGCTTGGTTGTGTGCATGGAGTGCATTTTGTGAAATTAAATTTAAGATTTTTAAGAAATAGTTAAAGGAAATAATTTAATGTCTGTAAAAGAGTTATTTTTATGTATACTTCTTATTTTGTTTTTGACCACAATTAAAAAGAAATTAAGAGTTCATGGGGTTTAAACTTTTTTTAGTTAGTATGGGGGGGGGGGAAATAAAATATAGAAATGTTTCATTTTACAAACTTGAATTTCATGTCAAGCAAAATTTCTATATAAATGTTACTATTATTTTTGACTATATATGTGTACATTGTAGAAAGGTTTTTGGGGAACTCAATTAAAATTGCCTGTAAAACCACTCGTTTCACTTTTATGTTGTCACTCATTATATATACTTACATCTAGACGAATTGTTGTTTTTAAAATTGCTCTTTCTTTTGTACAACTGTTAAAAACTTGTTCATGTGTCTGTCTGTATACACACTTTAAAAAAAAAAGGTAATAATAAAGGTGTGTAAAATAAGAAAAAAATCTTAATTTAAAATTAAATAGTCTCAGCTCTTTAAAACTTAACATCATTATTTTTTTGTAATATGATCTCTTGTAGTTTTTGAAAGAAAGAAACAACTAAACAACTCTTAATTTATTATTTTTGGGGAAAGAGTTATATTATCCTAATATAATCTAACATTAAATGTGCATTTAGATATAAAAATAAGGATTTTAACTATGTTATGAGCCATTAAATCATATGTGATTAAAAATATTCTTTTATTATGAATAATGTTGCAGAGCTCTAAATATCTTCGTGTTAACTGTATACACTTCATGTGAAGTGATTTGTTTTCTATTTGTTCTCTAGACTATTTGAGGAAGATGAGTATTAAGTAATTTTGATTAAGTAAACTGCATCTGCTTTAACTGCTTAAATTGTTGATGAGTGTTAAAATTATCATTTCTTAGTGAGCTTTGTAAAAATGCAACTAAGATTGTTTTCTAGAAATGTTTGTTCCAGTAGTTTTATTTCCATATCAAGATTTGCTCTATATTGCCTTGCTGAGTTTAAACCTTGTTATTGAAAATATATCATTTGATTATTATGGAATGCTTGGTAAATAAAATAATTTTATTATGGAATGTATGAAATAATTGCATAAATTAACTAATTAGTTAATAATTATCAAAGTTCTTTCAAATGTTTGTGCTGAGCTTAATGAACTCACCAAAAGACATTGTTCTGAATTTTAACTCATAATGCTTCCAAATTAAAAAAAATTTTTGCACCTTTTTTTTTAAAAAATGTTTGCAGCATTTATTATCTGATATGTTACTGATAAAAAAAGGTTTTTACTTCACATAGGCTTTTTTTCTTTATTTGGTTACTGCAGTTTTAGTCTCTGGTATATAATGGGGATTTTTTTTTAAATTATTATTTTTTTAAGGTCAATTTTTAATTGAAATATCAGTTTTGGGGAAAAATCAAAAATGTAATTACTAGAAACCTTGTGTGTTAAAATTTGTCTTTTGAAAACTTTGAAGTGCAAGGTGAATAAGTTTTACGTTAGAGTAATTACTGTGACAATAATTGCATAAACTGCCTAATTAGCTAATGTCAAAATTCATTTAGTTTCTTTGTTAAGTTTGTAAAAATTTAACAAAGAAATTATTCTAAATTTTAACCAGTAGAATTTCTTTTCATTTATTTATTTGGCAAACTATTTGTATGATGCATATGATAAAGGAGAGTTTATTGCATATGGCCATGCAGTTTATTCAGTTATTGCATTTTTAGTTAGTCATTTTCAAAAATTGTCTGCTCTAAAAATTGAGTTGGATTGGGAATTATGCAAGTATATACCTTAAATTAAAACATTAATTTAAAAAACGTTAGATGTGGAAAAATCAATGTTATTTATTTTGCGTACTGTATCATTCTTGTAATCTGGCATGTAACTGAAGTACCTGCGAATTTGAAGTTTTGTTGTATTCTCTAAAAATTGTTCGTTTCAAAATTATGTATCTGTGTACCCATATTGGTATTTTTCACTATTTCGTAAGTCTAAATTCTTAAATATATTGTTCAGTGCTGTTAAATTGGATCTTTCACATTGATTTTTTTAATTTTAATTTAAAACTATTATGTGCTTATTGTTAGTATGTATATTGTATCTTACACATACAAAATCAAATGTGTAGAAGTTAAAACCTTCTCTAAGTAATCTTAAAATATAGCTCCATGATATTGATTTTAAAAAAAGTTGTTGGAGCATTTTTGATCTGTAAAAGCGTAATGATTCAGCATTTGTACTTAAGGCTAAACAAAATCAAAGTCAGTTTTGAGTTTTTTTATGTTATGCCTATATACATGAGTGCCAGTCCTTCTCAAGCAAAAAGTCCTGTTGTTTCATTCTTGTATCTGTATATGTAAAATAAAACGCTCACTCGCCCAATTCCTGTAACTAATAGTAGGGTATAAAAAAGTATTTTAAAGAAATATGTGTATGATAAATGAGTGTATGTTTGTAGAAAAAATTATCTTTAATTTCAGTTACTCCACTCTTGTTATAATATGAGGATGAATGAAACATTGAAAAAAAAAACCATTTGTCATGAGAATTTACTGACTTCTTTTAATAGACAAATGCTGTTAGAATAATTGTCTTTTCCCAATCATTTCTAGACATTCTTCTGTTATTAGAAACACAGAGCATTTAATTTGTGAGACTCAGAATAGCACTTGAGTGAAACATAGTAACTACTTAGGCATAAACTTAAAATTATTAAGTTCTCTGATTATCTGCTCCCTTGTTTATTCAGTTGTTTGTAAAATTACATTGTATTAGGCATAGGAATTGAATCTTGTTGATATTACTTTGTGTATCGACAAGCTGAGGTTTATGCTCAGTTGCATCCTTTACATCAAAATGCAATAACACCATTTATAACACTATTTATATTTGTTAAACAATTAGATTTTTTTTATTATTATAACTTTTACTGGCTTTGAAAATATAATTTATATTTGTAAAATATTTAGTTTTTTTTCTTTCTTTCTTCTTTTTCTTTAAAAAAAAAATAATTGCTTTGAAAGTATATTAAGATTTCGACTGCCTTTTAAATCATTGGTAGACAATCAATTTCTGGTCTAAAAATGACATCTTATGTGACTTTCTAGTGTTCAGGTGCAAATCGTTTTTTTAATTTATTTTGTGATGATCTGTTGCCTAAAAGGAGAATGCATTTCAGTGTCAGCAACTTTTATGTTTGCTAATCTCTATTGTATTCAGTGTGGAAGTTGTTACTTGGTTGTAGTAAGATTGGTTATCTTTTTGTGAGATACTTTATCTATTTTTCAGATTTTATGTAAATGAGTACTCATTTGTTACTGTAAACATAATGTTTGAAAATGGGTTGGATGAGCCTTATCCATACCCTGTTAAATAACTTGTGCAGAAATATAATATGCAGTGTATATAGATAATATGACAGGGTATAAGAAATCCTGTGTTTTGTACTATGCACAGGTGGATTTGATGTAACTTCATAAGCTGTTCTTATTACTTATAAGTGAAGTTAACACTTTTCTGATGTAATTTTCTTTCTCTGTTGGTTTAATACTTTTATATAGTGCTGAATGTATGTTTTCCAAAGTATGCAGTGTTTGCAAGTGTGGACAATATAAATTGTTTTTTTATTGTTATCATCTCTTTTTGAATTGTAAATAAAAGTCATCATTTTTCTAAAGTAAAGCTATTTGTTTTCTTACCATGCAAGTACATGAAAAAGAACATCTTATTTATGGGAGCTTACCATTTTCATGTTTCTACAGTTTATAAGATTTAAAGCCCTTGATTAATAATGATGATTTTACTTGTTCTGTTTGCCAAATTTGTTGGGCAATGCATGCTGTAAAATATAGTGTTTAATTGCCATGCTTGGAAAAGTTTTCTTGTTTGTGTTAATTATGTAATAATGTTTAAAGCAAATTATTATCTTGGAAATAACTTCAAAAATGCAGAGTGCGGTATGTTTTGCCGTTGAAAAAAAAACATAAATAAGCAGGACTGAATTTTTTAAATATTCGACGGTTTATTACAAAAATAATGAGATAAAACATTATAAAATAAAACAAGCTAACATCCTACAACAGCAACCGCACCTATGGCTGCACTAGCTACAGCACATAGCAAGCATATGGCATGCACATAGCAAGCACATGGCAGTATAAATAACAAGGATATTTTACGTAAGGCAGGGTGTCTTCTTCCTGAAAACACTTTTAATAGAAAAATGCAAATGTATAAGAGTGACGTAAACACGGGAAACAATCCCGGTTAATCCGATCATGAATGACGTCATACAATACAATGATCATACTATTATTATTTATTTATATATTACTATTATTTCTTTATATAATCTCTTTTTCACCCATTGTTTAAATTCGCCATTATCATTTAAGTTAGCCATGCCACATTGGTTACTCGTACTCATTCTAGTTAATTAGTTGATTTTTCAACTAATTTATTTTTTCTCCCTTAATCATTGTCAACACTATTTGTAAACTTGAGAACGGTTAATCTTATGTCACATACTAACCTTGATACCGAGGATAACGAGCTCTCGCTCCCTGGTGCCTCTATAGTGTTTTATGTCAATGTCAATACAATGACTGGTTAACTTAAAATAACAAAAATCCTGGTAGGATTAAGGAACAGTATAAAGAACATGAGGGAAGTTAAAGGGAACGATACACACCTGTACGAAGTTCTGGTGTTTAGGAAACGAGTGTTACATAACCGCTGAAGCTTATTGCCGAAGTTCTGAAAGACGATAGCGTAACGTCGTAGTTGCAGTAAGATTTATAATACAAATTATGAAATTATTTTGCAACGTTTGCTTATCTTAGATAACAGTACTGAGCATATTCTTTCATGTGCTTTTCTTTTGAAACAAATCATTTTTCTGTGCCTCACCATCCAGCGGTTTCGATAGCTTTCAGTTGTGTAGTTCTATAATATGAAAGCAGTATTTCTACACAATTGAAAAACATATGAAAGTAATAATGATAGTATTGATTTGAGTAAAGAAAGAAAAATATTTTTTTTTAAAATGTCGATGCAAATTACTTTATAGTGAATATTCTACAGGATTTTTTTCAACAATTTGCATGTTTTTCACAACTGCTCCTCTGTTGGTATGTATGTATATATATATATATATATATATATATATATATATATATATATGTGTGTGTGTGTGTGTATTCTGCTAATGATAAAGGTAATGCAGTATTGTTATTTGTTATAACTATCATCTGAGGAAATCTTGTTTGTCAAAAATTTCACATGGGGCACTCAACTTGTATCATGTCATACCACCTAAAAGTTCTTTACAACCCAGAAAAATATTCAGATAAATGTGCAAATTGTTTGTGTATAGTTGAAGGAGGCTTAAGAGATGTGTGGTTAGAATCTGCTGTTGCCATAAAACACTGACTCAGCGACTGATAATTTTCTTAATGTTTTTAATTTGAAGCATCAATTTCTTTTCCAAGGCAGCCAGTACTTATCTTAGAGACTTCGTTTACATGCTTTTGAATCATTGGCTACTTCATAATGATAGCACCCAGAGGGTGAACCTAAGTTTCTCCTTTTGAGGGAATAGTACAGAAGCATCCTTGTCCAGGGCTCGAACCCAGTCCCAAGCAGCTTGTGTAGCTAACCACTGAACAACATGGAAGGCTCATCATCAATCTGAATTAAACTGTTGTTAAATGATATGGCAACTATTGTCATGTTTGATGCTTTCATTTCATGGGTTTTAGGATATAAGGCAGTTTCACACAACATATCGCATCATAACTAGGACAAAAACGAACAGCAAATGTTTGTTGTTAAATACATAGATTACTAAACCTCGTAGAGAAACGCGAACCAGAACTCCATGTGTAAAACGCATATTACTTGAAACTGCAAGTAATATCATGCCTTATTATTGATAGATGTCTTATTATTGGCAGATTTTGCCTTATTTGTAAAATCTGCCAATGAGTATTATTATCGATTAAGGATAAACGTCACGATGATGCAATTTTCATACGGGAGGCGACAGCTCGGTGATAAAAATTCAGCATTCGATTACCTTTTAGGGATATCCAAAGCTGAATCTTTATCATTGGGAAGATATTTAGGAAGAAAAATCATGAATATCATTTTAATTGGCACTGCGCATTGTCAATTAGAATCCAGGACATATATTTTACTAAAAGACAGGACCCAGCCATTGGTATATTTTGCTACTCGGCAGCCCATGTCTTATGCCTTGGAACTTTATTATTTATATATATAAAACAATTCCGTGACTTACTGACATAACACACAGACCAAACCGCTAGACCTAAGGGCTGAGATTTTTCATGGCAATTCTTATAGTGTAGGGGTGCACTAAGAAAAATTTTTGAAAAATTCCTCTTAGATTTTTTACAATTGAATTTTTAAGTTGTTCTTGTAAAATTTTTTAAAGTTTGCATTTAAAATAATAATCTGAGTGTTATAAAATTTATATCACGAGAAAGATCATAAAAACTCCTTTAAAATGAAATCGTCGAATCTTTACCTCCATTTTCTAATTTTTGGTGAACTTTTAAAGATTAATTTTTAGAATTTAATTTATTAAATGCTGATCACGTGGTTTCTTTTCTTTCTGTGATACTTTAAATAAATTTTGCTTCACGTGCATGACAGCGAAATAAACTGACAAAAAATTAAAATACAATAAAATTTAACCACTAGACTTATTGAGATAAGTTTTTTAAGAATTTAATTCAACAACAGAATTTAATTAGTATGTTTTATGGATATTGAATTAATCCTATATATAAAACTGAAATTTCCCCTCAAAGTATGCTTTGCCATGACGATAAGTAAGTCTCAAGGCCAAACTTTAAAATACGCTGGAGTAGATTTAAGAGAAAATTGTTTCTCCCACGGTCAGATTTACGTAGCTTGCTCACGCGCAAGTTCGTAGACGAGCCTGGTAATATTAGTTCCACCCAATGAAGAACCAAAAAATATTGTTTATAAGGAAATCTTTTAAAAAGAAATTTCATTATTTTTTCATTGCAATTATCCTAAAATGTACTCCGTGGCGAAGCACGGGTATTCAGCTAGTTTTTATATAAACGATTGACAAGATCATGCCTATACTTTAAACTTCGATCAGAGGGTAATCCGATAATTAGAGTTAATTAAATCAAGTTATATCCTATGATTCCTATGGGGGCAACGGTTATAAAGCATTTTCAGCCACGTAATCAAAGCAACGTTTACCTTGGGGCAAACATTTAAAGCTTTCTGGGCTTAATGATTAATTTATTAAATTTATTGCTTCTGCAGTTACGGGGTACATCAAACAAGGTGAAATTGCGCTAATATGCAAGAGGTGTAAACGATAAATGTATGTTTTTTTTTTATACTGCAAAATAGCTTATTAGGCGGTAAGTGAATATGCTCCATTAGGGGGTGGTCCATGACATAATGTTAAAAAATAAAAGTGTAAGAATCTTCCTTCCACAAGCCCTGTTTTGTTCCTCTCTATTCAAAATGTATGTAAATAAAATTTCAGGCCAATCCGATAATATTAAGAGGTCGCTCAACATTTGTATTTTCGAAGAACATATAACATAGCAACAAAGAAGTCGGAGAATTCTTTCAAAAGCAGAAAGATGTTTTTTGTTGTTCTATGAGTGGAGTTGACATGAAAACTACACAAAAAGAAATAAGAAACAGAAAACGGGAAGATAATAAAGTTTTAACGTAAGAACGATATGAAGAGAGAAAAGCAAAATTACAAATTGGGGTAGAAAAATCATGTCAGAATTATTAGACTCAGAAACTTCACATTCGATAGAATTTGAAAGTGAAGAAGAGTACCTGCCGCTGTCATCTACATCCCAATCCGATCTCAATACTACAACTACAGTTCCCGAAGCTGCTGAAAAGAAATATGTAAAAAATATATTTAAGTCTCCTAAAGTTGTAAATGCACTAGATCGTGTTAATGTTTTTGATCGGAAAGCTGAATTCGTGGCTGGAGCTGTTCACGTGCACTTGGGAACGATATTTCTCTCAAAACCCTTTCTCGAAGCTCAATAAGGAGACATAGAAGAAAAGGGAGGCAACAAGCTGCAGAAATAGAAAAAATTTCTCTAGATCAGGAGTTTCCAACTGGCGGCCCGCGAAGACTTCTAGGAAAATAATTTGCAGCATCAATTTAGATATTCTTAGTTAACGAAAAATCTTTTTGTAAAAATCTTTGTTTTCAAAATTCTGTTCATTTACAAAAAAAAAAATTTATTTTCCTCGAATTCCATGAAAAGTAGGATGTCCACTCATGTTCTATTTCATACCCCCCCCCCCACTTCTTATTTAAATACCAACTTCTTATTTGACTTTTTTGTGTGTGTCCGTGTAATTGAACGAAAGTTGGCCAGTTATAATCAAGATGGTTGTTGGAGGTTCATCCTCGAATTTTTAAAAATTTCATATTACATACTATACACAAATCCTCCAAATCCCCCTCCTTCGAGAAAAAACGTCCTGGGTATGGTCCTGATTAAATTGCGGCCCGCCACTAGACAGGTGTTTCCGATTGCGGCCCTTGGACACTTGTAAGTTGGAAACCCCTGCTCTAGATGAATCTCTATTATTACACTGGGATGGTAAGATGTTACCAGATACTGATGGATCAAAAACAAAAGTTGATCGAGTTGCCGTTATTGTTTCAGGAAATGGTCAAGAGAAGTTCCTTGAAATTCCGAAGATTGAATTAGGAACTGGAGAATTACAAACAAAAGCATGTATTGAGACAGTTCAGAAATGGAATACTATATCTCAAATTAAAGGACTGGTGTTCGATACCACATTCGCTAATACCGGTTTACACAAAGGTGCATGCATCAGAATTCAAAAATATTTAGGGGCAGATCTTATTTGGGTTGCACGTCGTCACCATATTATAGAGATTGCACTATCCAGTGTGTTTTCTGTTATATTCGGCCCATCTGAAGGTCCAGAATCTCTAATATTTAAGCGTTTTCAGAATTTATGGCCGGAAATAGATAAATCTGCTTATAATGCAGCAAATAAGGAACTATTTGACAATGTAAACTTTACTAAACTGAGAGAATATATGTTAACATTTCTACCAAAAGCACTTAAATCTCCAACTATAAGGGATGACTGTAAAGAGTGTATGCAATTATCATTAATTTTTCTTGTAGGAGATAATCAGTCGTTTCGCGCTTCTGGCCCACACGATGGATGGCTAAAGGCTCGATGGATGGCTAAAGGTATTTATGCACTAAAAATATTCCTTTTTCGAGAACAATTTAAGCTGTCATCTGAAGAATCTGGTAAAATTACAGAATTGTGCCTTTTTGTGAGCCTAATATATATTAAATATTGGAATGAAGCACCGCATGCTATTAAGGCCCCTTACAATGATATTCAGTTTTTAAATGACTTGAAGAAATATGCAAAACCTTCTGTAGCAAATATAGCATTATCGTCATTTTCCAGACACCTATGGTATTTATCCGAGCACTTAGTTTCATTAGCTTTTTTTGATAACAGAGTCAGCATTGACACAAAAATGAAAATGATACAAAATCTTGATCGTCCACCAAAACCTACCCGTGATGATCGACTGGAACTAAAAATGAAGAGCAAAATGTAAAGATCGAACACTTGTGACTGAAAAGACAAAACAATTCTTTGATGCCATGGTTAAAGGAGGTAAAATTAAATCACAAGCTTTCATAGAAAAATCACCATCTCAGTAGGAAAGTGATCCTTGCTTTTGTGACTTTCGAGAAAGGTGCTTAAAAATGAAAGTTATAAATGACAATGCTGAAATAGCTATAAGCCTAATACAAAAATATAATGAAACCCTTACAAAAGATGAAGAACAAAAACAATTCCTGCTTCGTCTAGTAGGAAACCACCAAAAGAGCTTTCCCACGACTTCCAAGAAATCTGTTAATCTGAACTTTTAAAGTTTGAGCTTGAGCGACCTGTAAATATTATTATTTTGGAGAAGAAAAAATTGTGCTCATTATTTACATGTAAAATAATAAAATAAACCTTGTGGAGCAATATATTTCGAAAGTTAATTGTTTTGGACCACCCTAATGCTCCATGGTTTAAAGTGAAAAACTTGATCTGATCACCAATACTTCCGAATGCAATCCCTTCCATCTATGCAGTATTTTTACCCATACAGAATTTTGATGCCTTTTTCCCCCTTTAAATGAGAGAAACAGCGAAAGTTGTATGAAAATTCACACTGTTAGCTACTATGGCTGTTCTTAATGAACAGAACTAATAACTTTGCACGAGACGATTCAGTAATCAAAGCAAGAGGTACGTGCTACATTTTCCAGAGTTTTGATAATTTTTGCATTGTATTCTTGCATTACATTTTTTGCCACTATAGACTTATTATTATTTTTTCCCCTTTTCTTAAAAGTTTCGCTCATATTGCTATGTTTAAGCCGTAGTGATAACTATTATAACAACAATGAAATCAACATATAGTATGAACATAGAAACTGAATATTGTTCCGTTTACACATGATGTTTATCTTCGTCGTAACTTTCCTATAAGCTTGCAAATTATATATTAAAGGATAAAAGAATAATTTTCTAAAGCTAGACATATATAAGCAAAATGTTTGTGTCTCACATTTTAATCTACAAGGAAGACTAAATTAGTTTTTTTTTTTTTTTTCTCGGATGTACACATAGAGATAGATATGTTGACATAGAGCTCTGTTCTAATAGGTTTAGCTTAATTTTGTAAAATAATAATAATAATAATAATAATAATAAAATAAATAAAATATTGGTAAATGCCAGCGTCTGTGTGTACGTTAAATAGCGAATCTTGTGGTCGTCAAAATTTTTTAGAGTAATTTGACATATGCACTAGTTTAGGAAGAAATTAAAAATTGTAAGTTTCCAGAGTGGGTATGGTGCCTTGTATTGTTCAAGTATTTCATCTTGTATTGTTGTGTGTGTGGTAACACGAAGGCCGAAAGCTAGATTTTCTTCCGAGAAACAATGATGGAATACAGCATTCAGTTATAGCGTTTTTTCATGTGGTACTTTTGCTGAATATTTCCTTCCCGATTCAAGAATTTGCGGGATGATACTCTTTGTAAAGCAAAGACTATACTACTTTTTGAAGGAATAAAACCAAATTTATTCAAGACTTTTTTTTTTCTTTCTAACAACTATGATATTGGTGGAAAAGGAGAGGGGGGGGGGTAATGTCATACCCCAAACCTTGTTGGGACTCTGTCTAATATAGCATGCCTATGTAATAAATACATATTAAGGCGACAATGGACCTTCAGATTGACAGAAATATGTCCCCAAAACTATTTTTTTTTCCTTCAGAAAATGATTCTGCAACTCATCAGCTTTAGATTTAAAAAAAAGTATGTTGATCCGATCATTATCAACCGAGTTATAAGTATTTTTTTAAAACGTAAACAATGGAAATGTTAGTCAAATTAAAACTTTAAATGCCATTTTCTCAAAACAAGTTTTCATGTCGTTTCGGTAAGTTCAAAATGTTCCATGCGTCATAATTTTTCTTGAATTTTCATAAAATTTCATAAAATGATTATTTATATATGTTAGAATAAAACTTAGTAATCAATTCATTATACTATTTTAAAACAACTTAAAATTTTTACAATAAAAAAATTTTTTTGGATAAAATTTTGCATAAAATGACCTATTTTTATCGATTTCTTTTCTAGTTTTTATGAATATGACTGTAAATTAAATATTGCTACTAACTTTTATTATAACTATATAAAGGTAGCTTAAGAGAGAAAATTAGATATCTGAGACAGAAATTGATGCGCATTGATCATTTTTAAATAGAATAATTAACAAACTGATTTTAATTAATATCTTAATTAATTACATTCTGATTTTTTTTTAAAATTTAGAATTTCCATCTCTAAACAACACTGTATAAGTATACAAAATTTCATAGCAAATGGTTAATAAATAAAGAAAAAGTTTTTCATGGTCCATTGTCGCCTTAAGATCGCAACAGATATGGATTACATGCAGCAAAAATTGGTGCAAACATTTTTTTTAATTCTACATGTATGTTTATTACACCTATACATGAGTTAAATTTGTCTACCAACAATCAGATACATCTACTCCTCTGTATTTGTCTTCTCTTATAATTGTTCTTCAATTTGTTCATCGGTTAGATTTCATGTAATTTTATCTAGATCAGAGGTTCTCATATTTTTTAGACTTTTACCCCTTGGTTCCTGTCTAAAAATCTAAAATATTCAGCTTGTTACCTTTTCGGTACTTTCGCATTAAACAGAGGCCACCCATTCATTTATATTTCAATTCTAAATGCAAACACAGCGCATTCAAAACGTAAACACAGCGTGATTCTCACCAAGAAATGAATCACTGACAAGATCTATTTTACCATCATGTTTTGTTTTGCTATTATTGAAGTGTGTATAAAGTTTTTCAGTGTGATGTTTGAAATTTAGCCTACCAGTGTGACGTTTATACACATTTTTACCAGTGTGACGTTTATACACATTTATACCAGTGTGACGTAATATTATATTTGCTTGGTTCCTGCACCTGCGATTGTTTGCGTGCTTATACTATATTTTGTGTTATTGATACTTTACAATAACTAAAGATGGCAACTTAGTCCATTATATACTTCAGTCAATATAATGGAATACGTTTTAAGTTGTATACGTTTTAAGTTGTCGCTTATCTGTTCGTTTAGCTCGTTAGTACTGGCTCTTAGCGTACGCTTTTTCTAGTGATTTATATTATTTTGAAAGTTAATCATAAGTACAACTTCGTGGACTCGGAAACAGAGGCAAGTACCCAGCAAGTTGAGAGGATGTGGGGGTCAGCCAAGTGGAGCAAAAAAAAAAAAAAAAAACGAGGATCAGCATGTCACCATTTGGAATCATATCTGGCAGAATACATATGGCGATCGGCAGCCGGCAACAATGCTTTCTTCGCGTTCCTGAGCGACATCACCCAGTTCTGGAAGTCTGTGGCGACTGGAAATTAATTGTTTTTATAATTTTCTGTACTTGAGTAACTTTTTGTACTTTCTGTAATAAAGTTTGTTGTTTGTGTTCGTAATGGAATTTTACATTTTCCCCCAATTTTCCAATACTTAAATAGGTGGCCTCCGTATAATGAGAAAGTACTAATTTGTCTCAAATTGAAAGCTTAAGGAAAGTTATAAATACTTGACAAACTATTGAGGCAATTTTTAATGTACTGAAAAGAAATATATTTGTAATACATTTTTTTAAAATGAGACAAAATACCTAACTTTTATGGTACTGACATTAATTGTTCTAGAGAAGTGTTACAAAATAAAATTTAAAAAAAGTTATTGCAAACGATCTAAAGTTGCTTTTAATGCATTTTCTTCACATATTCATTGAAATAATAATAATGATAATAATAAAAAGCGTAAAAGTTTCAAATAAAATTTTTCAATACAAATTCTTGAGTTAAGATATTAGGGATCTTCGAAGGTGTAATTTTTAAAATTTTTATTTATTTAAACGTGTTTTACTATAAGCGATGATGCAAAACTACTCGCCAATAAAGGCACTGTAGATAAAGTGATCGTGCACCCTCAAGTTGCCGTGGTTGACTTGTTTAATTTCGGATTAAAGTACAGTAACCACCGCTTATAGATCAGTGGTTATAAGAATTAACCGTTTGTAAGAATCAATATCGCGAAAACAAAAACAAATGTATTATTTCCATGTTAAAAATTTCGCTTTAAAGAATCAATCCACCAGTTTTAAGAATCAGTTTACACTCTTCGCTTTCCTTTCATTTTTCCAAAAAAGCCACTTAAACCCTCAAAAGGCACGAAGTTCTTTCTTTTTTTAAAAGTAAGATTGATAAGATGGGATGGAATATAGTCGTAAAATTCATCCCTTTCTTTGTTAGACATAACATAATAGTTTCCCCTTAAACGCTTTAGCACAACACTGTCCTATTAGCTTGAACCAGGGGCATCTTTACCCGTCCGGGTCCGATTTCACTTTTCTCCACTGACAAACAAAAATAGGGACTCTTATATCCCACCTCCCACATCCTGGTTTCGGCTTCCTGGACCCTGAAACACACAGATCTTCGGCGAAGTGTCCACTATCATTTAGGCAAACGTGACATTAGTAGATTCAGCACGTTATCAAACCGTGAAACGTAAGCTAGAAGGTGAATCTTCGTCTGAGGCTATTAGTATTGAAAGAGGTATAAACTAAACAGCCTCCTGAAAACTTCTTTACGTCAAACTACCATAGAAAACTTTTTCTTACTCCCTTCCTGTAGTTGAAATATTAAAACTGTTAAGCAGGTATGTTGTAACAAATATTGGATTTTTTTTCTTGTCTTACTATAATCATGTGTATCTACTTATAGGTCTAGAAATTAAGTTGTATTTTTAAAATTATAACAAATAATTTTAATAAAAGATAAAGTAAATTAAAGAGTATTTTATGGTAAGTTATCTAATAAATGTATATATAGGTGTGTGTGTGCCTGTCCAAAAACCTAAATTTCGGCTATAAGAATCAACCGCTTATAAGAATCAAAAACAGTAATAACAAACGTGATTCTTACAAGCGGAAATCACTGTATATTCTTATTGTGACTATCAGTACTTTAAAAACAAGTCTGTAGAGATAAGTTTAACCCTCTACAGACTATAGCGTTATCTATCAACAAATTTAAACAAAAATGTGTATTTAAGTATGTTTAGGGAAAAAAATAATCTTTTTTGAAAATTTAAAATGTAAAAAAGATTTTGCCAGCGAACACCCTAAATGTCAAGTGAGTACCCCTGGGGATCCGCGTACCCTGGTTTATAGACTTCTGGCCTAGATTAAAATCAATCAAAATCAATCAAGTTTTTTTTTCATTTTTTTTAACTTCCACTTCTAAATGAAGTGAAAAAAGCATGTATAAATGCATCTTTAAATTCACTAATGATGGCTTTTGAATGCTACAAAACTACAACGTGGTTAAAAAAAACAACAACAAATTATTCAGAACTCTGCTTGAGATGACTGTTCGTGAGTTACAGATACCGTAGCCTCTGTTCTTCTCTTTGGCATATTATGGGACTCAGTTGAATTAATATTGAAAGAAAAAAAAACGAGAGGTATAAAGAATTATTTTCAAACCGAGTCTCTAATGTGAGTTTCAAATAAATCTCTGAATTCCTTCCCCTCCCATTTCATTTACTTCAGGGTCCAGTAAACTTTCTGAGTCCTATTGGAAAGTGTTTCTTAGCCTTTGCTCATACGCTGCACTGTATAGAGTGCACTGTAAATAAGCTAATATTTTTCAGCCTCTCAGCGGGATAGATATGTGATAAAGTCTGATGAAAAGCTCCGTGGGAGAACAGCAGAAGCACAGAAGTATCTGACAGGAGGGGCTTTCTGGAAGTGAATTATTGCATCGCATGTCTCGGTTCTTTGTAGCAAGCTGCTTCCACGCACACACATACATCGAACTCTAATGGCGTGGGTTTGTTTTTATGGCGGGATAGCACCAAATATATAAAGCGTTAGTTATAAATGATAAATCCATTTTCGCTTCGCAGAGTAAGTGAAAGTGCGCTAACATTGTTCTGCGCTTGAGGAAAGAATGGTCGCGATGCTGTTACCTGTACTAAATTAACGAAATCCTTTTATTTACTCAGGTGGAGCATGTTCTTAGTATCTTTCTAACATTTATTCTTTTATTGCGATTTTTTTCAGAGTATTTCTGACTTGGATACATGCGACATTATTCCCTGCAAATATGTACTTTTTCCGAGAACATCTGGTTTTCATGATTTAGACTTATCATAACCTGCCTGCATTTCCAGGTGTTCTGCAGATGGAATCAATATTACATAAAAATGGTGGATTCACTCCCCCCTCCCCTCCTCCGTGGCTCTCTCTCCCTCTGTATATATATATATATATATATATATATATATATATATATATATATATATATATATATATATATATATATATATATATACATGAAATAAATTTCAATCCTTTCCGTTATCATTAAAAACGTTAATCCAAAATTCTTACATCCTATTGCAATAAAGCATTATCCCTCAAATCCAACAAAAGTAATCTATTAGTTTTTCCCCTAAGACACACGTTGCCACATTATATAACAGTTATATAAGATCGAAAGTTCGAGAAACATCACACCATATGACGCCTCATAGTCAGGTGATGAGTTTAGACCAATCAGAAAAGTTTCGCGCGCCTGAAAATCCGCGCTTTTCTCAATAATTTCGTAGCTTTTGTGTGCCTGCTCTCAACCAGGAAACAAGTAGAGCCCTCCGTGCGTATTTTCAGCGGTCCTGCCGCTGGTCGGGGCCCCGTACCCGGCTATCCCCTTTGTCTTTTTGTTTTATCCCGTGCTATCCTGTTTAAATATGTGAAATGCCGAAATAACTACAGACTGCGCCATGTGAGTCGTGGTAAATAAACTGCTTTATAACCAGCTAACTGCAGGATCATGTTTTCTTGCCTCTTCCTTCCTTTCTGGTGGTGAACTTTAAATTTATTCGCCGTGCCAGCCACTCGTTATTGATGCCAGCTACCACTACCAGTACGAAACTTCAATCTCTTCTTTGGACTCATTATATATATATATATATATATATATATATATATATATATATATATATATATATATATATATATATATATATATATATATATATATATCTGTGTGTGTGTGTGTGTGTGTGTGTGGTTGGCAACATCACTAAACTACTACTTCAACTTCCACTTCTCACTACTCCGGCGCGAAGGACTTCGTGCGCAAACATTATTGTTGACTGCGAAAGAACACTGAGCGGATGTGTTCCGCAAGCTTCCGATATTGAGCAGAATAGCTCTATTGATGCTTTTCGTGTGTTTTTTATTTCATCCAAATGTTCTTAAGTGTTAGTCCTGTTCTGTAAATATTGTCTCGTCTCATTAAATATTTAAAATGATTTAACGTTTAATTATTCCCTTCTAATGGATGGAGTTAGCACTCCATCCCACACACACACACACACACACACACACACACACACATATATATATATATATATATATATATATATATAAGAAAAAGATGAAAGAGAAAACCAGTAATAGCTCTAAAGCTACTTGCAGCCAGGAACAAATAACATGAGAAGAAAAGTATGTAAGAGGTTTTAGACAGCATTTCTTCATCAGCGGTGTTAATGCTGTCTAAAAACCAATGGATTGTTTCCGATGAGTATGATCTATACAATAAACACACTCAGACATCGTACAATCCATGAAAAACAGAAGAATTGATTAATAATTGAATAAAGATTGAATAATAGTCCTTAACCAAAGAACACCAAGCCTGCGCTAGACAGAGTGGAAGTTAAGAACTTGTAACCGCAAGATGACTGACGTCACAAAACTTGCAACCATGGAGGTAGTGGATTCTCAGTTACAGACTTACTTAGGTTACCGTATTTTAGGACTATTATACCCTTAATTATTTAGTTTTTTATTATTATTACTACTAAAAGTTATTTTTATTATTATTTTATTATTACTTATGATTTTTATTTTAATTTTTATTTTTAGTAGTTATTTTTTCTATTTTATCTTATTGTTATGTGTAACATATTTAATGCAACAGAACAAACTATTCATTAAAACAAAAACAACCAATTATGTTTTTGGAAAGACTTTCAGGGTAATTATTCCGTGTTAGCACAGCTTTGAAGTCTAAAATATGCTTAATCCTATTGTCTTTAGAACATAGCCTATTTATACGAACTAACTGATTTACAATAATGTTATTAAAAACAGATTTATGTAAACAGGTTAGATAATTTTGAAATTTAACAATATTAAAATTATAGTCAGATCTTTTGTCGTATAAGTCAAAAGTAAAATTGCTGTGAGAATTTAATTTAATATTAATATCTAAAATGTTTACATTAATATTATCATGGCTACTTTTAATTAGTTCCAGATTAGGGAACTAATATTTATAGGAACTAATATAACCATTTTATATATATATATATATATATATATATATATATATATATATATATATATGTGTGTGTGTGTGTGTGTAACATGGGAGAAAGACCGCAGATTGTTGCTCAGAAGACGTCTAATCTCCTATGCTACGGGGAAAAAACTTTAGTTAGACGTGGAAATAAAAAGACATCATGGCCGAAATGAAGATGACACCAGCCTACGGGAACTTCATGTTTATTAAATCGATGGCGCTTCTGCCGGGTGTTTCGTAGCAGGCAAAATATTACAGAGTGCGTCGAAATTTAGACATCAGATAGTTTTATAAAGTCATCCCATCACGTGACACAGAGGTGTGACTTACTTTCTGATTGGATAAAAGTTATTTGTTGATGCTCTGATCTGATCTAATTTTTATGGACGCCGCGTCGCGTCTAATTTCGTTAAAAAGTCAGCCATCTTTGATGATATTGCCAAAGACTGTAACAATGGAATTTAACACGAATGCCGATGGGAAAATTAAGTTCTTAATAAGATTAAAAAGGGGTATGTAATTTTGAATAGTAAAGTGAGGAATTAATAGTTTTTAAATGTTAAGAGTGTTGAATCAAGAAATTACTAGTTTTTTAATAGTATAGAATATCCCCCCGTCCCAGAAGAGGCTGACCTACAATGCCTGCATTGGAGGGCAGACTCACTCAGATGAGTGAGAAGAATGGGCATTAACAAAAATTTGGAATAGTTTCTTTAAGTGTTGTCAGCAAAAGTTAGTTATAGCAAAAAAAATTTTTAAATCACGTGATGAAATGACATGACATTATGAGCAATTGTAACAAATATTTAAATTTCACGTTAAAAAAATACACATAATAATAACATTGAAATTTATGCATAAGCATGTTTTTGAAACCTGTTGAATAGGGCGGCCGTTCCCCACACAACAAAATTCCAGAAAAAAAAATCAATTAAGTACAAAAATTTGTAAATTACCAAAAGAAATTTTTTTCACTTCAAATATACACTGGACATAACTTCAATTTAACTTCGAGTCGATTCACCAAATAATAGAACATAACAATAAAAATATCAAAATCAACAAAAAAAAGTTAAGTAAATGGAATAGAGGGGCGGCCGTTCCCCACACAACAAAATTCCAGAAAAAAAACAATTAAGTACAAAAATTTGTAAATTACCAAAAGAAATTTTTTTCACTTCAAATATACACTGGACATAACTTCAATTTAACTTCGAGTCGATTCACCAAATAATAGAACATAACAATGAAAATATCAAAATCAACAAAAAAAAGTTAAGTAAATGGAATAGAACATGACAATAATAATTTGAAGTTATTGTACTTTCCTCCTCAACTCTCACAACATTGGGGTGAGTCCAAAAAAGTTTGTAAGGTACACATGGTAGTCTATAGTTCACTGTCCTTGTTATGTTAGCTACAGCATGTTGCTTGAGAAATGTACAAACAAAAAATAATCACAGTTCGGTAGGTTCTGTGACCTATCATCTCGCAAGCGCAGAATACACACAAAAAAAATCACAATATCTTGACTTAAAATAAAAAAAAAATAGTCCTTTGTTGCTGTTTACAAAAAAAAAATCACAGTCTTTACTTAAATCATATTTTCAATAAATCACATTTAATAATATACACATCTTCAATATATAAATTGCATATAATATCTTATAGAACATTTATTCCATCGTCGCAAAATCTTTGATACATCAAATTCTTATTCATTATTTTTAATTTCACATCTTTTTTTATCTCATTATTTTTTCTTAATACCCATTATCTCCTTTATTTCAATATTATTTATTATTAAAAAAAATCTCTTTTCAATATTCTTTATTTATTCTATTTATTCTCATTGTAACATTAAGTATTATTTTTCTTTTTTTTTTTAAACTTTTTTCAATATTCATTATCATTATTTTTACTTGTATTCTCAATATTTATTATTCTACGTGGATATCCAATCTCTGTGTTGAAGGTACCTTGTTTGTATGTGTGTTCCCCAACTCTTAGTTTCAAATTCTTTAATTCTACATCTAAGTAGTGAGGGGTTTGTGTTTATGTTTGGGTATAAGTGTTCCTTTCTCCTTATTGTTCTCTGACTAATAAGGAGGAAAAGTCTTTTTAGCCGTACAGTGGACTAACCGTTATTCTCCCGACAGGATATGACCGCCTAGAAAAGCAGCATCTTGCATAGTACAAAGATGGAGAAAAAGGAAAAATGTGCATATGTTATACCTCTGGGAGTGTAATATAGAAATGGGAGGACAAAGGAGGGGCCATCCCAAAGCCTGTTTTAGTCATTACGTAAGCATATGGTTTTCAGCACTTTAAGTTTCTGAATTGGTGAATTAAAAACAAATAACAAAAAAAATCAAAAAAGATCTTAAAGCAGCTGGGATGACATCCAACGCGCTTGTAGAGGGGTTGATAGGAACGATTATTCAAGGAAGAGAAAATTTACTGAAAGATTAAAGAAGTAGAGTTGTCATAATCAGGTTTTAAATAGAGATCCAAAAAAAAATTCACATATAACAGTATTTGCGAGAAGAAAGTTTAGGTAAGACAGTTTTTTTTTTTTAAATACTAGTTTTGTATCTTTACTAGGACAATACACAATTATTTATATAAAAATTTAAGGATGTTAAGCATCTAAAATAAACAAAAAAGAAAAAAAGGAAAATGGATCTATAATGTCATTATTCGTGATAGAGTTTTAATTTATCTGGTGCATTATAATATCTTAATCTGCAAGCATGGACAATTTCAGAATCTCGTTTAGTGTGAAAATTTGGTCCATCAATTTCATATTCAATAGAATCAAAAATACACAACATATGAAATTATTAAACACACAATAATAAAATACTCCTAATACCAATAATAATAATAATAATAATACCTCAATATTCTCTATCAATTGCCATAATTTAATGTTAATATTCAAAATTCAATTTCCAAAATATAATTCTATCAATTAACACAAATAACCAAATTACTAGATTTTTAATATTATATATATATATATATATATATATATATATATATATATATATATATATATATATATATATATATATATATATACACTCTCTACCAATAAATATTTGGACACCTGTGATAGGAAAGAAAAACAAAATTTATTCATATTCAATAGTTGGTAGAGCCTCCACGGGCATGCTTTCCACAAGTTCTTGTATCACGGCTAGTGGTATTTTCTTCCACTCGGCTTGGAGAAGACATGTAAGTTCCTTCTCCGATTTTGGACGGTTGGTACACCCCTTAATTCGGTGATCCAACCCGTCCCAGAGGTTCTCGATAAGGTTCAGGTCTGGGCTCTGGGCAAGACAGTCCATTCAGTTAACCCCATTGACCCCATACCAATCTATGGTGGATCTCGCAACATGACAGCTGGCGTTGTCGTCCTGGAAGTAACATGGGTCCAACCCGTAAAACTGCCACAACGTAGGAAGCACACTGTCAGCCAAAATAGTGCAGTAGGCGTCGGCGTTCAGCTTGCCATGAATTGGGATCAAGGGTCTCAGTCCATACCAGGAGAAATAACGCAAGACCATAATTCCACCTCCGCCGAGTTTTACCTTGGGCACAATGCATTCCGACTGGAGGCGTTCTCCAGGCAGACGTCAGATCCATACCCTGCCATCCGAGCGGTAGAGGGTGAAACTTGATTCGTCGCTCCTGAGAACCCGTTTCCACTGATCTATGGTCCACTTTCGATGTGCTTTGCACCACAGTAACCGAGCAGCGTGGTTGGACTTCGTGATCAAAGGCTTATGGGCGGCAGCATGACCATGAAAACCAAGCAGATGTGCTTCCTTACGGATGGTATTCATCGAAACAACACTCCCGGATGCCTGTTGAAACTCCTGGAGTATGTGGGCCATTGACTGGGTGTTGTATTTAAAACTTTTGTTATTTATTATTATTTAGTTATAATTAATAAAGAAAGAAATCTTTAAGGTAATTGAATATTATAGTTAATTAATAAATAAAGTTATGTCAAGAATATGGAAGGTACAAGTATTTAAAACATATTATTAATTATTCTTAGCTTATTTCTTAATATTAAAACTGGATGAGTAATTGAATTCTCTTAGTTACATTTTCTTTTCATTTAATCGTATAGTGGTTCGTGTTGTGAGCATTGCGTTGTGTTCTATTTCTCCCAACTAAAACAATAACCTAGATTCTATGGCTAACAGAAATTCACAAATGAATACTCACAATACATGACAGACACAATTTTAACTGAGGGAGCAAACTAAAAATTTTATTCATTTCTTTTAGCACAAGTTAATAAAATCTTTTCACTTTACTTTAAACAATAGAATTTAGTAGAATCTTTCTCTCATTGCCTTAAACTTCATTATAAATTCAATATACAAATTCATATTAAAACTCTCATTCTACTTGTAATTATAATAGCATTAAATAATATCCCTCTTATTAAAATTATTAAGAGTTCACTTGAACATCATTAAGAAAAAAAAAATTGGCCAAAAAAATAAGATTGACTGAAAAATTTAAATTATGTTATGCCATGGCTAAAAACATTTTTAAAAATAAACTTATCTGAGGGGACGGCTTAAATGGCCTCGAGGCAACTTTAATGCTTTAATCGTCTTCGGACATCGGGAGAGAAACTACTCGAGCTCCAGAGTCTTTCTTCAATATCTTCATCATCATTGCGTTCTTCGAAGTCTCCGGTTGGCACCGTAGCAGGCAGCAAGGGCGGAGGTCAGAGAGAGAGAGTCAGCCCCAGTTTTTCGTGTCAATCCTTTTTATAATTTTTTCAGTGCATTCTACGGGGCACCCTTTCGAATTCAACATATCTGCTCTTATTGGCCGAACGCATCTCAAGGGTTCTTCACTCCTCGCTACCGGGGCCCGCCGTGACTGAGGGGACCCGTTATCAGTACATTACTTGCGTTACAGTGAGCAAAATTTGTCCCTTCCCTTGAATGAAACTGAAGAATCTTTCAGCGCCATTTTCTTTAAGATTTTTGTGAAGCACTTCTGTGTTTTAATTTATTTCGCGATAATTTAAAATTTATATATAAAAAAAATTAAGCGTATAAAAAATCTTCAAAAATTTTAAGGGAGTAAATAAATAAAAGACTAAACAAAGCTTAAATCTAAAAAAAAAAAACTTTACCTTGAGTCAGTCAATCGACATGAAAAGGAATTAAAATAAATTGAAAATTGTCAGTCAATCAAATACTAAAACAGATTAAATAACTGTAAGCTACATTTATCGCAGATGAAACATGATTTATAATTTTCTCAACTTTCATGAATGCCACCACAATTTATCCGCTCGAAAATTAATCTAATGACACTCATAAAACTCAAGCAATGGGTGAAGAAAAATATTATAAACGTATTTGATTCTCTGTATATTTAATTTATAATATTTAATTTATTAAGTGATACACAACATGGGTGTGGTTCTTCCGAATTTCTCTGGACAGCACCCGTCGGTCTCTATCTCCCAGTTTCGTGGGTGCCCCCAGACTCGGGGCACATTCCGACAATCACCCCTCACCTTCCACGTCTGAATCACATAGTCCACTGTCTATTTTGGGTAATTCAGCTCGCTAGATATGTCCCTTAAGGATCAGCCATTTCTGTAATACTCGACAATTACACCTTTCTCGAAATCAGATAACTCTGCACTTCGTAGCATCTTGCATGCGACTAATGCCAATGCTGTTTCCTATACGATATTTAATGGCGGAGGGCGTGACGTATATCAGGAGCTTTCGACTAGTCCTTGGGCCTCTCCCATCGTTTTGGTCCGGAAGAAGGATGGTTCAACGAGATTCTGTGAGGACTACCGACGACTAAAGGACATCACCAAAAAGGACAGTTATCATGTTCCCCGAATCGATGATACACTGGATACACTTTCCGGAAACGTGTGGTTCTCTACACTTGATTTAATAAGTGGCTATTGGCAAGTTGAAATGGATCCCGAAGACCGTGTAAAGACAACGTTCACAATTGGAGGACAAGGACTTTGGCAATTTAAAATTGTGCCTTTTGGCCTTTGTAACGCACCTGCCACTTTTGAGAGCATGATGGAGACATTGTTGAGAGGATTCTCTCCTGAATCCTGTCTTGTTTATCTAGATGAAATAATTATTATGGGGCGAAATTTTGAAGAACATCTTAACAACCTAAGGAAGGTGCTAGAAAAATTGAAGCAGGCTAATTTAAAGCTAAAACCGGCCAAATACCATTTGTTCCGCCGTGAAGTAAGCTACCTGGATCCCATAATTTCGGCTGATGGCGTCAGGCCGACCCTCAAAAAGTAGCAGCAGTTAAAGATTGGAGCCAATTTCGGAACGTGCACGACCTTAGAAGCTCCCTCCGACTCTGCACATATTATAGAAGATTTGTTAAAGGATTTTCTTTAATCGCGAGACCACTTCACTGGCTGACTGAAAACGAACAGGTGTTTGTGTGGTCTGAGGAATGTTAGGTAGCATTTAACAAATTGAACGAGGCCTTAACATCAGCGCCTATTCTGTCTTATCCTGATCCTGACAAACAATTCATCTTAGATACAGACGCTAGCCATGAGAGCCTAGGAACAGTGTTATATCAGGAAAGCGATGGCCAAGAACGCGTCATCGCATATTGGAGGAAGTGCCTGTCGAAGCCCGAGCGAAATTATTGTGTCACTAGGAAGGAATTGCCTGCTATCGTGAAAGCTGTTGAGAATTTTTACAGTTACCTGTACGGGCGAAAATTCCTGCTCCGAAAACCTCATGCGTCTCTCACCTGGGTTTTGAATTTCAAGAACCCAGAGGAAGAAATCACCAGATGGATACAAAATCTCCAGGAGTATGACTTTGACATCCGACATTGCAAAGGATCCTTACACGGAAATTCAGACGCCTTATCAAGAAAACCCAGTTTGGTAGGTTGTCGTTATTGCTTCACAGCTGAGAAGAAATACAAGCTGATAAGACCAATCGTGCGCCAGATCACGGATTCGGTTACGTCACAGCTAGATACATGGAGTGATATACAGGTTCATGACGCACAAATGAAGGACCCTGACATAAAACTGATTATCGAAATAATGGAGTCGTCCAGTGCAAGGACCATTTGACAAAGCATCGCTAATTTCAGTCCTGGTACTAAACGTTATTGGGCTCTCTGGGATTCTCTTCAAATTTGAAACGGCGTACTGTATAGAAAGTGAGAGTCCGAAGATGGCAAAACATCAAGGAGGCAATTAGTACTCCCAAGATCAAGAATACCTGACGCATTGAAGGAGTAATGAAGACCATCCAAAGAGTCCGTGAGCAGTTTTATTGGAACAAAGTGAGAACCTATGTCGAAAAATAGTGTAAATCTTGCGATGCCTGTGGTGCTTGTAAAGGACCGAATAGACACAGCTGTGGAAAGTTGCAGCGATATAATGTAGAAACACTATACGAAAGAATAGCATTCGACATCTTGGGTCCTCTTCCACGGACAAAGGATGGTATGAAATACATTCTGTCTGTCATGGATTATTTTACGAAGTGGTCTGAAGCTTACCCGATTCCCGATGAAGAAGCGACGACTGTTGCAGAAGTGTTGTTGCAGAATTGGATTTCTAGATATGGGACACCACCTCAACTTCATTCCGATCAAGGGAGAAATTTCACTTCTACTGTCTGCAAAGAACTTTGTAAACTCCTGGAAATAGACAAGACCCAAACAACCCCTCTACGTTCATGGTTGGACGGCATGGTGGAGAGATTTAATCGAACGATCCTGAATAGCCTCTTTCACCTCGTTTCAAAAAATCAGCAAGACTGGGATCAGAAACTACCTTTGTTCCTGGTTGCTTACAGAAGTGCTATCCATGAAATCACATCCTCCCAGATGTTCTTCGGTCGTGAATTCCATTTGCCCTGTGATCTCCTATTCGGGCGTCCTCTGGATGCGCCTTCTTCACCTGTGGACTATGTTGAGGATCTCCAGGCCCGGTTGGAAGACGTTCATGTGTTTGTCCGAGGTCGGATCCACATTGCAACGAAAAAGATGAAGACCAGATACGACACGAGAGCTACAGGACACGAATTTCACAAAGGCGACAAGGTTTGGTTTTGGAACCCGCATCGACGTAAAGGATTTTCCCCGAAGTTACAATCATCTTGGGAAGGATCTTATACAGTACTAAAAAGACTGAACGACGTCGTGATTCGAATCCAGAAGTCAACATATTCTAGGACTAGAGTCGTGCATTACGATCGCCTAGCGCCTTATTATGGTAGCACAACTTAAAATAGGGATTAGCTGAAATAGGGATTATCGTTTCCTGCAGAGCGGGTGACTGCGAGGAGGGAACTATGATCTGGATGATCGGGACAGATAATCTCGCCGTGAGATATCTTCCAAAAAATACCAAGCTTCCTAACTGAAGCTTAAATTTCTCTTCTCGAGAAAAAAAAAACGCTGATTAAACAAGTCCGCATTATAACCTTTCACGACCCGGGATAATCGAAGTTGATCACTCAACTGGAGAAGATAGCTAAATGCCTCTTTCAAGAAAGTTCCTCTCTGATCTTCGAACTTGGCTCCGCCATCCAGAGAATTCGCATCTCTTTCTCATTGGCTCTTATAACGGTGATGTCAATTTCCAGCTCCTAATTTGCCGGAGCTTCGGAGCCCAGAGGTCTGAGATTTCCATCTCTGCCTCTCGGAACTCTGCCAGCGTCATCAATTTTGGTGTGGCGTGACGAATTCTTATTCACCTGTAATGTCAACTCCCCGCCAGGCCGGCGACACTCCGATTCCGTCTTCTCTTCTCAACTCGTCCCACTTGCAGACCGTACAAAGGGGTGACTGCCCTCAGGTCGCTAACGGCGTAAGCGTTCGTCTGCTCGGCTGGGAGGATTTTAATTATTGGGCGAATTAATTTAATTCGTTACAATAGTTTTGTAAATAATTGTTTTCTTAATTCTACTGTACTTCATTTATTTTTATTTTATTTTGTAATGCTTAATTTACGTTATTTTGATTTATTTTTTTGTTACTGTTTCATAAATAATGTGATGAGGTAAGTTTCCTTTTTTTTTCTGCTCAAGTGTACTGCCCGAGATGTGCAATCTTTGAAGAGGGGGGCAATGTTCGAATCTTGTAAATTGATGCATGTCTTTAGCTTAAATTACCGTTAAAATTGTTATTCTTCTTGTAAAATAATGCATTATTATCGTTTGTTGCATGTAAATAATCGTATTAGCTGAATTTCTGCAGTACCATGCATTTAACATAGAGTTTCTATGGTATCTCGCCAAATTGTCGAAATAGTGCCTTGTTGGTGACGTTTTTGGCGCCTAATTTTTTTGGTGCCAAATTTGGTAAGATATCGCCAAATTTGGTTTTGGCGACAAGCCTGGTGTTTTCTGGAACATTGTGGAAATCCCCAGACTACCGAGAAGCTATAAATACAGCATCAATTCGGGGTAGAGTTCAGATTTCAGTTTTCAATTGTGCTTCGAGCTTGTCAAAAGCTCCGATGTCAGCTGTGAGATTTTCATCGGAGAATAGCTGAAATTTATTCCGCAATAAGTGTGACTTCATGCGACGTCTTTCGTGCTGAGTTTTTTCGTACTTCTGTGAACTAGAGATTGTGTTAGAAGCACTGTAGTCATTTTCTGACGATCTATAAGCAGTAGTATTTCAACTTCCTGTAAATAAATCTTTGTTTTTATTCTGTTTTATTCAAAGTCCATTCAATTGCCGAACGCGAAGTGGGAATTCGTAACAGTATTGTTGTAACCCCAATGAGTTACAAATTTATATCATACTAGCTGAAAACCCCTCCTTCGCTACGGAGTACATTGAAATTAATTACAACGATCAATGTATGTTATCAATGTTATTGTTCATACTGCTGCTGTACGGTTTTTGACTTTTTCTTTTTATGTTTTCAAATATCAAACTTTAATATATATAATTGTTTGACGTTTTGGAGCTGCATAGAGCTTATTGGTGTCAACATGTTCTATTATCATTTATCTTATTTCTTTCTAGCTCTTTTGTAACTATATATATATATATATATATATATATATATATATATATATATATGTATATCTCTATTCTAAAAAAAACTAACTGCCGCTGCCGCAGCCGCCGCCGCCGCTGTCAAAAGCTTGTCATGCTATCTCCTCCGAAACCGCTGGGGGTATGGGGTCGAGACCGATACCAGAATAATGTGGGGAAGCAGAATAATGTGGGGAAGAAAGTAAGACATGTCTCATATTCGTCGAACATTAAGTTTTTTTTATTTTATGTTTTGTGGGAAAATATTGACTTTTCATGTTCAGATTACGATAACTCGCCAAAAAAGGATCGTAGAATTTTTTTTTTTACAATCTAAGACTACAGACATTTCTCCTTCAAACAAGACCTCATTTGTTTAAAAATAATTTAAAACAGACTAATATTTTTATTAAAATTGAAAACCCACTTTTTGGAAAAATTTGTGCGTTTCGAGATATATAAATTCGATGCTCTCAGACTTATTATGTTACAAAGAAAATATTTATATCAACTGGAAGATGAAAGCTTTCTCATTCATATAAACTTCATTTCAAGTCTCTATCTTAAAATTTCGACTTTTAATTGAATTTTAAAGAAATACTTCAAAAAAATCTTCTCATTCGCTTCCTTTGCAGAAGGACATGAAAGAAGATCCGAGTTTTCACCCATCTTCATCCGGGCTTATACCCCCCATCTACCCGGGCTTCATCCATTTCGCCGGGAGGTGGGGAAGCTTCAACTGTAAACAAATGAATGACTCAATCGCTGTAAACAATTATAGAGTCATTCATTCACTTGATTCACCAGAGGAGCGAGCGTAGCGAGCCTAAGGGCGAAGCCCCTAGCATATATATATTGTAAGAATCCGTTACGACCTTTCCGAATAAATCACCCAGACAGCCGGACCTCCCACAGCAGGTGACCAGCGAACAGTTCTATCTATCGGCGTCAAGGTGTCTGCAAGCAAAGAATGGTGTTGCTTCTAGCCGCCGGGCCTGGGAGGACGTAAACTAATGACTATTTCGACGTGAACTAATGATTTTCAGATCAGCTGAATTATGGGAACCGAACACATGGCCTCGTGGTCAGGCGAATCACAGCCAACGGACATGACGTCACAAAATAGTGCCAGCCAACCTAAACTTGTGCAGTCACGTGACCGGAAGCACGGTTGCCGACGCCGCCAAAAAAATCCAGTTTTGGACAGACTTGGTCGAGACTCTCACCGAGAGAGCACCTTTCGTCTACGTTGTCCTGGAGCGACCGACTTGATCCTGACTTATTTTTCAGAGCAGCCGCTCGAAGCTTCTCGTCCACGAATACTTCACCCTGAAGTATAGCTATCTCAGAGCATCCTGCTCTACAGGCTTCGGTTCGTTCTTTACTTCAGCTAGAAGTTATCTTCATATTTCAGAGCAGCCCGCTCTATAAGCTTCCCGCGATTATAACTGCCTTTACGAAGTTATTCTATTTTCAGAGCTGTACGCTCTAGAGGCTGTGTACCGACCTTCTAGTTCCGCTGTGACTGTACGTGCATCTTATCATCGAAATCATTTGGTTATTACGAAGGCAAAGCTCCCTCTATGTCTAGACGTAGATCAACTCATGTGTAAATAGTGTACACAGTTTCCGACTAAAATTTAATAAAACTGTAATTTAATGTAGTAGACTGACTCTGAACATTTTTAGCTACCCGGAGTCTGAAGTTATCACAATATATATATATATATATATATATATAAGATATTTTGTCAAAATTTGCTCATTTGAATGCAGGATTACATTCCTCCATAACGGTCCTGCGGAAAGGAAAATTTCAGACGCTAAAACTGTCCGTCCATTCGTCCTCGCGAGTTATAATTTTGGCAGCGCGCCAAACCAAGTCTATCGCTTGGACAAGTTAAACAGAAAAGTACTAAGATGCGTCAAAATTTTGACATACTTATATGCATATATATATACATATGTACATATATATATATATATGCATACAAAAGAGGTAAGCAACGATGAGTAATCCTACGTCAGTTAATAATTCGCGATAGTTTCGTTAGAAGAGACTACCTGAATTTTTTTTGTTAGCATTTACCTAATTAAAATAAATAAATAATAAATAAATAAATAAATAAATATAAATATAAATATATATATATATATGTATATAAATATATATATATATATATATATATATATATATATATATATATATATATATATATATATATATATATATATATATATATATACTAGCATTATTGCCCGGCTTTGCTCGGGTAGATATATAGATATAAAATTTTTCATGCATTCCATCAAAAAAATACTGGGCTGCAACCCCCGCTCTTCATGTTCATCTGGCTAGACAGAATGCGCTTAGCGCGTTTCTACTGAAATGATATACCTAGTATTTATTTGTTGGAAAGCATGAAAAATTTTATATCTATATATCTACCCGGGCAATCATTCTTTAAAAAGAATTTCATTAATTTTCTTATGCCTTAATATAACTAATGGACTAATAGTTCGGTATGAAAGTTATGTGTCGTTATGTTTCTCTGTTTAAAGAGCTTTTCTCCCACTACTTAAAAAACCCCAAAACTCTAAAAGATTTATATTATATGATTTCACGGAATAAGTAATTCAATATGGAATAAGTATTTCACGGAATAAGTAATTCCTTTTTTTCCAAATTTTATTAAGTTCTATTAGTTGTTGTCTAAAATTGCCGTTGTCTAAAATTGTCTAAAGCAGCGGTTTGTCTAAACGCCGTTGTCTAAAATTGTCTAAAGCAGCGGTTCTCAACCTTTTTAGACTCACGACTCCCCTAAACCTAAGAAAAATAAAATAAACACTTCACCCTCCTCCCCCCCCCGTCACTCCCAGACTAACTCTCAAACCACCCCAGATCACCCCTCAGAAAAAACCTCTTTTCCCCCGCTTATTTGACTGTTCTGGTGAAGGGGCTGTATCCACATTTAAGAAGTGCACTTAGGGGCACAAAAATCATTAAAAAATTAATTTTAAAAAACTAATTGAGCCCCAAATTTCGTTTTTCCTGATTTAAGTTTCTCGGGTCCTAAACATTAACTGTGCCGAATTTGGTCCCGGTGGGTGAAACAATCTATGATTCTATAGCGGACAAACAAACAGACAAGCTGTTTTATATATATATATATATATATAAATACCGAGTGGTTATAATTAAACTTCCCCTATAAACGGCATCGTACAAAAAAAAAAGGTTCCAAAATGTCCACCAGAGGGCGCCTTTTTTAGGGAAAGCTGCTCCACGTGACCAGCTTTATTCACCTGCAAAATTTGAAGTCGGTGGACAGTGTGTTCAACAGCAGATCGTAACTGATCAGTTGTGAGGCTTCGCACATGAAGCGTTATGGAGTTCTTTAAGTCATTCAACGTCGCAACACCTCCACGATAAACCAGACATTTTTAATGAAGGTGGTCACGTGGAGCAGCTTTCCCTACATCGTCCTGGACACGATTAACAACTGCTCCTCTTGTGCAATTTCCTCCTAATCTGTTCTTGTTTCTGCAAACTGAACTGTTTTTGTTTCTCCCATACCTTTACTTAATGTGGTTCGATGACAAGGTGATCAGAAACTAATCAATAAATGTTAATATTGTTTCTGTATTCCGTTTTAGTCGTTTAATGTGTTAAATTTTATGTTTTCCCGAAAAGGCGCCATCTGGTGGACATTTTGGAACAAACTATTTTTTTAGAAATTCCGTGAGCGCATCTCGTGTATAGCACATATACAAATTTCGTTGCATTCCGTTCACCCGTTTGCGCTGTAGGATGCCGTTTATAGGGGAAGTTTAATTATAACCACCCGGTATATATATATATATATATATATATATATATATATATATATATATATATATATATATATATATATATATACTAGCATTATTGCCCGGCGTTGCCCGGGTAGATATATAGATATAAAATATTTCATGCATTCCATCAAAAAAATACTGGGGTGCACTCCCGCTCTTCATGTTCATCTGACCAGACAGAATGCGCTTAGCACGTTTCTACTGAAATGATATACAAACAATAAGGAAGAAAGAAACTTTGAGCCTGCGGACCTTCGTCTGATTTTAAGGTCATTCCCAACCCTCTTTCTCCCGTGCATTGGAATTTGGACCCCCCCCCCCCTCCGTCATCCTCAAACCACCCCTCTTAACGCAGCTGGTCGAGGGGAATCCACAGCGGGTAGACGCACCTCTATCGGGCACAAAAAACATTAAAAAATTAATTTAAAAAAACTAATTGAGCCCCAAATTTCGTTTTTCCTGATTTAAGTTTCTCGGGTCCAAAACATTAACTGTGCCGAATTTGGTCCCGGTGGGTGAAACAGTCTATGATTCTATAGCGGACAAACAAACAGACAAGCTCTTTTATATATATAGATTATTGCTGCTACAAAATTTTTCATTGGGGTTGAGAGATTTTTTATTTAAAGATAGAGGGTCGCTGTCGAAAAAAGTTTGCACACCACTTGTATATACATAGAGCAGGATTAAAAAACGATATGAACACATGGAACTATGTAGTACTCACCTCTAGTTTTCAAAATATAAACGTAGTTTTACGGTTAGAGAGTAACAACTGCTTTATTAATCTATATATAAAAAACAGTTCCGTGACTGACTGACTGACAGATAACGCACAGACCAAACCACTGGACCTAAAGGGCTGAAGTTTTGCCTGGCGATTCTTCTTATAATGTATGGGTGCACTAAGAAAGATTTTTGAAAACTTCATCTTAAATTTTTAAAAAAATTAAAAAGGAACGTTAAAAAGGAACTTGGTGAATTTTTATATATAGAATGGCTGTTAAATATAGCTGTCCATTAACTGCTTTTGATGAATGGCGTTTCAAAGTTAATAATGCAATATCTCATTGTTATAGGCCTGAATTACAAAATGCACAAAATTGCGGACTGTTAGGTAAATTAAAAACTGCAATAAGTGAATTAAAAGACCAGTTTGTAATCACATACGTGGATAAGGTTGCGTCAAGTTATGCTTTCGTATGTAAAAAATTTTATTGTGAATATCTAGAAAATATATACAAAGACCAATCAATTTATAAAATGGATCTTTCATCATTGAATGAGAAAAATAATCGTATAAGGGCGTTATATCGTAAAATTGGATTTAAAATCACGAACATTAAATACCCTTATTTAGTCTTAGTTCCTAAATTCCATAAAAATCCGATAAAGTTTAGACCAATAACTGTGGGCTATAAATCGTATTTAACATATGCAAATGATCGCTTATTGGCTATTCTTAAAGTCGTATATAAGGAACTAATTAAGGAGGGAGGTTATATGATCGGGAATAGTTTTGAGGTAATTGACAAGTTAAATAATGAAAGTGGTATTAATTATATAAAGAGTTTTGACTTCGCAGATTTATTCAACACTATTAATATAAACGATTTATTTGAAATTACTAAAAATCTTTATGAAAAATCTGACCTAAAAACGTACATAACATACCATCGTTATGAGACTCTAGTGCAGTTGGTACTTAAAGAGACATATTTATATGACGGCACACATTTCTTCCGCCAAATACATGGTATCCCAATGGGGGGAGGTTGTTCCTCAATATTGGCAGACATTTACCTCCACCATTATGAAATGGGGACCGCCTTATTGAGTGAGCTAATATATTTCAGATATGTGGATGATGTTTTAATTTGCACTAAGTACAAAGAGCAGGTCATAGATCTGGGGTTTTATCCAAAAAATCTTAGCCTTTTAGAATCTGATAAAACACCGGATGATCGTGTTGTATTTCTGGATTTAAGCTTATGTGTTGATGAAGAGAGTAGTCTAGTGAAATACAAAATGCATGATAAAAGGGACTATTATCCATTTACTACACAACGCGTAATGCCTTGGAATACTTGTTTACATAGAAATGTAAAGCGCAACCTAATCATTAACTACATGCTACGTATTAAACGTCTAAACTGTAACAAATTGGAAATACAATCGGGTATAAAATCATTTGCAAACATTGCTTTAGAAATGGGTTTTCCTTTGGGAATTTTATTAAAAACCATGTGTGAATTCCATTCGATCGATAGGAAAGAATGTCTTAATCGATATTTCAGTAATTGAAGTAATAAAATGATTAGTTGGCAAGTTATGTTTCGCACCTGTTGGTCTTTTACTGTCTATAATGTAGAGTTGCACTAGGTATGTGTCTTTGCTATTTTAGTTATAATTATAGTTCTAAATGTATATATTTAATAATGTTTAGAGTATTGTGTGTGGATATTTCGATACTTAGGAGGTGCTTATTTGAAGTGGTTATATGTGGATACAGTTATAATTTAGTCATAAGTCTAAATATTTAAAAAAAATTATTATATGATGCATTGTTTATAGGTGTAGTGAATATATGGGGTTGCTGCAATGTTTTAGTGAATTGACAAATTGTTTTGAAATAATTTAACCCAGGTTTTTAATGTACATTGTTCCAGTTCCTTTATTATTTTTTTATTTCATCGCTCCTTGCTTTGTTTTGACTTTACGTCAGGTTGCAGATGAAGAATGACTTCCGGGAGTGTTGCCTAGGTACAAACATGTTTAACCAGAGTGTTGGGGGTCACAACTCCCCCCGGTCATTTATATTCTTCATCTTTCAGGTTGATGAATTGTGCTGGTGTTGTCAGGTTTAATAATGTTTTTATTTAATATATATCTATATGTATATCTCTATTCTAAAAAAAACTAACTGCCGCCGCCGCAGCTGCCGCCGCCGCTGTCAAAAGCTTGTCACGCTATCTCCTCCGAAACCGCTGGGTGTATGGGGTCGAGACCGATACCAATCGATGCAGAATAATGTGGGGAAGAAAGTAAGACATGTCTCATATTCGTCGAACTTTAATTTTTTAATTTTATGTTTTGTGGGAAAATATTGACTTTTCATGTTCAGATTACGATAACTCGCCAAAAAAGGATCGTAGAATTTTTTTTTTTACAATCTAAGACTACAGACATTTCTCCTTCAAACAAGACCTCATTTGTTTAAAAATAATTTAAAACAGACTAATATTTTTATTAAAATTGAAAACCCACTTTTTGGAAAAATTTATGCGTTTCGAGATATATAAATTCGATGCTCTCAGACTTATTATGTTACAAAGAAAATATTTATATCAACTGGAAGATGAAAGCTTTCTCATTCATATAAACTTCATTTCAAGTCTCTATCTTAAAATTTCGATTTTTAATTGAATTTTAAAGGAATACTTCAAAAAAATCTTCTCATTCGCTTCCTTTGCAGAAGGACATGAAAGAAGATCCGATTTTTCACCCATCTTCATCCGGGCTTATACCCCCCATCTACCCGGGCTTCATCCATTTCGCCGGGAGGTGGGGAAGCTTCAACTGTAAACAAATGAATGACTCAATCGCTGTAAACAACTATAGAGTCATTCATTCACTTGATTCACCAGAGGAGCGAGCGTAGCGAGCCTAGGGGCGAAGCCCCTAGTATATATATATATATATATATATATATATATATATATATATATATATATATATATATATATATATATATATATATATATAAGATATTTTGTCAAAATTTGCTCATTTGAACGCAGGATTACATTCCTCCATAACGGTCCTGCGGAAAGGAAAATTTCAGACGCTAAAACTGTCCGTCCATTCGTCCTCGCGAGTTATAATTTTGGCAGCGCGCCAAACCAAGTCTATCGCTTGGACAAGTTAAACAGAAAAGTACTAAGATGCGTCAAAATTTTGACATACTTATATGCATATATATACATATGTACATATATATATATATGCATACAAAAGAGGTAAGCAACGATGAGTAATCCTACGTCAGTTAATAATTCGCGATAGTTTCGTTAGAAGAGACTACCTGAATTTTTTTTGTTAGCATTTACCTAATTAAAATAAATAAATAATAAATAAATAAATAAATAAATATAAATATAAATATATATATATATATGTATATAAATATATATATATATATATATATATATATATATATATATATATATATATATACTAGCATTATTGCCCGGCTTTGCTCGGGTAGATATATAGATATAAAATTTTTCATGCATTCCATCAAAAAAATACTGGGCTGCAACCCCCGCTCTTCATGTTCATCTGGCTAGACAGAATGCGCTTAGCGCGTTTCTACTGAAATGATATACCTAGTATTTTTTTGTTGGAAAGCATGAAAAATTTTATATCTATATATCTACCCCGGCAATCATTCTTTAAAAATAATTTCATTAATTTTCTTATGCCTTAATATAACTAATGGACTAATAGTTCGGTATGACAGTTATGTGTCGTTATGTTTCTCTGTTTAAAGAGCTTTTCCTCCCACTACTTAAAAAACCCCAAAACTCTAAAAGATTTATATTATATGATTTCACGGAATAAGTAATTCAATATGGAATAAGTATTTCACGGAATAAGTAATTCCTTTTTTTCCAAATTTTATTAAGTTCTATTAGTTTAAACGCCGTTGTCTAAAATTGTCTAAAGCAGCGGTTCTCAACCTTTTTAGACTCACGACTCCCCTAAAGAAAAATAAAATAAACACTTCACCCTCCTCCCCCCCCCCCGTCACTCCCAGACTAACTCTCAAACCACCCCAGATCACCCCTCAGAAAAAACCTCTTTTCCCCCGCTTATTTGACTGTGCTGCTGAAGGTGCTGTATCCACATTTAAGAAGTGCGCTTAGGGGCACAAAAATTATTAAAAAATTAATTTTAAAAAACTAATTGAGCCCCAAATTTCGTTTTTCCTGATTTAAGTTTCTCGGGTCCTAAACATTAACTGTGCCGAATTTGGTCCCGGTGGGTGGAACAATCTATGATTCTATAGCGGACAAATAAACAGAGAAGCTGTTATATATATATATATATATATATATATATATATATATATATATATATATAAATACCGAGTGGTTATAATTAAACTTCCCCTATAAACGGCATCGTACAAAAAAAAAAAAAAGGTTCCAAAATGTCCACCAGAGGGCGTCTTTTTTAGGGAAAGCTGCTCCACGTGACCACCTTTATTCACCTGCAAAATTTCAAGTCGGTGGACAGTGTTTTCAACAGCAGATCGTAACTGATCAGTTGTGAGGCTTCGCACATGAACCGTTATGGAGTTTTTTAAATCATTCAACGTCGCAACACCTCCACGATAAACCAGACATTTTTAATGAAGGTGGTCACGTGGAGCAGATTTCCCTACATCGTCCTGGACACGATTAACAACTGCTCCTCTTGTGCAATTTCCTCCTAATCTGTTCTTGTTTCTGCAAACTGAACTGTTTTTGTTTCTCCCATACCTTTACTTAATGTGGTTCGATGACAAGGTGATCAGAAACTAATCAATAAATGCTAATATTGTTTCTGTATTCCGTTTTAGTCGTTTAGTGTGTTAAATTTTATGTTTTCCCGAAAAGGCGCCATCTGGTGGACATTTTGGAACAAACTATTTTTTTAGAAATTCCGTGAGCGCATCTCGTGTATAGCACATATACAAATTTCGTTGCATTCCGTTCACCCGTTTGCGCTGTAGGATGCCGTTTATAGGGGAAGTTTAATTATAACCACCCGGTATATATATATATATATATATATATATATATATATATATATATACTAGCATTATTGCCCGGCGTTGCCCGGGTAGATATATAGATATAAAATATTTCATGCATTCCATCAAAAAAATACTGGGCTGCACTCCCGCTCTTCATGTTCATCTGGCCAGACAGAATGCGCTTAGCACGTTTCTACTGAAATGATATACAAACAATAAGAAAGAAAGAAACTTTGAGCCTGCGGACCTTCGTCTGATTTTAAGGTCATTCCCAACCCTCTTTCTCCCGTGCATTGGAATTTGGCCCCCCCCCCCCCCCTCCGTCATTCTCAAACCACCCCTCTTAACGCAGCTGGTCGAGGGGAATCCACAGCGGGTAGACGCACCTCTATCGGGCACAAAAAACATTAAAAAATTAATTTAAAAAAAACTAATTGAGCCCCAAATTTCGTTTTTCCTGATTTAAGTTTCTCGGGTCCAAAACATTAACTGTGCCGAATTTGGTCCCGGTGGGTGAAATAGTCTATGATTCTATAGCGGACAAACAAACAGACAAGCTCTTTTATATATATAGATTATTGCTGCTACAAAATTTTTCATTGGGGTTGAGAGATTTTTTATTTAAAGATAGAGGGTCGCTGTCGAAAAAAGTTTGCACACCACTTGTATATACATAGAGCAGAATTAAAAAACGATATGAACACATGGAACTATGTAGTACTCACCTCTAGTTTTCAAAATATAAACGTAGTTTTACGGTTAGAGAGTAACAACTGCTTTATTAATCTATATATAAAAAACAGTTCCGTGACTGACTGAATGACAGATAACGCACAGACCAAACCGCTGGACCTAAAGGGCTGAAGTTTTGCCTGGCGATTCTTCTTATAATGTATGGGTGCACTAAGAAAGATTTTTGAAAACTTCATCTTAAATTTAAAAAAAAATTAAATCTTTAAACTGTTTTTGTAACATTTTTTTAAGTTTGCATTTAAAATAATAATCTGAGGTTTATAAAATTTATATCACGAAAAAGATCATAAAAATTCTTTTGAAATGAAATCTTTTAGACTCGCCTACCGACTGCTCCTTAAGGGGACAGTGGACTTTCAAACCTAACTTTTTTTGCTTTGAATGGATTTGCTTGAAATTTGAATATGTGATTAGTACCATAGATATGTAAAAGTGGTTAAAATTTAATGATGAAATATTAATAATTTATGAATCATGAATTAATAATTATACCAATAATTTGCCTAATTAAAAATGTTCCCTGCGCATTTCTTTTGCATATAATATGGTAATTTTTATTTACAGGATACTTTATACAACTAACAATGAAAAGTATTGCTTATTTTAAGCATTCATTAAAAATATAAAGAGAAAAAACTAATAATAGTGGAAACACCCTTTTTATTACGCAAAATACCTATAAATCATCATTTCAAGTACAAAATTTAGAAATTCTAAGCTAAGAAGCATAATTTTTTTCAATAACATTTATTTTATATACAGTTAAGTATATAAAAATATTCATTTCAAAGCAATACGATAGTTAGAAATGCGCCTGGAGCTATTTGAATATTCGTATGACATGAAAATTTTTATTTTGAGAAAAATACATTTAAAGTTATTGCTATTAGTAACCACATCATATCTAAATTAAATTACTACATAACAAAGAAATATCACTTACCTTATATATATGGAATGGAACTTCCGTCAGCCATAGATTTAGATAAATATATTTTAGCTTTTCAAAATTTCTCATAATTGTACCAGTATCGTGTACAATGATGAGTAACAAAATTCAAATGAAACTCTACTTCAGGCAACTTTGTTTGCAAATACAAATGCCTAGAACTAGGAAAGTAATCACAGAAATTAAAAATTCTTTTTGCAACACATTCTTACTCGTACGTAGTTTCACAATTCAATAAAATTTAAAAAAATCAAATTTTTGGACAAATTTCACAATTTTGAAAGTCCACTTTCCCCTTAAATACTTTACGAGAAATGACTTCGCAGAGCGAAGTCAAAGAGCAGTGCTGTTATTATGTATCATTAAAATTGAAGGTCGGTTAATTATTGCCTATTCTTGTAAGAAACTCATGTAAACATAATCAAATTGCCCTTAGTTGCTCGTATTTTAACTCTGTTTTCCTATAGTTCAATGAACAAAAAGGGAGAGGCACGAATGACATACATGGTAAACAACTTAGTGACATTTAGAAAAACACTCCTTGCCTTAAAAAAAAAAAAAATCAACTTTTCTCAGAACTTGGTTGATCACCGATGGTTATACTCAGAGCTAAATATACAAGAATATTCATGACAGTTTCGTTGCTCAATTTCTCCCACAGACGCCGCCCTCTGCCTTATTAGACCTGTCTAAAGGCAGTGATTTGTTGTATATTTATCATCAATTTGTCGTTAGTATATCATTTATTTTGTTTAGTTTTCACTCTAAACAAATATTTAAAAGGACGTTAGAAAATATGTAAATATTTCCATGGTGACTTTTACTCTGTAATTAAAAAGAAAGTGACTTTTGAATGAGGTTGAGCTTGAGAGTAATCTTGAAGATTTCATCAATCAATCTCATTACTGAAATATTAATGAAAATTATCAGAAATAAGTTTTATTTTCATTGAATGAAATTCATTATGCATTTGGACACGATGGACATTTTGCATTTGGACACGGACGATGGCCGAGTGGCTAGGGCTTTGGCATTTGGTACCTGTTGGTTCGGAGTATGGGGGTTCGAGTCCCTCTCTTTGCATGGACGTTTGTAGCTTTTCGGAATCGGCTTTGAGCAATAAGTCCCCGTCAATAAGCCCTCGTGTGACAAAAGTTGACCTTAGAGCTCCAAACCAAACCAAATCACCCTTTTCCGTTTCTACACTGCTGCGTCCACACACATGCAGACATAACTGCAGTAATCAACCCCCGACTCCTCTTGACACATTTGGGGGTCGATTAGTTACGCTCCTCCCAAGCGATGTGTGAAGGACAACTAGATTGTCTTCCAGATATTCCCCCATTTAGAACCCCTCCCCCCCTCAAGGTCCCTCGTGTCTCTTTGATGATCTGTGCAAAACCGCCCGATCGAGGGATCGCTGCAGAGCGCTCTGCCCCATAAATCACTGGTTTCCCCCCAGAATACTGTGCAGTGCAGATGTGTGTGGACGCAGTGTTAGACCAGAGGCATAGCGATGCGTGTGTAGGGGGGTACTTTCTCCCCTATCACATTGGGACTCCAGCCACGAGTAAGACCAAAGAAAATTTATGAATTGGCTGAAGCTACAATGAACGGCGTGCAACTTCGAAATTGCCCCAGTCCCCGGCCAATCGATAGCCCACTGGCTAGGACGATGGCATTCGGTCCCAGAGCCTGTGAGTTCGAGTCCTACTTCTGGCATGGATGTTCGTTGCCGTTCGGAATGGGCTTTAAACGGTAGGTCTCGGTTTAATTAAACCTTGTGTAGCAAAAGCGCTCTCAACCAATTGTGCTCATTTCAACTCACCAGCTGTCGCCCGTTACTCTCTAAACCTGAGACTTAAGATGTTAGACATAATTTCTGAAAACTATTTCTGAAACCGACGTAGAATTTATTTCATTAGATAAAGTTTTCTGATACCTTAAGTATTGTTGTGACGTGGCACTCTAATGACGCACAGAGATATCTGATTTTATAAAGATTGAGTACTTCTGAAAGAACAGTTTGATTTTTGAATCGTATTATGATGGGCAAACAACGCATTGCTTATCCAGTTATTATGCAATCTTCCGATTTATTACGTAAAACCGGTCGTCTCTTTGTTTTTTCTCCCTCCTTAGTTCGTAAGAAATATCCGGGGTTTCTGATACATGTAACTGTATGGCTAAAATAAAATATCCCCCCCCCCTTTCGTCATACAGTTCGAGGATCCATTTGATTAAGGTAGATTATTTTGGTGAGCTTGTCTTTAATAAAAAGGACTGTTTCAATGACGTCACTCGTCATAAATAACCGTTAATGAGGAGTGAGAAAGGACATAAAAATGCCAGAAGTTTGAAGTTTTAAAACTGTTACTGATCCATTAGCAAGACATAAATTTTTATTGCGCTATTGTTTAGAGGGAAAACCTCTTAAAAAGATATATTATGAAATAACTGTCCAATTCTTTAAATTTTATGGTCGTGTGTTTAGGTTAATTTTTTTCTATGCACATGTTACCGTGAACAACGCGGGTATAGAGCCTTTTAAACATACAGAACTGAAACCTTTTTCCTTTGTTTGAAGGACAAATTACGTGTAATAACTTTGAAAAGGAAAGAATCTATGGAAAAATGAATTTTGCGAGAAATTATCTAAATAGAAGTTTGTTTCAAAAACGGAAACTTCTTGTGCGTAGTAACACTTCAGCCAATTTATGACTTTGTGCATTTTTAGTAATGACTTGCTGGTATATACATTAACGCACGTATTTTAAGCAATAAAGCCTGAGATGAAAAATTAGATGTTGAGTAGTATTCGTACCCTGAGCAGAATAGATCAGCCGGCTTTTATTGTTTGTGTAGACCTCACAGAAACGTCCACAATATCTTTGTCGAAGAAACCGAAACAATCACAAGAGATTATGTAACTGATTCTGACTTTTTTCATGCCCAACAGCTGAGACTATGAATAAACGAACAAACAAAAAAAAAAGAAAAAAAAGACAGTGCTAAATAATAAAAATGGAAAAACAAATCTCTTTCCGTAAACAAGTAGAACATAGTGCTCTCGTATTCTAGTACAACGGTGAAGTGTGGAAGACTTGAATATCGTGCTCTGTTATTGTCTTGCAGAGAGGAATTTAAGGACGGATGGACGTGTTTATAAAGTCGCGACATCGAAAACAAGTGCGGGTACGCTTACTGAATTGGTCCAGATGCAAAATAGAGGTGGCAGGTGGGAAGTTAAAAGGGAAAATATAGAAGTTATAGAAACTCCCAAAGCGTAGTTTTGACGCATCTTTCTGACAATTCTCCCTTCTTCTCTTCGATTCCTTTACATCAGCTAGGGCGATGTAGTGGACGATTAGTTGCTTTTTATGAAAAACTCCAAGAAGGAATTCTTTAAGCCTTACTTTATAAACATTATTTACCAACTTATCTGTTAAATTATTTTTAACTTAACTTCAATCTGATATATATTTTTACGTCTTTGCATTTATAAATAATATACCTCAAACCCACATGATTAATTTAAGAGTGTTGTTAGCAGTGTCGTAAAGTTTTTAATACAACCATATACGACTTTATAATTTTAGCTTTTCATATTTTTGCTCACCCATGACAGAATTCATCATCTGGTTTGGCGCTGCTTGTAAATAGTAGATTTTGTGACAAAAAAATCCAGCCAATCAATGGACCTTAGTATCAGTCGCAACAATGCACAGGGTCCTTGAGTGTGACTATGCGAAATTCGGTTCAGATCTGTTAAGTGGTTTAGCAGTGTATAGAAAACAGATTTACAGATAGAATTTTGATTTTGTAGACGTCTTAATCTCTGGGAAAATGAACACCATTTAGCCTTCCTACGAATCCTAATATTCTCTTAATTACTGTATTATATCCATATGTATTCGATTATACGCATCAATATACATTCGGACCTTTAGTCTTTACTTTTTAAATATCACTGCTTTCTGGAAGTAAAAGTGAAAGCGGAATGCGAAACATTCATTTCACTCCATCGGAAAATAAAGAAGATCCTATTAATTTAAGTTAAAAAGCAATTCCATTTATCAAAATTTAAATTTCGATTTTTCAACGCGGATATATTTTTTATTCTATCTGAAAGAAACAAAATTCTCGCGCACAAAAATTCATCTCTTATTTCCAAAATGAAAAATGTGAAAAGTTTTGAAATAGAAACGTCTGATATGCAGCCTTTTTTCCCCTAATTCTCTCTCAACTTTATTAAGTGTTTGAAATCGATAAACTATGCTCAGAGAATTATTGGAAAGAAATGAAAGCTTAAAGAATTAATGAAGTTTTTTTTGTTCCTCTATGACATAAATGAAGAAGAAAAATTTTGATTATACGAGATCAGAATTTTTGAAAGCTATTAATCAGGGCTTATTTCTCTCTTTTGTTTTTACTTTTTTGTTTTAAAGAGAAGGTTATTTTAAAGCTAATTGATTCTAAATGATAAAATTCCCCCTACTCGATTGTTAGTGGCTATTTTTTTAGATCAAATTTATCTTGAGAGCTAATGTAAATGATGAATCATTGTGAAGAGAATTTACTCCGTGTTCTTTTTATTCGCTTCAGATAACATTTTGAACAAAATCCCAATTAAACGCCGGGAAAAGATTTGGATAAAATCCATTATGTTAAAAAATTAATTTAACTTTTTTTGGGAAAAAGAAATCTGTAGATAGTAATCATTCGATGGAAAGGGATTTTTATATTTTACTTTATAAAACTGTGCCTGAACATCTTGAATAACTTTACGACTAAATTAATCATTTGGATATATATATATATATATATATATATATATATATATATAATATGTAATATATATATATATATATATGTATATAATATATATATATATATATATATATATATATATATATATATATATATATATATATATATATATATATATGACGGGCGTAGTGTTACACCCGCTATAACTGAAGATATTGTAGTCACATAATCCTTTAGTTGATTTGCAGCGTAGTGGAAGGCAGTTCAACACTCAGAATACACACAATAATCCTTTTCGATACTTTTATTATTTCTATTCAATGTAGAACCACTCTCCAATTTAACACAGCGTCTAGCGCTCGCCATCTCAAAAACACGGAGCCCGTCCACGTGTCCGATATCATCGAATTCTCATCCCGGTCTAATCTTATTTTCTTCCCGCTCACTCCATAACGTGCCAGAATTTTGGTTAGATCTGCATTTCGACTGTTCGAGAACATTCCTCCCGCCAGTTCCGTCAAGGCTGCCCATTCTATTAATAGCCCCTCGCGTTTTCTCCATGCGGGAATTTACCCGTTTTGATCCGTCGCGCGTCTCGAAATATGAAAAAAACAGTGACGTTTAACTCCACGAAGTTAACCTACCCTGAAGCCCCCTTTAATTATCATAGCTATTTTCCCCTTTCTCTAAAAATATGCTTTACTTACTTACTTACTTACTTACTTACACACACACACATCGGGGCGCACGGAGGAAATTTGCATATGACAGAGGTTAGAAACCAATCACAGATATTCAGCGTAGAAAACCGATAAAAAGCTCTCTGATCGTGTTTTTGTTAGCCATTCGCAGAGCTGTTTTTTTGTGCGTGCATAACGCACCCGTTTTTTGTGATACATGTACCGTTCCAACGCTTTTTAGGGTTTTCGCATGCGCTGAGCATTTTGCGACGGGAAAAAGTGGGTGTTTCCATTTGAAAATTTCGAGTTTCTATACCTATAACCGTAACCGTGAGCGTCACTGTGTTGCCGTTCTCAGAATCCCGAGCTCATACATCTGAATAACTATATCTGAAATTTCATCTCGATAGGTTGAACGGAACGGCCACTAGAGGTCCATATATCATTTTTGTAGGCCGTTCGCAGAGCTGTTTTTCGTGCGTGCATAACGCGGCCGTTTTTTGTGATACACGTACCGTTCCAACGCTGTTTAGGGTTTTCGTATGCGCTGAGCATTTCGCGATGGGAAAAAGTGGGTGTTTTCATTTGAAAATTTCGAGTTTCTATACCTATAACCGTAACCGTGAGCGTCATTGTGTTGCCGTTCTCAGAATCCCGAGCTCATACATCTGAATAACTATATCTGAAATTTCATCTCGATAGGTAGAACGGAACAGCCGCTAGAGGTCCATATATCGGCAAAGTTTCTTTATGACCACCCTGTATATAAAGGATGAGCCAAAAGTTCGTAAAAAGTTTAGAAATTTATAAAAATGGAAGAAATCATGATAAAGAAGTGCGGTTTGCAAGAAAAGCTCACAAGGAAGTCGGATTTTTTTAGCAGCCAAAAAAGTTTAAAAAAAAGTTTTAAAAACGTTTAAAGAGTTGATAAAAGGCACCAGTAGATGACGCTGACATGCGAGAGATTCAGCAGAATTATGCAAATTCAATCTTGTAATAAAAGACCGTGATACACGAGGATTTGGAATGATCGCCCACGAAGTGGAAGACCCTCGTTGGCGGCATTACTGCGGTGGAATCCGTTATGACTGATATAGAAGCGGAATCGTCCACGGGGAGTAGCAATGCTCCCAAAGTTGGACCAGTGACTTCTAGTGAATTTTAAATTTTTATTTTGCTGCTAAAATAAACCCGACTTCCTCGTGAGACCTTTTTTGCAAATTGCACTTCTTTATCATAATTTCCTCCTTTTTTTTATGAATTTTTAAAGTGTTTACGAACTTTTGGCTCACTCGGTATATAAAATAGGGAGAGAGAAGAGAGATATAAATATCAGGGGTCAAAAAATGCTTATTCTGTCATTTTCGAGACACACAAAAAATCCATTGGACATGCACTTTTTTTTTTCCTTTTCGCCTAATCGAGCATGTTTGAAAAATGTGTCGGAGTTATTAAATTTCATCATCCCTTTTTTTCAGCTTTGATTTTTGGTAGTAGCTTTCACCAGTAAATGTCATGCATTAACAAGAAGGGAAATGAAAAAAACGTTTAATACGGTAGTTTGAGAACAATTTTTTTGGGGGTTAATCTGAGGCACTTGTTTTGAGACTTTTTTTTTTTTACCTGGGAGCACCATAGAGGAGTGAGTCAACATTGACTCCTTGGTGCCACCTGAATTTTGATCGAGCATACCAAGCGATATCCGGAGGGCTCGGACTTTCCCCCACCCACTGACATCGTGAAAGGACTTCCTGTTCTGAGGATTTAGCGTGCCCATATCCTTCCTAGACACGGAAGTGTTTAGTCGTCCATCAGGATTCTGAGCACCTCCTGTCCGAAGCCCGACACGCTACCACTAGGTTACTTCCGGCCCAGTTTGATAACAATATTTACAGCGAAAACAAATTTGGACACGGAATTTTTTTTCAGGGGTGTGTGTTTTTTAAAAGTTATGATTGAAAACACTCTCTAGCTCTTGCACAAACAGGATGTAATACCTATAGTCTATACCAGTGGTGCGAAACTGTGGGCCACGACAAATTTGGTGGTATCGCGAATAGTTGGAAGTAAATTTATAAATCTTGAATTATTTAATTGACAATGATGTTTTGAGTATTCTTTAACCACAGATTTTTTGGCGAATGAGGAGGAATCATTTTACGGTTATTTTAATCAATTTTAAGGAGTCTTTTTTAAAAATACATATATTTTTTTTTCTAATTTATTTGAAAGCATACGAATTTCGCTTTTCTTATATGTTGCTCTTTTATGAACTTCTATCTATGCGTGTTATTGTATCAATGTCTTATTTGACTTTGCTAATGACTGTAAATATGAATGTAAATTCATCAGCGTGTTTTTTAGTAATTTCCGCTTGACCCTGTACAACCATTTCTACCTTCATTACATAGCTAGTGTAAGGAAGCACACATAAACGATTTCTCTCTTAATGAGAAGGATCCCATCAGACTAGGTTAAGGTGACCAGACGACCCGCTTTTTAACAATTTGTCCCTCGTCCCGCGGCGTTTTAAAAAAGTCCCTATTTTTGGAAAGAATGTACGACAAGCTAGGGAACGGCGGGAGAGCGGGAAGGGAATATACGTTTTCGGCGTCCATGTGGCTATTTAGCCAGGATATGAGTTTTATATTATTTTTGTTAATATTATAATGTTAAGCTTTAATAATAACGAATAATTGTAATATTTCCGAAAATGATCTTTTTAATGAGATATCATTAGTAAAAAATATATTGATAAGGAAAAGATTAAATCTTGGGCATCAGCAAAAATCACAATAGAGAACAAATGGTTAGAAATGTTTCATCATTTTGAAACAAACCATGTTCCATACAATAATGCACTAAAAATTGTGGAATACGCGCTGTCCTTACCAGGAACTAATGTTGCGACTGAACGCGCTTTTTCTACGGTCAATAAAGTGTGGACACCAGAAAAATCACAATTGAGTGTTGAGACTTTGAAAGCCATTTTATGTGTGAAATGTAATTTAACAAATTCTTGTGAAAAATTTCATGACACTTTAAACAACGACAGCAATCTACTAAAAAAAAATTCACTCAAATGAGACATATGCCAAAGAATAAAATAATACTATATATAATTTTCTTTATTTATTATATTTGTAAATTGTACTTATCTTGAAATTTAAAAAAATATATTACAATACTATTTTTGCGTTCTATGAAAATTTTTGTTGTTCCATATAGACCAAATTTTTAATCAAGAACCCCCCCTCCCCCGGTCAATGTGTCCCGCTTTACCAATGTTAAAATCTGGTCACCTTAGACTATGTGCAAACGACATTAAAAACTCACTGCCTTAAAAAATAACTTTATAAGAGTCCTGTATTTTAATTCTAGGCGAAATGAATAAAAAATGATGCTTCGTGTTAGTAATTTTACTAATGGGAAGAGTGAGAAAATGGATTTCATTAAGTCTAGAACAGTATGTCCCAACCTTTTTCGAGTTGCGACCCCCTTTAATGGTTTCTACGCCCCCTGCGACCCCCTCCATTTCCCACTCTGCCTATTTTTCTTAAAAAGACCCTTTAAGACATAAAATAAAAAATGTATTGTCCATAATTTAATTCTAAATAAATATTTAATTTAATAAATATCAGTATGAATTTTCTAAGAAATGGAGAACATTAAAAAAGCATTCATCCCCCAGTCAAAGGTATGTAAAAGCAAGAAAAGAAGAAAGCCTCAAGAAAAATAACGCAACTACCTTATTGATTCAGAATTATATAGCAATAAAAATAGAAAAACTCTTCCTTAAATAAGTTTGCTTTATTCCGTCGGGAAAAACTACAGCAGTAATGACAAAAGTAATAGCAGATTGATGAAAGACAAACTGACGTTTAAAATTTGTGTACTGTACATCAGGGGTGTCAAACTTGTGGCCCACGACGAAAATTTTTGCGGCCTGGCCAATATATTGGTACACAATAATATATAATAAAATAACTGACGCAGAATTATAATAAGATAGGAAGAATTCGCTAAATGTTTTTTAATTATACTCTTTTTTTGCTATTATTAAACAAAATGCGTATATTTATGTTGAATATACTGTAATTAGGTAAATAAACCTACGTTTCTATTAATATTGATTTTTTTTTGCGGCCCACCTATAGTTAAACCTTGTTTGTTTGACCCAAGTTAGCCTTTGAGTTTGACACCCCTGCTGTACATAGTTAGATCACCGCGATTTTCATTTACCACCCAATAAAGGCGGTAGATTTCCAACGAACTGAGTTTGAGCTTTGAATGAGATTTTTTTGCCTTTGAACCCTACAGTTTCAGAAACTGTAGGGTTTTGAAACCCTACAGTTTCATAGTAAATAAGTATTGACACAATTTTTTGGTGAAATTCGCTGAAAAGTTATTTTAATTGAATAAAACCACGGCGATAGCCCTGAAAGAACCTCGCAGGTTAGGAACTCCTAATCTAGACACTAAAATGAACGACTTGTGATAATAAGTTTATATAAATGAATAGCTACTTTTATGCTTATTAGTGCTACATAACTGTTAAATGACTCAAAGTTTCGTAAGCATGATTTCTTTACATTTTCGGTAATGAATTTTTTATACCACTTTACAACGGCAACCAATGTGATAAAACTCCCTGCAATTAAAAATAATAAAAATGAAAAATGCTTTATAAATGTCATTAACATGGGCGGTCCATATCAATGCAATAAACATACTACTGATTTCCGAATGTCCTGTTCTAAAAAGATCAAAACTGTAAAGAATCCTGTCTATATGTTTGCTGGACCCTGTAATGAATACTCGAAAATAACCTTCTTCCGTAAAGAGTTCATTGCAACAGCTAATCTCAAAATTTTAGGATTTGGTATAATTTCGGCATAGTTACGTGACAGTTCGGTCATCTCAATTATCACCATCTTTAGTGATGGCATCTTCCAATTAGATTCCTCAATGTCACAGGATGGATTTATAACGTATTCGTAATTTAGTCAGACACATTTTTTAGAGGCTCAACTACACACGAATCGTATCTGACATCACAAGCAAGACCTTCTCCTGACTGATGACGTCAACTTCTTTTTCAGTAAATCTATGAATGAAAACTGTCTTACTATATTCTGGGATCAGATGGCAAAATGTTATAAGAAACTTTTCTTAAAAAAGTTGAGCTTTTCACATTCCAGATTCTCGTTCGCCGATATATTCTATTTACTGTAACTACCGTAAGTAATAGCCAACTATTTTTCTGAAATGTTGGTATAACGTTTGCTCATGTAAAACAAATTACTGATTTTCATGACATCTTGAATATTAGAATTTCTGTCACGTAAATTTCTTATAACATTTTGCCATCTGAGCACAAATATGTTCTGCAAATGATATCGTTTTCTTTGTTTGTTTCCAATATGAGTATTTGTATTTTGTCTTGATACTTTTCTTACTTTTCAACTCACACTAGGGAAGTTCTATGAGTATCGGCTAAACCAGTAGTTCGCTTTTCATTCCATTATTATATTATTTTCCCCGATTGGAATTTTCTTTTATTACACATATTTGATAGCGTTCTGAGTACAAAGAACATATTTTTGAATTTCACATGTAAGTAATTTATTTTATATGCAATCTGACTTTCAAACAAACTGATAGACCAACACAAAGCATTTCACATGTAATACTTTCATTAAGTAATCAGAATTGTATTGACGTTGGTTATAAGCGTTAGTATATTTTAAAAACAGATTATTTTAGCATTATGGAGGAAAATTCTGTTTAAAATACTTGCGTGTATCCCTAAAAATCAAATGAACTTTAAATTTCGTACGTGAGATCTTAACAATCTTTGATAAATACCCTCTGATTTTGACTCTTTGTGTGTGTGTGTGTGTGTGTGTGTGGTTGTCTAGCTATTCATCTTTCAATTCCAACAACTGAAAGTTTAAATATTTGTAAATGTGCGACCTGTTTATAACTAAGTCTCTCCCTCTCTCTATCTCTATATATATTAATAAGTATTTGGACACCTGTGATAGAAAAGAAAAATAAAATTTATTCGTATTCAATAGTTGCCAGAGGTTCCATGAAAGGCAATTACAGCCTCAACTCTCCGGAGCATGCTTTCCACAAATTCCTGTATGACGGCTAGTGGTATTTTCTTCCAATCGGCTTGGAGAAGGCATATAAGTTCCTTCTCCTATTTTGGACGGTTGTTGCTCCCCTTAATTCGGCGATCCAACCCGTCCCAGAGGTTCTCTATAGGGTTCAGGTCAGAGTTCTGGGCAGGCCAGTCCATTCGGTTAACCCCACTGTCACCCTACCAATCCATGGTGGACCTCGCAGCATGACAGCTGGCGTTGTCGTCCTGGAAGTAACATGGGTCCAACCCGTAAAACTGCCACAACGTAGGGAGCACACTGTCATCCAAAATAGTGCAGTAGGCACCGGTATTGAGCTTACCATGAATTCGGACCAAGGGTCCCAGTCCAAACCAGGAGAAACACCACCAGACCATAATTACACCTCCGCCGAACTTTACTGTGGGTACAATGCATTCTGGCAGAAGGTGTTTTCCAGGCAGACGCGAAACCCAGACTCTGCCATCCGAACGGTAGAGGGCGAACCTTGATTCGTTGCTTCAGAGAACCCGTTTCCAATCATTTATGGTCAACTTTCGACATGCTTTGTGCCACATTAAACGAGCAGCGCGGTTGGACTTTGTGATCAAATGCTTATGAGTGGAAGTACGACCACGAAAACCCTGCAGATGTGCTTCTTTACCTTCGTATATGGTATTTATCGAAAAAACACTCCTGGATGCCTGTTGAAACTCCTGGAGTATCTGGGCCATCGGTTGGGTGCGGTTCTTCCGAACTTCTCCGGACAGTACCCGTCGGTCTCTATCTCCCAGTTCAGTGGGTCTACCGACTCGGGGCACATTCCGACAATCACCGCTCCCCTTCAACTTCTGAATCACATAGGCCACTGTCGATTTTGGGTAATTAAGCTCGCTAGATATGTCTCTTAAGGGTGGGCCATCTCAGTGATACCCGACGATTACACCTTTCTCGAAATAAAATAACTCTGCACTTCGTGGCAGAGCAGAGTTATCTGATTGCATGCGAGTAATGCCAGTGTTGTTTCCTACACGATATTTAACGGCGGAGGGCGTGACGTATATTAGGACCGCAGATGTCATCATTTGCATGGGTGGTCAAATACTTATTGGTAGACAGTGTATTCATATATATTAAAGCTTCTCTAGCTGGCCACCCCTCGAAATGGCTACTTTTTTTTGGAACCATGACTGGCCGCTATACAGAAGTCTCACTGTATAAGTATACTAGCTGAAAACCCGCGCTCTACGGAGTACATTCAAATTAAATACAACGGTCAATGTATGCAATTAATGCCAAAATATATATATATTTATAATAAATACGACGATCAATGCATACAATTGACGTTATATATATATATATATATATATATATATATATATATATATATATATATATATATATATATATATTACATTGACCGTTGTATTTAATTTGAATGTACTCCGTAGCGAAGCGCGGGTTTATATATATATATATATATATATATATATATATATATATATATATACTGAAGTTCCACTGAATTAGGGATAGCGAAGCCTATGCAAATTGTGTAGCGCTGCGCATCATGTATGCGCAAGTGAGGGCACTGTGGTAACTGCATATATAGCGCGTACTGTGGTTGTTCTGAATTAATTGTTGGAATTGCCAGTATGGGTACACTGCCTGATTTAGACGCCTTCGATCGCGGACAAATCGTAGGTGCGCGACGCATGGGCCATTCAATTTCCGAAATCGTCAGACAGCTAGGAATTTCAAGGTCGACAGTGTCAAGAGTATACCAAGAATACATGGATGGTGGAAAAAAAACTAGCGATCAGGCAAACTGAAAAGGACAATTAGCCTTGACAGTGCGTGGTGAGAGACGGCTCAGGCGTATTGTACGTAGCCAGCGAAGCCAAACATTAGCTCAAATTACCACCCAGTTTAATGACGGTGCCAGTCGTACAGTCAGTAAACGGACTGTGCAACGCTCGATTCACCGTATGGGTTTCGGGAGCCTTCGACCTACGAGAGTACCATTGCTCTATACTCGCCATCGGGCTGCGCGTCTTGCCTGGGCAAGAGAGCACAGAGACTGGAGTGTAGAGGACTGGAAACGAGTAGCATGGAGAGATGAGTCTCGATTCCGACTACTTAACGCCGACGGGAGGCTGAGAATATGGCGTCAGGCTCATGAAGCCATGGATCCTGCATGCCTGGCTGGAACTTTACAAGGGCATGGTGGCTCAATCATGGTCTGGGGAGTTTTTTCGTGGCACAGTTTGGGATCTTTGGTGCGTGTACCAACCTCCCTCAATGCAATTCGGTACGTAGGGTTGCTGGGTGATCACCTCCATCCGTTTATGCTGCTCTGTTATCCGCACGGTAATGGAGTTTTCCAGCAAGACAACTGTACTTCTCACAAGTCCCGGTTGGCTACTGGCTGGTTGGATGAGCATTCCTCTGTCATGAATTGGCCACCTAGAAGCCCAGACTTAAATCCTATTGAGCATCTTTGGGATGTTTTGGAACAAGGCGTGAAAGGTCATCACACAGCACCAAAGAACCTTACTGAATTATGAACAGCTTTAGCCAATATTTGGCAAGCCATTCCCGTGGAACGTTTCCAGAAACTTGTTGAATCTATGCCTCGTCGTGTGGCAGCCGTTATCAAGGCCAGAGGAGGCCCAACTCGTTACTAGGTAGGTATCCCTAATTCAGTGGCACTTGAGTGTATATATATATATATATATATATTTATAAAAAAAATCGTAATGGATATTTATTTTTTTATATAAATCGTCTGCTGCATTAGAAAGAAAAAAATTATTTTTTTTGTCTATTTAGTTGTTATGCACCTGACGATAAATTTATTTTAAGTGCCAGAAAAAGAAATCACGTGATCGGCATTTAATAAATTAAATTCTAAAAATTCACCAAATATCTTTAAAAATTCACCAAAAATCAGAAAATTAAGGTAAAGGTTCGAAAAAGATTTCATTTTAAAGGAATTTTTATGATCTTTCTTGTGATATAAATTTTATAATCCTCAAATTATTATTTTAAATGCAAACTTAAATAAAGTTACAAAAACAGCTTAAAAATTTAATTTTAAAAATTCTAAGAAGAATTTTTCTAAAGTCTTTCTTAGTGCACCCCTACACCATAAGAAGAATCGCCATGCAAAATTTCAGCCCTCTAGGTCCAGCGGTTTGGTCTGTGCGTTGTATGTCAGTCAGTCAGTGAGTCAGTTACGGAACTGTTTTATATAAATTTAAAAAATTAAGCTTCGAAATGTGAAGAGTAGCTTCTTTACGTACTGGAATGCCACCACCAGATTCGTTGGTCCCTCTGGTCGTTTCTCAGAGAAGGTGTGACTTGCCAGACCCCTTTGTTCTGCTGAGCTCCCCCCACTAACCTCAGCTGGTCATCGAGTGTGGGAATATTGAGGAGACATCCGAGTGGCAGCTCTCGTGGAGTGCAAATGTGAAAAATGTCTGTGTGGGCAAATCGAGGTGTTCGGTTTTCGGAGACAAGCTCCTATACTGGAAAGTCATCTATGGGGTAGAGTGGACAAATCGAGGTTTCTTTTTGTCGGAAGTGGACTCCCATACGAGATTCATTCCTCGGGTTCATAAAGATGCCCATTGGTCTTTTTGATCGTTTGGATAGGGAACCCCCCCTTAGCCCTCCTGGTATTGAATTACTATAAATATTTGAACATGTATTATATCAGTGGTACGCAAACTTTTTTAGACCCAATTTCTTTAAATAAAAAATCGTCTCCCCCCCCCCCCAAAAAAAAAAAATTTTTTTTGGTAGGATCAAATTTTAAATAAAAGCTAACAAAAAATTATAAAATTTTTCTTTTTTTTCTAACTATTTTAAAATCGAAGAACTGTAGATTGTGGTGTGATGGCGGCGGACTCTCTACTTAATCCCCGGTATTATACAGGGTGTCCATAATTAAAGTTCCACTTTCAAAAGGCTGCAAAAAAAAGAACCACTGGTCAGAATGACTTCAAATTTGAACTGAATATACTGGAAGAAGGGGTAAAAGATTTGGCATAATAAGAAAAAGTTCCTATGCCAAATCGTTTACCCCTTCTTCCAGTATATTCAGTTCAAATTTGAAGTCATTCTGACCAGTGGTTCTTTTTTTTGCAGCCTTTTGAAAGTGGGACTTTAATTATGGACACCCTGTATATGAAATATGGGGAAGTTTCGTTACATCTTTGAACGATTATTTACCAGAGATAATATCAAGTCCATAGATCAAGAAGCCTGCCGGCTGTCTATCCACAGTAAATAGACGAACAACGAGGACTAGAGTGCACGTGGTTTGTGGACAGAGAGTGACCGTTCCGGAGGTATGCAGACGAAGGAGAACAGGTTTGGACAGGCCTCGGCTTGAGGTGGCCAGAGAGAGAAATTGCCAGAAAGAGAAGGACCGCGGTCCGGCGTTAACGGAGGTCGACTTTGTTCAGACCAGCGGGATTTTTCACGGGCCGGAGAGCCGCGTGGAAAAAGATTGTGATTTTGGGCCGGAGTGCCTTACACGTGTGATTTTAGATTTGGATGGAGGCCATGAATGCACTGGCGGTGCAAAACTCAATTAATGTACATATTTTGTAAATATACTAGTTGAATAAATGTGTTTTTTTTTACGTTTATTAACCCAGCGTATTCTCAGTGATTTCTGAGGAAACAGGACGGCTAGGACTTAGCCATAGTTCGGCATGCTATCCGAATAGACTGGTGCCCAGTTTATGATAGTGGGTATGTAATAACTCTGCTTAGTAACAGTAAAAGATGTCTTGCTTACCTTCTGTACTTTTTATCGCCAAATCTCGTGTGAATAAAACTTCATATTGAATTATTAGTATGTATTCGCATTTCATTCAGGTGAAAGAGCATGATTTCAAAATTATAAGCTTTATATTAAAATGCTGAAATTTATAAACTTCATTTATTTATATAAAACTAAAATAAATAAAAATTAACGAGAAGGGTGAACCTGTACCTCGAATAATATATTTGTTCAATATTTGTCGAAATATTCCAGAGTGTTACTCTCGCATCGTCTTCCGGGTTAAGTCTCGGTTGTTGTATGCTTTTTAAAGTAACTCATTTTGAAAAGCCGTTCTCAGACAGACAGGTAGAAGTGAATGAAAGCAATGTTTGACATCTTGTAAAACAATATCATATCATGTAATTTTATATAACAACTAGCTGAAAACCCGCACTTCGCTACGGAGTACATTCAAATTAAATACAACGGTCAATGTATACAATTGATGTAATATATATGTGGGATGCCATCCATACAGCCCCATGCATGACACTCTCATATGGAGTGCGCCCCTGTAAGCCCCGGCGAGCGCCACCTAGCGGGCGCCGCGAAGAACAGAGGAGATAGACGATGTTTTGCTACCGACGAGCGCGCACGTGTGTGTGCCGCGTTGCTTGTTTTTCCCCCTTTTAGACGTTAGTTCCCCCCTGTAAATATGTCCCTCTTTAAATAAATGTTCATATGTTAACACTGTTTGTGATTATTCCCCCCAAAACCCCACAGATATATATATATATTTATTTATTTATGAAAAAATCGTAAGGGATATTTATTTTTTTGGATAATATCCATTCGTCTGCTGCATTAGAAAGAAAAAAAATTTTTTTTTGCGTATTTAGTTGTTATGCACATAACGATAAATTTATTTAAAGTACCAGAAAAAAAATCCCATAATCAGCATTTAATAAATTAAATTCTAAAAATGAATCTTTAAAAATTCACCAAAAATCAGAAAATTGAGGTAAAGGTTCGAAAATGATTTCATTTTAAAGGAATTTTTATGATCTTTCTCGTGATATAAATTTTATAACCCTCAAATTATTATTTTAAATACAAACTTAAAAAAAAAGTTACAAAAACAGCTTAAAAATTTAATTTAAAAAATCTAAGAAGAATTTTTCAAAAATCTTTTTTAGTGCACTCCTACACCATAAGAAGAATCGCCATGCAAAATTTCAGCCCTTTAGGTCCAGCGGTTTGGTCTGTGCGTTGCATGTCAGTGAGTCAGTCAGTCAGTCAGTTACGGAACTATTTTATATATAAGACTAGCGGCCCGTCCCGACTTTGTCCGGGTTGAACAAAATATTATACCAATAAATTTCCAGTTGATAGCCAATAAATTGTTAATCTTTTTTTACCTTAATAATAACCTAAATAATACCTTAAATTAATTTTATGTTAGTTAATAATTAAAATAATTTTTTTAAAAGAAATAGGCGTGCGGAGAACGGCTAGGTTCGAACCGCTAGCATCAGAACAGAAGCCCACCGCGATAGCACAACGCTAAGGATCGTTGAAGACTTCGGCACAAAAAGCGGTAGAGGACAGTAGCGGTAACAATGGAGAATGTTAGGATTAAGCCCCTAACTTTATTTCTACTGATCAGATATACATAATATATAGCCTATGTCCATCTGGAATAATGTACCTTTCAAACAGTGAAAGAATTTTTCAAATAGGTGCAGTGGTTCTGGAGATTACCCTAAACGTACAAAATCGCTCTCTCTCTTTATATATAAGTATAGATTTTTTAAAAGAAGTATAGATATCGTATCATATAAAAAATATTAGATATATGTTATGAAAATTTAAAGTATTTTTTAATTAAATAATCAAAGTATATAAATTTGCTTCAAACTATCCGCGACCCCTGGGTGGGTCGGGATCCACTATATTATATGCTGTAAATATATTTCTTGGTTATCATGTCAAGTCTGTTAAGTATTAGCCCAAATATAATATAAAATCTTATCAAATACCTTTTGAGACATTAGAATCTGTTTTTCAAGTCTGTTATTTATTTATGAAGTTGGTCACCATTCAGATACTTTTAGCAACACATAACCAATCATTGTGTTACAATAAAAGAATTGTTATGTATTGTTTTACAGTCTGAAATATTATCTTTGTTTCATCAATAAGACCAGCGTGTAATGTTTTTCCATCATTGGAAGAACTGCGTAAACAATTATATTGGAATATTTCCTTTAAAATATCCTACCTTTAAGATTAATTTTTGTTTTATGAAGTTATTGCTACATATAACTCATTTTTCTATCATTTAAATATTGAAATGTTTTTAGCAACCCATTAGTTACCATTACGTTAGCAACCCTTAATATACCATCTAAATATTTTTAGTAATCTACAGAGGCTGTTCACACATTTTTTAGACGATGTATATTGTATTCACAAAACTAAATTACATAAAATTCTTGTGTTTTAAATGTTCTATTTGACATCCCTTATTCTGAACTATCTTTCGACACAGCAATTTCCAGAATAATAATGCCTTTTGAAGTGTCAGAAGAGGTATTCAATCCCATTCCTCCTGAACAGATTTCCAGAGTCCTGTAAGGGTTTTGGGACGACGTTTGGATAATGCAGATTTTAAAAGTCCGAAAGCACAAAAATGCATAGGTGATAAATCGGGAGATTCAGTAGGGATATCAGTGAAGAGTATGGCCTTGATACCAGTTTCTGTTCCATTTCTTTTAGGATATTTACAGTGGATTTTGATGTGTGACTGCTAGCTTTGTCCTGATGGAGCCTCACAGATTGATGGCACTGTGGGTAAAGCGATGGTATTTCATTCAGAAAAATTGGCGATAAAATATGTTCCTGATAGTATTTGGAGTTAGTCTTGACATTTTTTTCCACTCTCTTTATTTTTAACTTGACATTATAAGAAAAACTAGCAACAATCATGAATCCCTTAGAAAAACTTTCTTTCGATTCTTTGAACCATGTAATTAAATTTTTTTCTCCCCTTTTATGATAATAAATGGCTCCTTTTTTTGTTGCAATCATTTAAATACACCCATGATTCATCTATTGTGACAACTGTTTTCCATTTTTCTTTGGATAAGTGTTTCTCATATAGAATTCTGCAGCGTGTCCTGCGTTCAGCGATATGATTTGGAAGAAGACGATGCACATTGCGTTTTTTCGCTTTCTTAAGATTTAAATCAACGTTTATCATTTTGTTTACAGTGGACACCGAGCATTTTAATGATTTTGCAACTGTCCTTTGACTAGGGGGATTTTCTTTTAACATTAAACAACGTACCTTTGCAATAGTCGAAGATGTCCGTTTTTCCCTTGGATACTTGTTTGGAATTTTTGTCCCACTTGAGGGTCCAATTTGACGTTTTTCTCCTTTCTTGTTGACGATATTACCTATCGACGCTTTATATATCACAAAACCATGACTCTCACATCGTTTTTGGATAACGGAGTATGCATATTTCTCTTCGAAAAGAGCATAAATGTAGCCTTCGAACCACTGCTTTGTTAAAAACGCCATTTTGAATAAAAACAAAACTTTCAAGCCGCAGACGATAATTTTGACTTTTAAAAACATAGTACAATTGCAATTATTTCTTTTGCAGCAAACGATTTTTTAGTACCGCTTATCAAAATCGTCTAAAAAATGTGCGAACAGCCTCTGTATATATATAAAACAGTTCCGTTACTGACTGACTCACTGACATACAACGTACAAACCAAACCGGTGGACCTACAGGGCTGAAATTTTGCATGGCGATTCTTCTTATAGTATAGGGGTGCACTAAGTAAGCTTTTTGAAAAATTCTTCTTAGATTTTTTTAAAATTAAATTTTTAAGCTGTTTTGTAACTTTTTTAAGTTTGCATTTAAAATAATAATTTGAGGGTTATATAATTTATATCACGAGAAAGATCATAAAAATTCCTTTAAAATGAAATCTTTTTTGAATCTTTACCTCCATTTTCTGAATTTTGGTGAATTTTTAAAGATTAATTTTTAGAATTTAATTTATTAAATGCTGATCACGTGATTTCCTTTTCTGGTACTTTAAATAAATTTATCGTCACGTCCATAACAATGAAATAGACAAAAAAATATTTTTTCCCTTGCTAATGCGGCAGACGATTGGACATTATCCAAAAAAATATTAAAATACAGTAAAAGGTATATTCCTCAAACTGTACTATATTAACTGTACTATATTCTTTAGTATGTCCCATTAGATTTAATTTGAATACTTTCTTCTACATTATTTTGTCTATAAAAATATCTCTTACGATTTTTTTCATAAATATATATATATATATTTTTACATCAATTGTATACATTGATCGTCGTATTTATTATATATATATATATATATATATATATATATATATATATATTTGGGCATTAATTGCATACATTGATTGTTGTATTTAATTTGAATGTACTCCGTAGCGAAGTGCGGGTTTTCAGCTAGTGCATAATAAACCATTGCATGATATAATACGCATTGTTGTGTTATGTACTGTTATACAGCGCGAAACGTTTTTTTTTTTTATCAGTGAGACCTGTTTGTGATATTGTTTCCATCAACAAGATTGGAAGCCCTGCGTCAACAATTATATTGAAACGTTTCCTTTGAAATCCTACTTGTACGATTAATTTTTGTTAAATGCAAATTTCAGCTTCATTTGTCTGGTTTTGCTACAAATATTTTTGTTACATGCCATACGCCATTTCTCTTTGAGCCCCGACATTCTAAGCCATTATATAATCTAATCCGAGAAGAAAAATGAGTGGAAGTTGATGGCTCCCGTTATGTAATATGTCTGCGGATCAAGATGTTATTAGGGGCGTGCCGAATGTATTTTGTCCGCCAAGACAGTAAAAAAAAAAGGACCGACATCTATTAAGAGCGTAATTTTCTAGTACGGTAGTAATGCGATCACAGTTATTGAATTGTTCGATTCTGTAGTAATTATCCGAGAAACAGGAGCTACTGTTTTCCCAATCTGCATTTGAAAAGCTGTCTGATATTGCTTGATTTCCTATGGGATATCGACAAGCCTTGAATTATAAAAAGTTGTTCCATAAATGGACAGAACAAGAGTTAGGGAACATGAGCAATTTCGAGTAGGCTGAAATTAGAATGGCCGGAAAGAATGATGGGTGGTTGGAGACGTTATTAGACGATTTTACATCAGGTTAAAGCTTAAAATATGAAAGTTGAAAAGTGTTTACAAACGTTTTGCTCGAAGAAAGATTTTGAAAGATTTCTCCAGCGAGGAAATTAAAAGTTGCCTGATTTTATTTACTCAAGTTAGAAATCGTAAGAAAATTTTGAAACAACGAGTTGAAGGAAAATAAAGACAACCCCCTCTCTCCCTTTTTTAAATGCTTAATTAAGGAGGTCCTGGACACAAAATTGTTCGAATTTTCGAAAAAAATTTTATTGCATTAAAATTTTTTTGAGTTCTTTTACGCTTAAAATGACGTTGAAATCATGTTTCTATCTTAATTAGAACAGGAGAAATTATTTATTTTTTTTTTTGCAACATTCTAATAGTAGCCAAGTATTATTTAAACCTGTAAGTGCGTTTTTCTGCATGATAGGTATTTCCCCATTTCTCGTCTTTAAATTGTTATAAGTAAAGAACCGTTAAAGATAAATGGTTGACACTTGAAGGAACATGTCTTTTTCAACTATTTTACTTTAATTTTAACCCAGCAAATTTGAAAAAAATATTTACTTTTGAAAATATAATTTTTAAAAATATGTTGCATCATTTTTTTTGTAATTTTTAATATAAATATTTTTTATTTTTTTAAAATTAATATTTAAAAAAATGCTGAATCTAAATTAAAATTCATATATTTCTGTTTAATTAAAGGAAAAAGAATTGAAATTCGACAAATAATATTTCGAGTTATAACAATTTTAATTTACCCCACTTTTTTTTTAATTTTAAAATTTTAGAATTTTTTAAAAACCTTTTGAGAAGTTTTATGAAGTGATTTTGTTTACAAATTATATAGTTAACCATCACAAAAAAATTAAAAATTTTAACTCAATTAATAAAAATTTTTCTTAAATGTGTCCCGTACCCCTTAAATCCAATGGAACGAGCAGATACAGAAATTTTGATATATAAGTTGTTTTATGTAATAACTATGATGTCTATTAATGCTGGTGTTGACTATTGACTTATTTTCATGCTTCTCAACTATAGTTAGATTTTCGGCGTCTTTCTACTGCCGAAATACTATTGATTATGACAAGTGCCCGCCGTGCTATTTATCTATGTATTTAAAAATTATTAATCTTTTTTAAAGAGCGGGAGTTTTTACTTGATACTTTTTGAGATTTATCTCGCATCGTTTGATTGAATTAAATGTAGAAAATTTTAATATTAGGTTTGTAGAATTGTAAGAAATTAGCATGTTTCTAAAAAAGATATCAAAAGGCTGATATCTTTTGATATTTCCGTCAGTGGTTTATATGCAATCATTGTTTTTTTAAAACTTAAATCTTACATATTTATCTTTTCTTTTGTGCCATTTAGTAATATGAAGTTTGGGATTAAAAAGTTGGCAACCATTGTAATTCGATAAATTTTGGCTATGCAAAGTAATGGTTAATTAATGGTAAATGTAAAGTAATGGTAAGTGTTTGCTATAAATATTTATATACGGGATGATCTGAAATGGTTCGTTTAGCTATCTAAAAGACATTGAGATATGAATATGCCGCTGAAACTTGTATGTCGTGAATATGATTATAATAATTTTGTTATCTATAATTACGAAAGAATAATTTTGGAGTTTTGTAGCCAGCTGCCAAACTGAAAAATTGTCAAACACATTACTATACTGCTTTGCATATAAATGTATTCAACATTTAAAGGAATTTCTATCTAAATGCAGTGGAAGTACCGCAGACTATACCAGTGCTTCGCAACCGCCGTGCCGTGGCACACTAGTGTGCCGCGAGGTGATCTTGACTGTGCCGAGGTGATTTTTATCAATAAAAATTTTAAAAATTAACCACCGCACTTGTTAAAAATTGCTTTGCTAATATGTAGTTTCTCTGGGTCAAAATTATACACAAAACAAAAACATGTAGTTACCATACATTGTATGTATGCTCATATTTCTAGATTTCAGTTAAGAAAGAATATCCACAAATTTCTGACAAGGCCATTGCAATTTTGTTCCCATTTTGTCTACAACATACTTATGCGAACAAAATTTTTCGACACTGGCTCTAATTAAAAATGACAAACGATTGTGTTTAAAGGGTTTTGACCATGAACTTCAGGTAGCTCTTTCTAATATAGAGCCAAATATAAAACGTACATATGTTCATCAAAACAAGTTCAAATATCTCATTAATAAATTAGTTATGTTTAAATTAACTTTGATTTATTAGGCTTAATTAGTTAATACCAAAAACCAAATTTTAATATAAAAATTTAAAGAGAAATTTATTTTACTTGTAAACTATAACTTTGTATTTTTGTTCTTGTGTTGGTGTACAGTTCAAAATGATTTATATAAAACTGAAATGATTATAATTATCTTGATACATAGAGCTATTTTGTGTTTTTTTATCTAATAAAAACATATAGGTATTACTGTAATTTATGTATTTGCAAGCTTTTACTTGAAGTGTGCCACGGAATTATTGAAAAAGCGTTGTTGTGCCGTGGAAGATAAAAGGTTGCGGATCTCTGGACTATACTAAGTGTGTGCTGAAGTGCCTCTCATATCCTTTCTGGGCATTAACCTACTTCGCAAATGCTGTAACTTATATAAAGAAAACACTGTATTGATTTACTTTTTTGAGTTTTAAATGAGCATCGAAAGGGCAAGACATGCTTTATGAGAAACCATTGCAATTTTTCAATCGCTTTATTTTTCTTTTCTGAGACTCTACACTTATTGATGATGAAGACCGATTGCATTTTGGATGGAATCGGAATGTTATTGGTATTCCCTCCAAATTGCCATTGGACCCATTATCATTGGGAGTAGGGTCCCAGAAAAAAATATTATTGAAATAATTGTGTTGCTCATAGGAGATGAAAAAGAAAATTTGCACAACTATGGAATTCAGATGCGTCCCGAATTCGATGATCTTTTAGGTGAAACATCTCACCTTGCTATTTTCCGATTCTTGAAATGTACAGTATTCTACCCTTTGATTTAATAACTTTTTCCTTCCTTTCTATCATTTTGTAATACTTGTCTGTAATCTAGATCGGGAGCCCCATCTAGAGGTTTTGACATTACCAGTACTGCATTTTATCTTCCTCGTTCATGATCTACAATCACTGCTTTTTACCATACTTGTGTTTTATTCCTTTATAATACTGTTATTTTATCATATCTGACTGTTTCTTACGTTTATGACACGACTAGCTGAAAACCCGCACTTCGCTACGGAGTACATTCAAATTAAATACAACGGTCAATGTATGCAATTAATGCCAAAAAAATTAAATATATATATTTATAATAAATACGACGATCAATGTACACAATTGATGTAATATATATAAAATATCCCTTACGATTTCTTTATAAATATATATATATATATATATATATATATATATATATATATATTTATAAAGAAATCGTAAGGGATATTTTTTTTTTGGATAATATCAAATCGTCTGCTGCATTAAAAAGAAAAAAAATATTTTTTTGTCTATTTAGTTGTTATGCACGTGGCGATAAATTTATTTAAAGTACCAGTAAAAGAAATCACGTGATCAGCATTTAATAAATTAAATTCTAAAAATTAATCTTTAAAAATTCCCCAAAAATCAGAAAATTGAGGTAAAGATTCCAAAAAGATTTCATTTTAAAGGAATTTTTAGGATCTTTCTCGTGATATAAATTTTATAACCCTCAAATTATTATTTTAAATGCAAACTTAAAAAAGTTACAAAAACAGCTTAAAAATTTAATTTAAAAACATCTAAGAAGAATTTTTCAAAAATCTTTCTTAGTGCACCCCTACACCATAAGAAGAATCGCCATGCAAAATTTCAGCCCTTTAGGTCCAGCGGTTTGGTCTGTGCGTTGTATGTCAGTCAGTCAGTCAGTCAGTTACGGAACTGCTTTATATATATAGACTACTTTTATCATACTTATACATTTACTACTTTTACATACTTATACATCAATGGTTTTACAACGTCTATAATTTTATTATCATTTGATAGATTGTGGTTTTAAAATGACTTATAAATGTGTTTTTTCCGGATTTTACCATGTGTTTTGCGCAGCATGTCCTCTATAGACCTTGCGCCATTAAACTCGAAACAACCAACCAACCCAAATTCGATGGCTTTGTTTCGAAGTCTCCTAACGAGCTTAAGCTGGCGTGCCACACACAAACGGCAGATCTTCAATTCCTATATCAAGCAATAAAATTTTTCATATTGGTATATTTCCAGTTGCATGGGAAAAAATGTTTATTTTTGGTTTTTTTTCCTATCTGAAAATAGGTTTTTAAATGTGAACTAGTTGGTACCCGTTAAAACATGACGGCTAGTTAGTAAATAAATGCACTAATACACAAATTATACTCAATACATCATTGGCAAATGTTGAAAATCATAATAATGCGCAGAAACAAATTAATGTGTTCAAGCGGCCTCGTGCTTCGTGAGTATATAAAGCCAGATTTAAAAATGTCACTGAGCATGCGCAAAAAGCAATTTTTTTTAAAATTATAAATTATCGCTCATTAAACAGCTCGAAATAAACAATTTCCATCAGGTTGAGTCTTATATTTAACAAACATAATTATCATAAAAATAAAAATGGCAGAGACAGATCTAGAGAGACTCTTCGAAATAAACGTGTTTATCATTAAAACATGTCATTGAGCATGCGCAAAAACAGTGAGTTTCTAAAGACAGATTTAAACGTGCCACTGACCATGCGCAGAAATCAATTTTTAACTGTAAATTATCGCTTATTAATAGAAATTGCGGTTACAAAAACCAAATTTGACAAATATACAGATTACAATCTTTCTTTTAAGACCAAAATGAAGTAAATTGATGCAGCAGTTTCCTCTCACGGACTGCCCAAAAAGTCGGCTTAGCAACTTAAATATTTAGATATGCGCGTTTTTTCAAACTTGTTTTTTTTTAATTTAATTTTTTCAAAGAAATGATTAATTTTCTAGCGATACACATCCATTCCTTAAAATTCCCTACTGCTTAACGTGGGTATTGTAGATTATCGTGGGTAGCTGGAACACCTTAAGAAGGTTGGAGCATAACCTTATTCTATTAAACTGTCGGATATTTCCCCCAGCAGAAAATCTCTCTGATCGAATTTTGCTACAGATATAAAATTTCATTTATTTTGATAAAATTCTAAAACAGTTGCTTCCATTAATGATGCTAGTTGTGTTTGCTTATCATATAATGCCAAGTAAGGTTTATTGCATTATGAAAAAACACTGATTAGCATGGGTTATTGCTTGTGCCACGGGCATAATTTCAAGTAGATATAAATCGATATCCTTTGAATAAATTAGCGATTTCTCTATCCTTGTAGGATATTCTAAAAATACAAAGCTAAAGAGCTCAAAAGAGAATTCCAGTCCTCCCGATAAATAAGCTAGCAATTTAGCGTCATTTCAAGGGGTGAGAGTGTACAGCGTGTATTTAAATTTAATTATTCCTGATATTCGATTAACATGATAGATGAACCTTTTACGTTTTCTGAATATGTATGAACTTAATTTATCGATGGAAATCGTTTATGCATTAAAATATGACGATCACACATACAGCTTTAAGCACAGGCCAATAAGGAAGGAAGTGATAATTTCTGTAATGGTTATAGGCAGTCCGTCCGAGTCTTAGTTGGATAGACATTTTTAGACTAACCGCAGCATTTGCATTTGGTTTTGGCCCAGAGCGAATAATCCGAATTTTACCGTAAATTAAGCACAGACTGCAGCTGAATACGTCTTAACAGATTTCATTCTCGAGAATTTGAATTTAACATCGGGGATTAATATCTGCGTGCAGATAATGTGCTTATAAAAGGCATTTTTATTGTCTTATACAGATCACGAATTTAATTGCTTTCTATATGAATTTATATGGCAGAATATTTTTCAGATGCCCTGATCGTTGATCAAAGATTTGTGCAAATTCGATTTTTCTTTTTCAGTTAATGATGTTTACATTTTAAAAGTTGTCGTGAAGTGTAAAAATTTTAAGTTTGTTACAAGGTGTTATGTTTTTCTTTACCTCCTAGAATTTTTAGAAAAAACCCTAACAGTTTCGTATAAATATTTCGTGATATTCACCAACAGTTTGATCTGACAAAATTCTCACATATATCGATATCCATGCCTGATGTTTTAAACATGCCTTTCTCTAATTAAATATAAACATCGGAAATTCTTATATGAAAAAAATCGATGCAACATTTTGTATGTTTTTCCACGGATATCCTTATTTCTGTTTTGAAACTATTCATATTTGTTACTGAGAATCCATTGATTATTATTTTTTTACTTATGTTCCTTGGTCGGAGGCTCCAGTGTTGGTTATTGGTAAAGATACGTAATTTTCGGATTTACGAAATAGATGCGAATAAATGCGAAATTTTCTGATATGAGCGAATAAATGCGAAAATGATTTTTTTACTACTTTTTGGCGAAAACTCGGTGGTAAATGGCTTATTTTTAGCGAAATTAGGTAATAATAGCAATAATTTATTAACATAATTGCTTATCTGAGACCATCCACGGTCTTTAACCGAGAGATATCATTCTCGAAATTTGCTTATTACTTATTGCTAAAGACTTAAGGAAGACAATGTGGAGACTATTACAATATTAGCTTTTAACTAAGAATTTCGATACACACCTGACCAAGTAAGTAAAATTATAATATTAATTTTACTTACTTGGTTAGGTAGTAAGTTATTTCAAATTTATTAATATTTTAATAAATGCGAAATTTTTTAGTATATATATATATATATATATATATGATAATATTACTAACAACCTATAATCGCCCATTCTGAACTTTATCTCTGTTCTGGTAACCTCTTTTTCTACTCTTTGGCGAAAACGCCTCGCCTTTCCACATACTAACTTCCTCCGCCAATTCTGGCAACCTCTCTGAGCTAATTGTATTTTGGCGCTTTTACAATAAACGCGGGTTGGTTTCGATTCGAGTAACATGTTGCTGTTTTCATGGAATAAACTTCAGTTGTCCTTATGATTTGGAATTGCATTTAATTTCGGCCTCGATTGTGTTTCTTCAAGAGATGACCCAATTCGGGTCATTTCATATATATATATGCGAATAAATGCGAAATTTTATATATTGAATTTTTAAAAAAAATTTTTTTTACGAAATTTCGATATTTTTTATGCGAAATTTGCGTATCCCTAGTTATTGGGCACTCGAAGTCCAACTTTTTGCCCTGGTGAGACCCCAATTTAGACGGATCCTCCCTAGGGGTGACACATCTGAGGGGTTCCTCCCTCCCACTCCTACAAACCCCTTCTTGAGTCGCAAAATGGATCAGCGTAGATTACATTGACTACACTCTAAAAAAAATAGCCCCAACTTTAAGCAGGCAGGGTGTTAAAAGCGACGAGGGAAAGATACGGTGAAATTTCTGTAAAACAGTGGCTATACAAAGTATATCATACAAGTATATAATCCAAAATTCAAGCTTTTATTTTGTCAGTTTGTGTTCCCTGACGGCCCACCATCGGCGCCTTGGTAATGACCATTTACCAGGATCGGGAGTCGAGACCGGGGGTCGGACTCAATACCGAAATTTTACTACCTGAAGTAACCCTACGGTGAAAGGAAATTCACATTTTGAATGCTTTTTTACTCACAACTTACTTCTTTTAAACATTCATTTTTTACTTGGTACATTTACTTTTCTATCATTATGAGCTTAATGCATATGGTGGTTTTGATTGATAATATAGATTTTCTATTGTATATAGCGAATATAAATTTCATTTATAAATATTAATTCTTACAGGAATGTACGCGCTTTCTACACAGAGGTTAATTTTTCTCTTCATATTTTTCTTCGAACAGGAATTTTATTATCAAGATAGCATTCTAAATTTAAACCTTTCATTAAGAACAAGGCCTAGTATGTTCCTTAATTTATCACGAATTTGCTGAATAAGATTGTTGTTTGAGGTTGTGTTTTTTCTCTAATAACATATATCTGCCCCTCACAATCACTCGAGATGAGGTGCAGAAATAAATTCCTATTTTTAAAAACAAAGGTATGTCGAAGATAAAATACTGCTCTTTAGAAAAAACTGAACAAATATTAAGCTAAAATGGAGTACCGAGCCAAATTTTCTATGTTCTTTTATATTATTTAAGAGACGATTTAATTTAGGAAAAGGTCTCTTTTGTTGAATTAATACAAAAAAAGAAACGCTAAATTTCTAAGTCATCCAATCCAGGCTCTTAATTTTCAATTAGAATGTTGCATGGAAGCTTGTATCAAGAAATTAAAGTGGATGCTAGACCATACGCAGAAGGAATTTAGTAATACAGATACGTGTGCGGTCTATAGTGTAATACTTTCAAAATAAAGGAAGCCTCTTCATAAATAGACCAAGTAATTTTTATTCCATAAATTCGTGTTAAATACAGATTTTAATCGGATTAAATGTTGCTGAATGAAAAAATTAGAATGCAATCGAATGCAACATTGATGAAATAATTTTGAATGTTCAAGAAGTAAAGTGTATATTTATTTGCTCGTTAGGTTCGTCATACATTACAGAGAGTAAGTGCTTTTTTGGCTTTTATCTGTAGTCGTTAAATGGAAAAAATTAAATAAAGCAAGTGCGCTCGTGTGTGTGGATATATATATATATATATATATATATATATATCCACACACACGAACATATCTCTCTGTATATAATTAATATATATATATATATATATATATATATATATATTAATTATATACAGAGAGAGAGAATGTGTCTAGATTCTTTTTTTTTAAATATTCCTGAATGTTGTGCTTATTACCTTTCCTTTTTTTCTCAATGTTCTATTTTTTCGGGACTAAGCGTTAACAAAAAATTAGGATGAATAAAAGCTTACTTTTCTGCGTGAACATGTAAGTGTGGTACCTTTGGAGTTTAAATATTTTATACACGTGCTTTCCCTTTCACGAGTGCAATATTATTTAATTCTTAAATATTGACAGTTGCATATATAAATATTTTCTATAAAGTATTAAAAAAACGAAAAATAAAATAAAAACTTTTCAAGGGTGGAGTTAAATTGATAAGCCTTTACGCCAATCATTTTCTCTGCGGACAAGGTCGAGATAAGAGTTATAAATACTCTTATCTCCATGATATAGTTCGCAATATTTTGATTTGTTTTGTGCTGAGTTGGTCTTATGCAGCATATACGTTATCTACGTTGATATTTTAGTTCGTTGGTTTAGAGCACTACGGTGACTTTTCGTCCACATTTTACTACGCTTATTTAGTTTTCATCTCTAAGTAATTGTTGTTTGCATTAACTCCAGAGCTTCATTAATAACTTCTATAATAAAACACTCGAAGTTTTATCTTTGTTTTGCTTTTATGTAATATGTTACATCATTCAGTTTTTCACTTGTATTCACATTTATTTAGCAATATTAAGTATTTAATTTTTTTTCTCTTCTTCAGTCGCATAACTACTAAGTGTATTCACCAGTTCGTTTACTTTGTATACAGTCTTTTGTTTATTGTTAGTATGCTTTTTCTGTCGCAATTAAATTAATTTTAAATAATCTTTAACACACTCAGTACCGTAGCAGTTTTTTACCCTGGCCGCGTGACCCACCGACGATACACGTTATTTTATTCATTATGCTAGTTTATACAACAAACTAATTATTTGGCTGAAGGAAGGGTAATATAGAAAACCTCTGCTTTTGTTTGCATTATGTAAACCAATCGTAAGTGGTTCACAAAGAACTACGTTGCTTACAACTAAGTGAGTACGATTAGAGCGACACTCCAGCTACCTTGCAGATTTTCGTCTATATTAAGGCTGCTATGTAGTAAGAAAAAAAAACGTATTTCGCTTTTCCTCTTCTTGCAGACTCTTGTGGTGGGAGGAGTCTAGTTGACAGTTCGAGAATTCCACCCCCCTTAGGATTGACATTTTGAGGGATTGTAATGGCTCTCTTTATATAGGGGGGGGGGGGTTAAGCGCTGCCCCCAAATTTTTTATTTAAAATATATTTTTGTCAACTATTTACAGGTAGATAAATGCTGATAATCAAATAAAATTGGTATTGTCAGATAGCCTGAACTTTTCTGCAAAGCGCTACAGGATTCATTTTATAAATTTCCTCCACCGAAGGAATTTATGAGCGTTTAAAACACACTATACCAGATTGTTCCCCGAATAATTTAAATTTTAAAATATTAATTGCATTTTTTTAAAAAAAACGAAAAATGTACATAAATGTAAAATTTCTTTCTCTATGACGGAGTACAATTTTTTAAAAAAATCTTTGAATCCAAGTCGGCAATCCGTGGGCAAATTTTCTCCATAGGTTAACATTGAGGTGAGCGAATCCAATGGGGTTAGTACATAGCAGCCTTAAGGCTCGGTGCACACGAGCGATCCGGTGTCGTTGCGGCATCGCAGTTGCTATCAGGAGTACACCGAGTTGAACTAACCGACTAAGGAAGCACTGAGAAATTTTCTAGCTGGTATTTTTCCAACTACACATGTTGTTGAATTCTGATTTTTTAATCTTAAAGTCGACTTTTGAATGTAGAGCACGTGTTCTGTAAATTCCACTTAATTTTTTTTAAAAGGATTTTAATTTCATAATAATAGGCATCAGTAGTTTAAAATTACAAAAATTTTAAAAATATCTAAACTACGTGCTCTGTTTTTGAACTTCTGTTTTCAAGGCCAGAGAAACAGGATTCAAAATTAAATGCATTTGCTAATCTGTGATTAGAAAAATACTGAGAGGAAAATATCCTATAGTTTTAGATTATATATAGAGATCTGATACCTGCAAGGTCAACTCATAAACCATCTTACAGCTCTTGAAAAAAAAATAGTTGATAGAAAATACTGCGCAGGCCTTTTTTCGTGCATTAGTGGGTTCCTCTCTCTATATACAGTACTCGATTTCTAGAAATGTAGGTGCCGGGATTGTAACCTTCCGGGGTGTGTGTGGGGGGGGGGGTATTCCAAATTATATATATATATATATATAATAGGCCAGACCCACTCACTAACAACAAAGTAATTATGTGATTAAATAAATGTTTTTAACAATCTAATTTTTTTTCCTGAAGAGAGGCACCGGAACGCCGTTCCGGTACGTTCTGCCTCAAACCGAACCCTGTCTCAATATATACATTAATTTTTTATAGCTAATTTTTATATGCTTTAACTTTGCATAAAGTCGCTCATGGAAGCTGTAACTTACAACCGTTTCATGCAAGTGTCACCTCGCGAAGTATGTAATGCGAAAAATGTCAAATGTCCTGCATTCACATTATTTCGATGAAACTTGACGAATAAGCAAAACAGGAACATAGTTTCTTAAGGGGACTCACTACCCTTAAATCTTTAAAACATTCGATTTTTTGAAAAAAAATATATGTTAAAGCCTGATCATTTCTGAACAAAATAATGCAAACCGCATGAAAATATTCCTCTTAGTTCCGGAAATATTGATATTCTAAACATTTAATTACTGATCAAGTTTATGGTAAGAAAAATTTTAAACTCATTTTTCTCAAAATGTAATTTTGCATCATTCCGCAACTGATATCTCAAAAACTACGAAACATAATTCCGTGAAATTTTGATCACTGCATAATCATGTTATTTTATTGCGTCTGAAGTAGAATTATTGCATTCACTGCACATTTTTGTTATTTTTTCAGGGGTAAATTAATGCAAAAATTTAAGGAAATTTTAAGTATATTTTGAGCAGTTTTAAAAAAATTGAAAAAATATTTTAATGTTGAATGTTTTATGTTCAATTGTATTTTGAATTACTTATTTTAAATATAAAACAGGAATTATACATTTAAGTGTAAAATTAATTTCATAGTTCTGCGCGCAAGCCAGTATACAATAAAAATGCTTAAAAATCAATGTATATCTAAAGCATTTAAAAAGAATTATTTAAAATTATTTTGAGAGTTGAAAATTTGTTTATTGAAACAAATATATCAATTTATCATATACGTAAAACTTGAAAAAATTGGGAGTAAATTGAAATAGTTACAAAGAGTCAAAAAGGAGGAAAATATGCCTTATTTCCTCGACTTAAGAGTCGTGAGTTCCCTTAAAATATATAATAAAAATTAAGTCTCGTGTTCAGGGATCAAATTCTTGTTAACATTACTTAAGCAAATATTTACAGAGAGAAAGCCAATAAAACGAGCGTATCTCCGTATATAAAGTACACATTAAAAAATGTGTACTAATTTAAAAAATAACCATGATCTTTATAGATTAAGCGAGCTCCCCGTCCTGACGAAGAAAACTAGTTATCGTTCTTAATCTTTATCGTGAATTATAAAAAGCCAAGTGTTCCTTTGCTATATGAAAAGAAAAAAAGAGAAGAAAACTTCAATAAAAAAACATACACTTTTTGGGAACATGTTTTTATTTCTTACATTTTTTTTTAAACCATAGACAACAAGTCACCAGTGACCTGGCGTTTTACAACACTACCTCACAGACAATGCAAATGCCCCCTTGTAATCTGTACAGAACAAGAACTGTTGGGTCCGGAAACGAAGAATGGGATGCTTCCGCTGGCCCATTGCAGCAGTTTTGGTGAAAAGTTTACACGAGTATTGAAAGAGAAAATGATATTCCCAACAAGGAAAAAACTGTAAGTTGCTCTGTATATGAATATATATGTATATAACAGATAGAATGCAGAAAAGCTTGTTCAAGGAGCTCTTGGTTTTTATAGTATATATATATATATAAATATGTATATGTATATACACACATTACATATGAAACTAACTCAGTAGCCTTACTCCATCTCCCCTTGACAGGCCACGCTTAAGACAAAGGAAAAAAATGCACAGAAATAATTCAACACAATGAAATGTTATTTAACTCTATTTGCTTTTAGTAAGCCCCGATACAGCAAGTTTTCATGCTTGATGGTTTGTCTCATATAACGAGATATTTATAGCATGATTATCAATCTCTTATAGTTTTTGATTTATAATACTCTTTAATGATATCTACATCGTGTAAAAGAAATACATTATAATTTTTTTTTGTTTTCTAGAAGTAAATACCGGATATGTCAATTTAATAGCAAAAAATACATCAAAGGGGAATTTTACTTAAAGAAATGTCGCGAAACGGCAGTGATATACATAATTAAAACGATTATAAAATTTTTGTTAACATTACTTAAGCAAATATTTACAGAGAGAAAACCAATAAAACGGGTGTATCACCGTATATAAAGTACACATTAAAACATTTGCACTAATTTACAAATTACCCTGTTCTTTATACAATAACAAAATCAGATTCATTTAATGTAACACGACAGTTGCGTATACGACAATATAGTTTTTTGAAAGAAAACACGAAGTTTCATTGAATTCTAGTTCTTGCTTTTAGGTCGAAATACACAAATCAAAAAACATTTTTTTTTACGGTTGCAACATACTGTGTCCTTTGCTTTTGAAGCAATGTAATTCTTTTTTACAAAGCCCTATTTACAAGTTTTTCTGCAAAATGCTTTTGAGATACAAAAACAGGCATCACCCCATAATACAACGTAAAAATCTAAGACTCTAAAAAGCATTCTTTGTTTTCATTTCAAAGTTTTTTTAATGTACATAACTGTATTTAATATTATAGATCTGTACCTTTGATTACATTCACATCAGTCTTAACACCGTGCTCTTTCTTTCACAATATACCACTGATAAAATATTCATCAGAACATCAATATTGTTTTTATTTTAAAATTAACACAAGATCATGTTTCGATGGGTCTTTCCTCGTTTATTAAATAATGCAATGTAATGCCCTTAAAATATATACTGACCAAAAGAAGTTTCAGATAGCTCTTTAAAAACATTAGATATACATGCATTAACTAATTATACATAATAAAGAAAGAAAATGACATATTTTTTGATTGAAATATTTTGCAAGACATTTTATATCAACAATTCACACAATTAAGAAAATACCTAACGCTTACAGCATTTTTGATACCTCTAAAGTTTTACTTACATTTGAATAGTTTTAGTATGTGTGAAAAAAAATGAATGCAATACTAATATTCCATACCATTGGAAACCATAAGAGTTTCGCATTAATGCATAATTATAATATTTTGAACTTAATGCATATCTGAAAATGAGGTTTAAACCATTGCACTGATTTTAAAAGACTGAATTTCCCAATCAAATACGATAGCTAATCACGAGAGACAGCACTTTTTGCATCGGTATTTTGACATTGATTTTCAGCCGATTATCAACAGTTACTATAAAATTGTCCATTTTTATTAAAATAATACGTAACACTCATTCAAACATGAACTGAATAATGCAATTACTTAATCGAGATTTTTTTAATGTATATTTACAAGTTTCCAGCAAGTATCGTAATTTTTGTGCATTAGTTATTTATGCATCTTTCCTCTATTACAAATCACAAGTGTAGAAACGTATTTCATTTTCATTACATTACATACGAATATATATCGAAAATAGGCGAATATGTAAGATGACTGAATCGTAAAGCTAAGAGTTCTCCTGATTCAGTCAAGTGCATAACACCGCCATTAATGCTTTTTTAAAACAATACGTAACACAGAAATTTCGCAAAGGTTAGAAATCCTCGTGATTCTCTTTCGCAATTATAAATATATCAGAGTACGTCAAGATCTTAAGCTCGACAATAAAGTACAAAAAGTAAGCTTTACATCGGTTTTCTTCAAAATGATTGAAGAATAAATAAGCGACGAGAAAGGCGGGTAACTTATGGATACAACATTAATTTAGGCACAAAAACATAACTAAGGAGCCTAATAAATAAAAGAATAACAGGTAAACAAATCAAATATTAAACCGGTGGAAAAACTATAAGACTCTGCAGTGCTAGAGATTATACGTGCCATTGAGAAATTACGATGATTTAGCGCGACAGCCGTCAGATAAATCCACTTCTTCTGTTAATAATTTCTATTTTTATCTCTGTAGAAACTATTTTGCTCATGCAGACGTATCTATATCAAGAGTTTTCTAAAATGCTCGCACCCTCATAAAGATATCATACATTTCAAATATCTGCTATCATCTCCAAAACTTAGATCATCGTAATTTGGCATCATAACAAGACAAAACAATTTTTTGTGGGATATAGATCCCTAAGCTTGCAAAAGTAGTCATAATTCTTACTCATCGTAATGTTGTATCCTTAGCTCATAGGCAGCCCGAAGTGCCCGCAGAGTTTTCGCTTTAACTCCGAAAGATAGAATTTCCACTTTTTGTTTTAAAAAAATCATCTTAATACCTGTATGCAGCCCTAGGCTGGTTACTACAATTTGCACAAACGATTACGAGGAATTTCCACCTTTATGGGAACAGACACATCCGTTAACTTGCTCAACTGTCTACTCTCGTAAAATCATTCCTTCGTCCCTCTCCCTGTTGAGAACGAAAAAGAGAAAAAAATTCCGATAACGAAACGTTCTTAAATTGAGTCCGTCCATCGTCGTCCTCCACTCTCAAAAGTCCTATCTTAAGATCAAAGTAAAATGGATACAGATGCGAAGAAATGGAGAGAAAGAGAGAGCCATTGAGTTCCTTTAGCTGGCATGTATGTCCATGATGTGTCCTCCGGATGCGTCGTACGGAGAACCTTGTGGGGGTAGACCTGGGTGGCCCATTGGCCCGTGGGCCATCATCATGGCGTGGGGGTGACCCGGCAGGAGCATGGCCTGAGAATGCACAGGAGAACGAAGTTGGGACATCTGGGAGTATCCGCCCATTCCTCCCATGTGGCCCATGCCCATGGCACCTTCACTGCAAGACAGGTTTTGCATGCCTGTGGGATGAACAAAGGATTTCAAAATTAGTTAATCTGATAAATGAAAAAGTTTCAGTCCACAAAATTATGCTTTTGCAGTTTTTTTTTTCAAAGGGAAAAATTCGGTTGACATGTTCGTAATTTTCATATTAAGTTTAAGATACTGAACATTATAACGCATTGACAAGCGTTTGAATAAAATAAATTAAAAGACGCAGATAAAGGAAACAAATACAAATGGTTTAAATTCTCCCCTTCCCCCCCCCACTTTTTAGAAATATACCTTAGAAAATTCTCTGACTTTTGTGAAAACAGAGGGAATCCAAAGGTGTTATCATGCAACAGTATTTCTATTAATGCCTAGAATAATGAAAGTAAAATTTATCAAAGAAGTACAGGAAGTGTACGGTGCAATTAGCCCCTGTATAAGATTATTGAAGAGAAGTTATCTTGTGTTATCATCAATATTCCTTTTTTACTAGCCTCGTATTTAAGGTCGATCTTTCTCAGACATTCCTGGATCAAAACGGGAATGTCGAAAAGGATAGCCTATTCTGGACGCAATTTTTACAAATGGTTAATATGTTGAAATATAAAAGATCAACGTAGACATTTAATGTAAAAATATCATGGCTATTTCTCGCAGTTATACTCTATGGTCCTTGAATTTTATCAAGGTAGAATGAAAATACCATGCAGTTTTTCATTCCCCCAATTAATTATTTTTATATCTAAGAAAGTTGTGAACGTTATATATAACTTACTAGTTGCATATAACTTTATGTAAATTAAACACCTCTTGTGCTTTTGTTTTCTTAACATTTGATAACCTATTTCTATACAAGAGATCTAAACCCTCTCCCACATTGAAATATATTCATGATATATCAAAATATCAGAGAAGTTTTCTACACCTTAAATATTCTTAAATAAGGAGGAGAACTCAAGGAAACACTTTATTAACAGATCATTGAAGTATGAAATGATTTTTTAAACTGTGATTGTGAGTTTAATCGTTCAGTACTCTAAACTATCTGACTATGCTGTGGACATTTCCTGGAAAATGAACCAAGGATATGGCCAGTTTTTGGGGCTGCATTCGCACTACATTTAATTCTATATCAACTTAACTGATCACCAGGTACGTCGTTATAAGTACCTATGTTGAAATAACTTTGCACAGGAATGTTCTGAGCATTGTTAGTTTTTTTAGCTTTTGTCTGCCTTAGTGATTCTCTTCTTAAGCCTTTCTAATTTACAGGCGGATTCGTTTTCTGTTTCCATTATCCAATTTTTGCCTTGCAGCGGTTATACCACCTAATTTCAGCTTTAGGCCAGTACCTTTAACTATTTAGAGAACTAGGAGAGCAATGGGAATTTGGAGAGGTTGGTGCGATGTGAAAATGAACACAATTGATTCTTTCACATGGGCGAGAGATTTTTAAAGTTTGACAAGAGAGGTCCTTTATCAGTTTTCTTTGTTTCTGATACAAATACTTGCGATTCAGACTTCGTGTACGTTCCGAAGTTTCCCTTTGTTACGCTATTACAGATCAATCTTTTGGACGAATTTTTATGACAATGCTAGTGACAGTGTACGAAAGTAAAAGATTATTGAGCACAAATATCAACACAGACAAAATATTGAACATAAAACGATAAAATAAATTTCTCCCTCAAGGTACGGGGAAAATGCGTGCAAGGAGCGTAACCAGTTTCTGGTTACAAAAAAAATTAAAGTGTGTCAAATACACAGTGATACAATATTGGTCGTTTCCCCCCACAAAGAGAGGAACTTATTTTATGCTCTAGAGAAACAGAATCATTTAGATAGCATATTTCGTGAAGAAAGAAATGGCTTGGAAAAAAAAGAAAGAAAATCAGTGCTTATGTTGCTTATGTGATTTTTGTAAAGCATTTTGTTGGTGCAACAGAATTTGTTTATGCAGACATGCTATGCAGAAACCCACAGAGCGCAAGACATCGAAATGGACATCCGAAGGATGTTACACAGAGTATTTGAACTTCCAGACAATATCCATAGGATGTCTTGCCCAACGTAGGAAGTGAAATTAGAGCGGTATATGGGTGAGTATGCTATTCTTCTGACCTGGTGGTCTAATGTGCATCTGTTGGGCACCATCCATCATATAACCCATGCCTGCGCCGTCTGGTCCGTACGCAGCACTAGCTCCTCCTAACGGAAACAAAAAGAAACAAAAAGATAATTTTAGAAAATGAAAAATGATAATAACTCATTTAAGTTCGGCTGTTGGCTCTCGAGTGCCAACCGCCAGTTAGAAAATAATGGTTAAAACAAAACAAAATCCGTTCAATGGTGTACAAAACGAAAACAAAAGAAATGGAGCAACACGAGTACTTAATACAAAGGAACTAGCGTCTGCGTATTGAGAGAAAACCCATCTCTTAAAAACGAAGTGCATCCTGTGATCTTACCTGAATTAGGCTATAATAGAAATGCATTATGTTATCAACAATCAAACAGTTTTTATACACATTATTTTCAAGCAGGAAAATCCTTTGCAGTGGGAAATATCTTTCGACTGCAAGGCCTGTTACGCACAGGAGACAACACCGACATCTACTGAGCGTAACTGACCGCAAGAAATTGTGTTTTCAAAAGAATAGAATACCAAAAAACCTGAATATAATAAAAAATAATTTATTTTTAGGTTTTTATATAGCAATAGGAATTGAAGATAATAAAATGTAGTACACGTAGGGGAAAACTTACCACACAATAGTCAATTACTATATAATTTACTTATATGTTACCTTCTATTTTTTTTTTTGTCGGTTAACAAACTCTCCATTTAATAAATTTTTATATTAATATAACAGATAGACTTCTGAACAGGAGATGTAGAAATATTATTAAAGGAAAACAAACCGACAGAATTTTTTACAATTTCTACTGAAAACTGAATGAAACTGCTAGATATTCATGAGTTTTCTTATCAGTATTTACCTAATTATTACAGCGGTTCTTAAATTTTACGCTGTGCATTTCAGGGGATTCCTCTTTTTCGGTCTGCAATAATTTTAGAATTCTCGGATAATAACTTAATTGCATTTTATGTTATGAAAGAGAGTCAATTACCGAAAAACAAACAAACAAACGCTCGTTTTCGGATTGTCGCAGGTAGGCAAATATCTGACACTTAACGTGACGAAAAAATCTAATTGCTCTCGATGTCTTTACCGCACTGCATAAGCTAAAAATGCGCATAATAATATTAATGTAACCTTTTACAAAAGAAGAAAGTTTTCAAAATGATTACTATATTGGATTTAAATTATAAGGCTAAACTGAGATCCTTTTATTATATCGGAAGGGTAATAACATCAATCATAATTTTTTACTCAGTTTCAGATGGTGCATGGAAAATTCTGATAAATAACAAAGTACACACTAAATTACAGTGCTTTCAAACCCAATAAAAGGCCACGTTTGCGTCAGGCCTATCACGTACATCAAATTTGCAGTATGTTCAACATCATGTTTGACACGCTTTTATTTCACAAAAAAAATGTATCCTTACAGCTATACACTCACGGAAACAAAGTATCCGTCAAAAATACGAATGCGTTTATTTCAATAAGTAATGTAACCGTCCCTACAGAAAAAAAATAATAAGTCCGAATTGTTTCAAAAATACCCTCCTGGCAGATAATGCCGGAAAACGCAAAGCTTTGGATAGAGCTGTATGAACGAAATCATCTTCCGCAGCTAACCAATAATATTAAGTGCCTCATTCGTCAATTTCTACAATAAAACAGATATCCCTAAAAAAGAAGGGGGGGGGGGGTTAAGAAAAAATTCACTACACGAAAGGGAGGGAGTTTATGCGTACTTTACTGTACGAGGTTCTAAAAAGTTCTTTTTCGGTAAACAGAAAAAGGGAAGAGAAAAAGAAAAAAATATATTGGCTAGCACGCTCTTAGGATTGATAAAGCATCAATCATGGAGCTGTCAATGGAGAAAAAAAAGGGGGGTGCATTGAATGTGCGCGCACGATAAAAAGGGAAATTGCAAAAACTCCAGGCGTCTCTCAGAGGGGGGCAAATGAATAAATAAAGACTCATTATTTTTAGGTTCATGCGAAAGTAATGGAAAAACGATGAAAATTGCGAATAAAGTTTCGAAAATAAAGGGTTTATCTAATAAACATGAATGGTTCCTCATGTGAAATAATCTGATGTGTGTAAGTAATTTCTCCAGAGTTCTTGGAGTTGAAAAGACTGCATATTTCTCCCTCTTCTACCACTTTTCTGATACGCTTTGACTGAGTTGGGATTTATTCAAGTCTTAAATGCAATGAATGTTACTGAATGTACATTTACGATCATAAAATATCACATATTAGAATAAATTATTTTCATGTTTCACTTTAAAACATCTTATCGCAGTTTTTGTAATTATGAATTCAAGAACTAGCTACAAGTTTATTTTAATAGACACGTTATTGCTTAAAAAACACACCGTTCAATAATATTAAACTTGTGTCTCATTAGGATATTTTGAATGAACGAATTAGGAAATATCAAAAATAGAAGAATTTCTTACTGAGATTCTTAGTGATATCGTCTTTGAATAAATCAAAATGATATCTTGCTTTAAAAAAATCTAGAGGAATGCAAACCTGTATAACTTAAACTTCCACTCTCATTTGGATCTATTGAGAATGACAGAGCAATATAATTAACTAAACAGGCATCGTTCAGTAGATAAGAAGTTCAATCTACAGTTAAGACTTTTCTGAAGTTTCTGTTTAAAACGGCATAATTTCGGAATTTTAGCCATGAAAAAAAAAAACCGGTAGTTTTGTGAACCAAACAGACTTGAACTCGGTAAAAGGTTTGAAATTTAAGACTTGTTAGGCTTACTAACAGCTTAGGTAAGCAGGCATGACAGTTAAGCTGTTTAGAGGTTCGAAGAACCTCTTTAACTGATGAAAAACAGACAAGGAAATTTATTTTTAAATGTTTTTAGAGTTACTCCGAAGAAAAAAGTACTTACAGTGATTTCTCCAAGTGGTGTGTTCAGATGTATTTAAATTACCAAATGGAGATTTCCATAATGTATTAAATTCTCTACTATTGCTATCTATTTAAACTTAAAATTACATGCTCTTAACATGTCAAACTATATATATATTATAGCCTTAATCCCTACAGTATACGAGAATGTAATGAATTTATTACAATTGTTAGTCTCTAAAAACTTGAATTTAAAATTTATTGCTGAAACTAAATATTAATCCTTACTACTATATTAATTATCTTAGGGAACAAAAATTACTCAAGCATAAAGGACTGATAATAGATAAGATGTTAAAAGACAAATTTGCAGCCAACTGTTTAAAGACTATTTCTCTAGCAGTAGCTAGTGGCAGTGCGACTGAAAAGTCGTGAGAGAGTCGAATTTTTTGAATACAGCTCAACGTAAGCTAGCCAAGAGTCGCTATCAGTTTACCATCAAGAGTGACACATAACTCGGAAGACTGATAAGCCATCAATCTTACTGGCTGTCAATAAGAAGAGACTAAGCGTGTGTAGGGGAGATGAAAAGGAAATTGCGAAAACTTCAGCCGTATCTGGCAGGCGAGCAAATGAATAAATAAAGAGTCATTATTTCGGGGTTTCTGCGAGGGTAATGGGAAAATGGCGAACTCTCGAGCATTTATTCATATTCATAACGGCTATCCCCCGGAAGAGAGAAGTTTCTCCTTCTCAGCTACTCAAGTTGTGACAGGTCAGGTAATTTTCCAAAACGAGGAAGCACCACTCACAAACAGCAGATAGAATATTTTTTTTAAAACCCTCTTGGGTCGGCAGGTCGTAAGGTTTCGAGAAACTAATTTATCTTTCAAAGATAACAAGCTTTTTTTTATGTGGCAGAACTGCATGGTTAAATATGTAGTTCCTATGCAAAAATTTTCCTCTTCTTCCCACAGTTTTTGTCATAGACTGTGTACTCTGTCAGTTCAAAAGTTTTATAAAGTCTTATGTTTCACCTTCCAAATATAAAGAAAGAACTTTACCATGTTTTGTACACATTTATGAGCATAAAAAGTGGTGAAGAGTTTTTTTTTTTCGAATGGTAGATACAATAAAAAAAAAGGTGCTAGAAAATAATGAAAAAAAAAACGACTCCCAGAAAATTACATGAGTTAAATAAAGACTACAAATACATTTTTTTTTGGGGGGGGGCAGATAGACAGTTTTACCAGAAGTTACTAAATTCTTACAGTTAAAAAACCTTTCCCCAACAAAAACGAGCATAATAGTCTCGCCTGCGCTTAAAGAAAATTTTTAGATTAAAAACTTCATAAGTGGGCTCTCTTTTATTATTATACGCAGAAAGCGCACTAAATATGTATATTTAGTAAATTCAGGCTTTTAAATGGGACAGTTGAAGACTTTCCCATTTGTTAATCATAAGCATATACACATAAGCACAGTAAAAATAAGCCCAATTGGAAACTTTTCTGGCCTAAAAGGACAGGTTTTCAAAAATTCCAACTACGAAAACGAGGTTGGTATCGTAACCTTTTGATAACTGCGGAAAAAAGAATGAATGATTATAGAATATGACGCTCATTTCTGGCTCGGTTTTCAAAGTATCGAGTCAAACTTCGTAGATGCTGTTTGATACTAAATTTTTAATGAGCCTCACCCCATTGGTTTGTCATTTCTCTTCAATTCTGTTGTACGGATAACGATTTAAAACTTGCATTTGAATCTAAGCCTGTGTGTGACTTATTCATTGAAGTTCAGCTCTTGCGCGTTGTGTGAAATTTAAGTTACTCGGCATTACTTTAGAAAAAGCCTGGAGTTAAATATTTAGTAACAGATCATTTTTCTTCCCCAGCTGCCTCATTTAAGCTCCTTAAAAATTATGGATCACTACCTTTTTAAGCTTCCACTCACGCCACCTTCTGCAATCAATAAAAACTGTTATTTTCTTCCTCATTCTGCTGAAATTTCATTCGATATTTCACAGTCCGCGATAGCTCTTCAGGAAAACACGTTAATGACAGAATTTGAACACAGCCCCTTTTTAATACGCACATATCTGATGAGAATCGAGAACGAAAACCCCAACCTACAAGCAAAGTCCCAATTTCCTTTCTCTCCTTGGCTTTTCTCTGCTAAAGTTCTCCTTTTGGGGGTCTACACAAAGCGTGGGCTTTTCAGAGCTATCCCGAAAATAGGAGAGAGAAAAAAAAATGGAGGCAAAAAACGAGAGCTGTCCAAGAAGGAATGATTGATGCGTTTTCTAATGAGAGTGAAACGGGAGCCTATCTCAGTTTCTGGTTTCGGGCTTTCAGGGACTCCGCCATTAAGCACAATCTCTCCCTCCTTCCCTCAGTTTTTTCCTTCTTTTCTTTTTTTGCTATACATAGAAGTGAATTCTGGAGGGTACACACAAATCGTATTTATAGTAAGTTATTCTGTTTTTCTTCACACCCACTTTTATATTAGCTCTTACATAGCCATTCTATTATGGGAAGACATCTTCCAGAGGAAAAATTCCCCCAAAATGCCTCACTTTGCCAGGGCTAAGAACAAACCAGCAATCTAATGTTGAATTCAAAATATTAATTTATCTTGAGCAGTGGTTCCCAACCTTAGGTACGCGTACCAGTTCCGGTACACGGACAAGCAGCTACCGGTACGCGAATAATTTTACAATTTAAAACAAAAATCTATTAAAAATCTGTATTACGAAAAAAGAAAAGAAACGACTATAATAACTAATAATCCATACGTTTTAATATTTTAGTTTGGAATTTCTTATCCATTGTTTGTTTTGTTATACTTTATTGGGAATTACCTAATCTCAAAATATGCCGTCTACACCTGAATGTGTTATCTATGACCGCCCCATAAAAATTTGGCACTCGCCTGCGAATTATAACTGTGTCTATAACTGTGTTTGCGAATTATAACTGTGTCTGAGTCCTACTAAAAATTGTGTTTTGTGTTTCAAACATCTTTAAATTAATTGCATATTATTAATCAATAGTAATTGTATTATTAATAAATATTAAAAAGCTGTTAAGGTAAGTGTATTAAACTCAGGAGATTTATTTAAAATGATTTTTTTATATACCCTAATTTATTTTGTTCTCCATTGCATTTTATTCCCCATTTCAAAATTTTTGGTCTACCGGTAAGTCATCAAATTGTTTACAACGTACAGGTACGGTACTATAAAAAGGTTGGGAGCCCCTGATCTAGAGGAACTTAAAATGACATTAGCTCGAGAAATTACAGAATTACGCATTTTCCTATACAGTCATACCTATATTTAGAGACAAAGTCCTCGCTGCATTTTCAAAGTTTGAGATTAAAATTACGCAGGTAATAGATTTTGCTGTTTAAGTTTATTATTACTGGCTAAAATATATTTTGCCCGTTCAGACTGTTGATGTTTATTAAGAAATTGAACGATTTCTAAAATAAAAATTTCGTTTATCGGTATTGTTGGTACTACCAAGGAAGACATTTGTTCCTTTTCTTCTCAGCTGAAGCGAAGTTCATACACACAATTGCTAAGGGTCTGTCTTAATGCACGGATGGAAATTCAAACAAGTTAATAGCAGAGATTTAAAAATGATACCGTTGATTAAATGCAAACATTGTTTGAAATTAGCAGAAAAATTCAAACAAAATTTGTGAAAAAAAATATCACCAGCATCAAGAAAAATGGCATAAAAATCGCAAACAATCAGAATTTCTAAATCAACTGACATTCAGGGTTAGCTGTTTGTACTGATGTGAATCTTATCCGATTTATTGCCGATTATAGATTTTTGCTCGGTTCTAGATTTTGTGGGCCATAATGTTTGATTCATTTTTGCGAGTTTTTTCTTATATTTCTCTTTCTATAGCAATTAGTTTCGTCTACAAAAAGAGGTTTCAAATGTTTAAAGTACAGCGGTTTCTCATCTAAATTTTTAAGTGAGGGATAAGCGTATGTCGCTGATTTTGTAGATTAAGTTGCTGGAATAAGTTAAAAAGAGTAGGGATGTAGCAAATATATGACATTAAATTTAAAAGTGTATACTCAAGTCTCACAGGTTGACTTTACAATGGGTTGAACTTGAGATAAAAATGTTTAATTTTTTTGTTCTAAATTTACATGGAGCTTCTATATAAATTTTATATTTAATGAAATAAAATGAAATCTGGACATTCCTCGAAATGGGTCATTGATATATTTAAAATGTTTTAATGCTTTGCATCTCAGCTGTTCATATGAAGGAGTTAGGAGAGATCATTTTGTTTCGTTTTATTATGAAATAAGAAAAAGAGGCGAAACATACCTGCTCTGTTCGACTGATCAATCATTGGTTGTACGATTCTTCTTCTTGCGTTAATAAACCTGAAAGTAAAAGAGAAAACATACTTAATATATTGCTACAAAAAGAAAAAAAGATTTCAGTTTAATGAAACATGCAGCATTATAGTAAAATTTTTGCTAAAGAAATTTATTAACGTTCAACAATTAATCAAATTCTTCTGAAGCTACTAGATGCGAAAAAACTTTAATAAAAACAGTTAATTCTCATGTGCTTAAAATTATAAACCAGAACCTGGTATCGAAACAATCATCAAAGTCTGCACTTCACCATTTTTCCTCGTAAAATTCTATTTTATTTTAACATCATTATACAAATTTTATAGACTTGGTTCTTGAGTCAGTTTGCGAAAATAAATATACTTTTTTCAGGGCCTTCCTAAGATGTCTTTGACTCGAACAATCAGTCGAATTTGAGCAACTAAATTCATAGTATCACATACACACATGCATGATTTGTGTTTCAATTATTACTCAAAATTTATTCTCTCACATTTGATGCCAAGAAATGGTAACTCGGACCAGACTTGATTTTCCTTCCAAGCTGTCTGTTCTGAAAGTGGCAACATTTAATTCTTTAACCCCTTTTAAGAGTTAGAATGACCACTCTTCTCGGGAAAAGCCTTTTTTGTTTTGTTTTGTTTCTGTATACGTATTGGGGTAATTTTCCGTTATAAGCACTACCCTTGGCTTATTTTTAATCTTGGCGGAATTTAAAAGAAAAAGGTAAAAAAACTTACCTTGAACTGGTTTAAAAAATTTTAAACCAGTTCAAGCTCATTATATGATTATTTACACACTTTCTTTCTTTATGAAGGATACCTTGTTCTTGAAGTAATGTAATAGTTGCCTGCTCATCTTTAGGCAAATTCCATATTTTAAAATCCATTACGTAAAAATACGGTCCGATTTTCTGACGGACTCTAAATTCATTACAATTTAAAGTAAGCGTATTTAATTACGGCATTCCATGAAGTCTCGTTATCTCCAGGACGATCTCATATCGTCTCGTGATCCTCGAATCTCGAGATTTGTATATTTTAATATTGTAATTTGCCAATCATTAGTGTCATTATATCGCGTTACTTTTCTCTCGCTGCGGCAATTTTTAAAAATGCGCCAAATTGGCGTGAAAACGATTGTAGTGCTTATATAACGAAAAAGTACCCGTATTGCCTTGTAAATGAGTACGATATCCCCTGATTACAGCAAACGAATGGAGCTAAGCTCGTAATCTATTTTATATCCCTGACAGCTCGTCAGCAGTATCTCTTTTGAACCTCAGTATTTTATAGAACAACCTGTTAAAATATTTTCGAAAAAGACTGCGTGTAGAAAAAAAAAGAATGTACACAGGCTGATCATAAAAGATGACGAGGGCAGACACGTTTTCCCATTTATTTCTATCATATTCCCCTCGGACTATTATCGTTGGTAAAAAAGGAGGGATGCTTCGGCCATAAAACGGTCATCGCTATTTTTTCCCCTTCCCATGCTCCTCGATTTTCTGTGTGGACAAGAGTGCAAAAGGTCCGAATCTTTGCTCCTTTTTGTGCATCGGTTTGTCACAGACAGTATCATGAATGGGATTGATCAGAATGGGGAGTTTTTACCCCCCCCCCCATACGAATTTGTGCTTTGTACGATCTCCTTGCGAAAGGAAAGAAAGTTGAGAAATAGTATTAAAAAAAATATAGAAAAATTTAAAACGTTGGAAACTAGGCTGTTATTGTGAGTTTAAGGCCGTCTGCACACGGAGCAACTCAAAAGAAACTGATAACTGACTCAAATCACAAACCAGTCCGTGATGAGTCACAACCTATGTAATTGAATGGAGCCACGCACACGACGCAACTGGTTACAAACCCGTCCGGACGGGTTTGTAACCAGTTGCGTCGTGTGCGTGGCTCCATTCAATTACATAGGTTGTGACTCATCACGGACTGGTTTGTGATTTGAGTCAGTTATCAGTTTCTTTTGAGTTGCTCCGTGTGCAGACGGCCTTAGACTAATATATCAAACTGTTTGACCTTTTTTGATAATTGTATATACCTTTTTATCTATGGCGATAAACTCACGGACGTCCTTTAAAAACGTGTTTACAAATTTAATCATTAAAATTCCCACCCTCCCTCTCGTCAGCTGCATGTATCAGAATGTAATCTGTTGAAATAATTACAAGCTAAAAAGAACTTTTTATATACCAGGTTTTTAAATTTTCTGTTGAATCATATAAAATTGACTATTTTTCTATCTTAATTGCACAAACCTCCACTTAATTATTCTTTTTCACTTTCTTTTATTGAATTTTAATCACTTTTAGTCGTTTCCACTATCCACAGACTTTATAAACTGCTAACTTTTATAATTTTTTTTTAAATTTTCGCAAAATATTTTTGTAGACAAACTAAATTCACATGTATTCTGTTTTCAAAATCGTCAAACGCCGTTACGCAAAAGTGCGTTTTTCTCTTTATATAAAACAGTTCCGTAACTGACTCACTGACTGACATACAACGCACAGACCAAACTGCTGGACCTAAAGGGCTGAAATTTTGCATGGCGATTATTCATATAGTGTAGGGGTGCACTAAGAGAGATTTTTGAAAAAATCTTCTTAGATATTTTTAAATTAAATTTTTAAGCTGTTTTAGTAACATTTTTTAAGTTTGCATTTAAAATAATAATTTGAAGGTTATAAAATTTATATCACGAGAAAGATCACGATAAAAATTCCTTTAAGATGAAATTTTTTTCGAATCTTTACCTCGATTTTCTGATTTTTGGTGAATTTTTAAAGATTAATTTTTAGAATTTAATTTATTAAATGCTGATCACGTGGTTTCTTTTTCTGGTACTTTAAATAAATTTATCGTCACGTGCATAACAACTAAATAGACAAAAAAAAAATTTTTTTCTTGCTAATGCGGCAGACGATTGGACATTATTTTGTCTATAAAAATATCCCTTACGATTTTTTTATAAATATATATATTTTTTTCTACATCAATTGTATACATTGATCGTCGCATTTATTATAAATATATATATTTATTTTTTTGGCATTAATTGCATACATTGACCGTTGTATTTAATTTGAATGTACTCCATAGCGAAGTGCGGGTTTTCAGCTAGTTTAGATTATAAATTTCATAGTAAGGTGCTAGAACTATCTCAGAATATTACAAGTCCGGATCAGGTCTGGAGTTAAGAAATACAATAAACTACCTTTGATAAAATAAAAAATAAAAGGTTCTTTCAACGTATGCCAATATTCGTCAGCCGGTCGCTCATTTCGATCCTGGGACTTTCTATGCGGGGTGGAGGCGGCATGAAAGGAGGGGGGAGGGGGGAGTAGGAGAGCCGAGGCCGATAAATCATGGCGGCAAATTGAATACTGGTTGCCTTGAAAGGAAAATGGGGCCCATGCGATGAAGGCAAGCATTATAGGCTAGGCATAAATTCGATGTAATGACAGCTCGGCAATTTCGCAGAAGTAATTTAGGAAGGAAGGTTTGGGAACATATTCAAAACCGAATGCTTAGGAAAACTCGCGCATTTGGCAAAAAGGATAGAAAAAAAATAATCATAACGGGGGGCATTCCCAGAAAATTTAATATTATCGTATTCTCCTTATAAGTATGCCCCGTATTCACGCATGCGTATTGAGGTTCTTCCGAAATGGCTGAAAAGATAGATGGAGGATGGAATCGTGGGCAATAATACATACCTCTCGCGCAGAGCTGAAAGGGATCAAGTCAAATAATGCTCTGAGAGGGATCATACTAACAATCTTTAAATTTTAATAGACAGTAGTGCCAGCGAAATTTATTGCTAATTGGCATTACACATGTACAAAACTTTTAAGTGTACCTTATAGATGCAGATAATTTACCGCATGCGCAGTTCTTAGTATTTCACTCGAAATAATCTAAGCTCACAAATGTTTTTCAGTCCCTTACGGACGAGAAGAAATCGAATACGCCTTCCAACACACATGAACGTGGTCACTGGAAGGGGATATTTGAAATAATTTCTCTTTCCAAGAAACAGACCATTTGCATTCCAAAGGATATAAAAGATTATATCCCAAGAAATCAGAAGAGATATAATCATAGCACTGCTATTATATTATCAGTTCCGTTAAAAAATAAAAAAAAGGAGACATGAAATTAGACATGACGGTGATATTTGGATGCATATTGTATTAACTCTATTGAGTTAATGCAATATGCATTAACAATTTATTTGTTCACTAGAATTTTAAATGGCTATTTTAATAGCATAATAAAAACTTAATGATGGATAAAGACAATCTTTAACAACCTATTTATTCCTTCTCCTATCGATAACAAACTAGGTGAGTTTTTATTAAAATGTCACATCCTTCATCCCATCAAAAGTACTATTTACTACGGCTCTTTATCTTAACCCTTTTTTTCATGCGTTGTAAAATATTTCTAAGCATTACGATACATACATTTACATAAAAAAGTCTTTTTTAAAGTTCTTTATATTTATAAGAGTTTAGATGGATAATAAAATTTCCTCTTGTGTTTGCCAAACAAAATATAGAAAGCTTGTACACGACAATAGATGACGTTATTATATTGAATGACACAGGTTAATTATCTTGTTAAAAATTATGTTTGGAAAAAGTCGAATATTAAAAGATTTTTAATAAATCTAAGTGAAAAAAAATGTTGAAAAAGTGAAGAGGAATATTTTCAGTACCAAATATATATATATATATATATATATATATATATATATATATATATATATATATATATATATATATATATATATATATATATATATATATATACACACACACACACACACACATACAGTCGATTCCGGTTAATCGGATCACATCGGAACGCGATCATTTTGGTCCTAAAAACCGGCTGGTTCGATTATACGAACATGCCCTATTAGGCTTATGCAATAGGATTTGTTTCGGTTCCTTAGGATTCAGTCCGAATAAGCAGCTGGTCAGATTTACCGGTGGTCTAATTAACCGGATTCGACTTTATATATATACATTATGAAAAAAAAGAAAAAAAACCCTTGCATACCAAATTTATTTTTCCTAGCTCTACCGAATCTCGATTTCCTAGATTGTGTAATGATAGCTAAATCCAAATTTTATTAATGTAAAAATACAGACTTTTAATATTTTGTCAGAAACTTTATTGTTTTGTTAATTAATATGCGCTAAAAAAGACGGTTTCGACAAAGATGGCTGTCTATGCAATTAGACTTTAATATCCTATTATTAGTAAATGCGATGAATCTAAGGCATTTTTCCCAAACTGTTTTTAAGAACCAAAGAATTTTTTCAGCTAAGCGCTCTCGCAATTTAGAGTAACTAAATCTTTATAAAATAACATTTAACAGCAAACTAAGACTTAGTGCCTCCAGCTCAAATCCTCTCTCCTTCTTCATTATATATTCTCTTATTACCAATTACACTCACAAAAAAGCTCTTTGCACAAGATAGGCGGGGGATTAGGCTCCATCGTGTTATCGGGTAATTAAACGACCCATCTTTCTTTAAAAATTGGTCCCAAACCACACTATTACGGATTCCGAGCACAGAGAATTTAATCTGGGTATTTATGCTCCCCTTCGGCCAATGAGCTACCTCCACGTTCGTCGCTGGGAAATGGTAATGAGGAGGGAAATTGGAATCCCACCATGTCATTTTTCAACTTCCACTCTGACATGAACGAAATATAAAAACGACGGTGCAATCCCTTCGCAATATGTGCCTAAAAAGACATTTTTCTTCGCAGTCATCAAAGAAATGCGCATCCCGATTGTTTCGATGGGAGCGAATAAATGAATAAACCTGTAAACGAGTTCGAGATAAAAATGCGACGTCGCAAAAAAAAAAATTAAAATTCGGATAATCATTTTGGGTTTACGTGATAGAAATCCTATGCAACCTCGTAACTAGGGGGGCTATAAGAGAGACATTGGAAATATGGTTGCTGATTTTCAAAGCAGCAAAAGGAGCAAATAAAAAAAATCCTTTCATAAAGGCATTAAAAAAGTGAAAACAGTTTTTAATTTCATAAATTTTTGACGCCATGTTTGATTGTTTTTTTATTTTCCAATATTTGATGTAATAACCTCAACGTTAACATTCGACATCAAATACTCATATATTTCGTAAATATAAAATTGTAATTTGAAACACCGAAATGAGTATAATGCAAAAGTAATGGTACTTATCTTTAATGAACGGCTTAATACGTTTCATTATATATGAAAGATTTTCAATATATTTAATAATTTAGTATGATTCTCCTGTTTTTTCAAGCAGCTGATTTTTTTAACCTTTTTAATCTTAAAAACCTCTGTTAGTCTAATGAAGTTCCATTTAGCCTATTTCTGTCGGTTATAAATCCAAGGCGACGAAATTTTGACTATTTTTTAGAAAGACAATCTAAAAAAGTTTTTGTCAGTTTTTGTCATAAGTCATCAGTTCATCAGTATTTGTCATAAGTGTGGTTATGATAAAAATTGATTAAAGTATGCTATTAGAGTTATTTCCCAAGAAATTAAATTATTGTAGGTTAACTTTATCGATAGGTAACATCCTCGTTAATTCTACATTTCCCTCTTTAGCACCTTTCATCGATATTTTAAAGCGCAGACTTGAAATTTAACTGAATTCTATATCCATACCTTGATTCAGCCATGCATACGAATTATATTATATTTACTAATTTCTTTTAAAGAATATTTCAAAAATTTATAAACTTTTTCTACCTGTTCCTTGAGTTTTTAAACACTTACTAGTTGGTACCCGTCAAAACATGACGGTTAGCTAGTAAATAAACGTAATAATACACAAATTATACTCAACACATCATTGCCAAATGTTGAAAATCATAATAATGCGCAGAAACAAATTAATGTGTTTAAGCGGCCTCGTCTTAGCGAGTATCTAAAGCCAGATTTAAAAATGTGACTGCGCATGCGCAGAAAGCATTTTTTAAAATTGTAAATTATCGCTAATTAAACAGCGCGTATTAAACATGTTTCATCAGGTTTAATCTTATATTTCACAAGCATAATTATCATAAAAATAAAAATGGCAGAGAGAGATCTAGAGAAACTGCTCGGAATAAACGTGTTTTTCATTAAGACATGTCACTGAGCATGTGCAGAAACAGTGAGTTTCTAAAGCTAGATTTAAACATGCCACTGAGCATGCGCAGAAATCAATATTTTAATTGTAAATTATCGCTCATTAATAGAAATTGCGGTTACAAAAACCAAATTTGACAAATCTACAGATTACAATATTTCGCTTAAGACCAAAATTAAGTAAATTGATGCAGTAATTTTCTCTCACGGACTGCCCAAAAAGTCAGCTTAACAACTTAAATATATAGATAGTCACTTATAAATTCTATTTGGAGTGCAATTTTGGAACGAAATTATTTGTTGTATCTATATAAAATGTAAGAAAAGTCAAAAGAACGCTTTTCATTGTACAAGCATCTAAAGCAAAAAAGTCACATTTTCAGAGTAAAACACAAATAGAAACATTCTACAATAAATATTTGAAAAAAAATTACAAAAGAAGAATGCTTTTAAATTTAGTAAGGTCATTCGGAACTTCGGCCTTTTCTTTTTGAAATATATTTAGAACAAATCTCTTCTGCATTTCTATCTAGGGAATTTTCCTTTCTTTGTGAAAACCATCTGTTCGAAATTTTTATTCCTTCCGCAGCCGTACCGTCAGAATTTTCTCATTTTTTGGCGATTTTCCTTTTTATCGTTCCTGAGACTTCATAGAATATAAAATACTAACGAAAAGAGGAAATTTTTATTAAAAACTAATATTGTACAGGAGTTTTTTTTAAAGATATAAGTTCTAAATTTATTGCAGATTTGGATATTTTCCTCATAAAATACAAATGGAAGTTCTGGGTTTGAAATATTTAAAAAGTCATTTTCTTTTCACAGTTTTAAAGTAGAATAAACTTACTTCTTAATTTTCGGGCAAATTAATGGCGTAAATTTTATTCCATTGATATGACATATGTAATTTTCCGAAATGTCTAATTAGAAAGCTACAAATAACTAAGGAGAATTTGACCTTGTATTTAAGGAATATAGTAGATTAAATTTTAGTTTTTGAATACAGAGCTTCTATTTTTACTATTATTTATTAATTTTTTCTTCTATTATTATCAACAACAGCAATCTTATTGTTTTAGCCCTTGGAGTGTATATATATATATATATATATATATATATATATATATATATATATATATATATATATATTTATATTTATATGTGTGTGTGAGTGCGTGTGTGTGTGTGTTAGTTACAGCATTTTTCCTATAACTGTATGCAATATGCAGTTAGTTTGTTCCTTCATATGCGATCTTCTTAATCTATTTGATTATTGTTTTAGATTTACTCTCAGGGAAAGATGAGGAGTTTAAATACTATATTGTTTTTTTTCGTGAGTGAGTTAAGTACAGTCCTTAGGATAAAGGCCTATTCACACTGCATTCGGAGCGTCGCGTTACGGTACTACGTTGGCTCCGAGATTGTTGACACCACCTGTGATTGGTTTGACGCATCAAGTGGTCAATGAATCGAGTTCTGTGATTGGTTAAAATTTTTAACGCTGACGTAACGTAACTCTCCAAATCCAGTGGAAACAGGCCGTAACTCGCGGTAACAACACTTTTATTAAGGGAACCTGTATCCTTTTATTTCTCGCAGAACACTCCCCGTTGGGCAACCCATTGTTTTTAAGTCATGGAGAATTCAAGCTAATTTCAATATTGAGCAAAAACGAAGGTTTATTTTGAGGTAAGTTGATTTTGTATTTCAATCCATTCATGTTAATTATAATTCAAGAATCGGTATTAGCTATACTTCGTTATTTAACTCGGAGAAATCTTTGTGTTCAACAAATAATCCATTTGATGACGTCTCCAGCGTGATTTGCTATATTAAAAAAATACTCAAGCATTTTACCTTTCTTTTTTCTCTCTGCTTGGAGGCACTTTACTTTGCTAGTTAGTGCGGATTTTATGCAAATGAAATGATTGCAACGTAAGAAACAAATAATTTCACCTTCAGCCGACTGATGGCAACAATGAAATTTCAAATGAACAAGCTATTTTCCTCTAATACTTTATGATGAAAAATTAAGAGACACTGTGGAAGATAATAAAAAATACATGAAACTTGGTAGTCCCCTGCTTGATTTTAACGAAACTTTTTTTTCCGTCTCAACTCAGGGATATCGTACCCTTGCAAACATTAACACCATTTTGCAAGGTTTTTGCTGCATGGAGTTACAAATGAACTCAGGGTTTTAATATTATGTATATAACATTATTTCATTTCAATTGACAGCAAATTTCGCTCGAGGGAGAATTCATTCAAGATAATCATTCCTCTCTCTAATATTATTTTTTTATGTGGCAATATGAAGAACTCTTAGGGACATGCCACCAAAAGCTTCTGTTATAGTAGCCAAAATCAAGTTCCAATTCAAGAGCCGGCTACTTAACTCATAGAAATATGCGAACCATGGGTTGGTTGCATAAGCTAGGCGGGGTATTTACATTTAAATTAAGGCAGACTAAAACCCTCGATTGGATGATGGATTGAGCCTACAAAAGAAGGCGAAGTGTGTACCTACAGTAGCGTTTTCCCCCTTTGGCAAAGTCTGATTCATCCCTTGGCGATATTTCCAGGACTCGTGCGGCAACCCCCTTTCCTGGAGATGATTTCTCTCTCTGTGAGAAAATCGGACCCTTCCCTGTGTCCCCCGGAATCCTTTACCTGCGTTCTCGGTCACATTGATTTTGCAATTTGTGTTTTTCTTGGCGAAAAAAGGAGAAAAAAAATCAAGGGGGAAGAGGGGGGTGAAAAGAAAAAAATGCATAAAAATCTTTGATTCGGCTGGAACGAACTATCGGAACGGGGAAAGTTTTCATGGGGCATTGGCTCCGCAAGATTTACCCTTGCGCGAATAAAAATGATGAAACAGCGCCACGAAATAAAAGGAAAGAGGGAAAAAAAAGTAAAATATCGCACTGAAAAATTGAGAGTCGATGCCGTCCGGAATCGAACGTATTGGAAAAATACAAAGCGAAATATGGAAGTTAAGTGCATATCGCCGGCTGTTTTTTCCCCCCCTTCCGAGCTTTAATAAGAAAAGAAAGTGATTCTGGCTTTTTAGTTGAAGCTAGCGATACACAAAATTTCAATGTAACTTCTTCCATAGACACTTGAAAATGCGATTCTCTCATTAGATAATAAAAGCACGTAAAGATACACCTTTCAAGACTACAATTTTATTCCTCTCTTTATCTATATATATAAAACAGTTACGTGACTGACTGACTGACTGACATACAACGCACAGACCAAACCGCTGGACCTAAAGGGCTGAAATTTTGCATGGCGAGTCTTCTTATAGTGTAGGGGTGCACTAAGAAAGATTTTTGAAAAATTCTTCTTAGATTTTTTAAAATTAAATTTTTAAGCTGCTTTAGTAACTTTTTTTACGTTTGCATTTAAAATAATAATTTAAAGGTTAAGAAATTTATATCACGAGAAAAATCATAAAAATTCCTTTAAAATGAAATTTTTTCCCGGATCTTTACATCCATTTTCTGATTTTTGGTGAATTATTAAAGATTAAATTTTAGAATTTAATTTATTAAATGCTGATCACGTGATTTCTTTTTCTGGTACTTTAAATAAATTTATCGTCACGTCCATAACAATGAAATAGACAAAAAAATATTTTTTCCCTTGCTAATGCGGCAGACGATCGGACATTATCCAAAAAAATATTAAAATACAGTAAAAGATATGTTCCTCAAACTGTTCTATATTCTTTAGTATGTCCTATTTTTTTTGGCAATACTTGCATACATTGACCGTTGTATTTAATTTGAATGTACTCCGTAGCGAAGTGCGGGTTTTCAGCTAGTATTACATAAAAAAATAGAATTTCCGACGTCTAATACCAGAAACTGAGGCTAAGTTTTAAAATGGGTTACTAGAAAATAATTTTAAGTGAACTTAGCAATTAAAATGTAAACTTTTGGTAGTAAAGAGCAAATTTTTTATACACATATGAACAGATCTTCCCATTATATAACACACACAGGTTAGGAAAAGAAACAAATCTCACAAAAATTTTATTTCTCTTTAAACCATGAAAAAAAAAAGAAATCACGTTAATGATACCTGAGTCTGAACTTCAGTTCAGGACGCCTTTATAGGACGAGGGAATGAATAAAAAAGCAAACTTTTAAAAATAATTTTAAATTAAAAAAATAATTCAAAGGTTAATTTTTACTGGTTAACTAAGCATAACTTTTTCCCTTTATATAAATAGATCTTCAGTAAAGAGCAGGTTGGGAAAAAAAACATGGGAAAAAACCATTCCTCTGTTTAAATCATCTACTGTTTCTTTTGTTGTTCTATATAAATCAGTAAAAAAATCACGACTGGCTAGCCTCAGTTTTAGATCACGTTTAAAAAATGTTACAAGTCAAAAATAGTTTTTAAAAAATAATTATTTTAATGAGAAAATTAACTCAAGTGTAATTAATTTTCTACTGCTTTTCCGCTTCAATTAGCTGGTGTTGGGATACCTGTATTGTTCATCAAAGTCTGGTTGGCAGTGTTATTTTAATGGACTTTAGAAACTATGAAGGGAAAATATTAATCAAATAATTTGTATTTCCTGTATTAGAAATCTTATCATGATTTTATGCATTTTCATGTATGTATTTGATAAATAACTCAGATATGAAAATTTTATGTAAGAAATATATTTTTACATTCATCTCGTTACTGGTAAACATCATATGAAATCATGTTATTTTTTAAGGGTAAAAATATATTCACAAGATTAAACATTTAATGCAAATGTTATTCTTCTCTATTTGGCTAAATGTTATTCTTCTCTATGCATTTTCTTATATGAGGAAAAAGATATAACAAAGGGAATACAAATTCTTTTAATAAAGAAAAATATCTTTATCTAGCTTCTCTTTTCTTTCCTTAAATCTTTCAACTTAATTTTTTTACACATTTCCCTCTTTTCTAATTATAGACTGAGAATTTAGCTCAAAAATGACTATTTCTCAAAAATTTTGACAGATTTTTTAATTGGTGTAGAATAGTAATATAAACTTGATCTTTTTCCAAATATAAAATAAAGAGTTTGTTCTGCCGAATTTATTCACTGGCCTATCACACATGCTGAAACCCCATATAAAAGAAGTAACTAGTCACGTTAAAAGTAAATGCCTGAATTTTTTTAAACCTTACATATCGAACAAATTTAGGGAGATAAGATTTTAGCTGTCTGTAATTAAGATTCCTTGGAAGGCAAGACACTCCATCATTTACTTTAAAAGTAGCTATTGTTGCCACAATAGGCAAATGAAGAAAGAACGTCTTTTCGTTTCATTTGAGGGATCTGGGACTACATCTTATTACATTACTCGATCCACTTTTCTTTATTGTCTTCTAACGAATATCGATTCTGTCGAAAGTAAACTTCTCAATCCCATTGGTAGCGTGCATACGTGCCCGTGACGTCACCAACAGTGGACCATCGATCCAAGGGGGGGCTCTCCCAATTACCGATTACGAGTGTGGACAGATTCCCCCCCTCCCTCAAATTATGAAAAATGGAGCCCCGCTGCGGTCCCTTGGCTGCAGTAAACAGCAACTGGAGAGACAAGAGAGGATATTATTTTAAGCGATGCCTACGGTTGCCATGGCGACGCGGTGTCTGTTGCAAAAAGATACAAGATATAATAACACACGCCGGAGGTTCTCGAGAATTTAGGTAGGCTTAATTGACTCTTTCTTACAGGCGAGGATGGTGGATTTTTACGGAGCTGATTTCGTAAAGCACCCAAGAAGAAAAGTTCGGTTAAAATCGCACTTTTGCTTCTCCATTACCTAAATTTTAAAAATGAGGCCGGTGTTCTCTCAGGATGGAAAAACAGATTATTCTGGGAAGATATATCCTCTAGATTTCTGAAAGTTATTACAAGTTACAGATACTCTAGGACACGTCAGAATATTTTTTTTTTCTCTCTGGACCGTATTACAGAACACATAAAAGTCTTATTTTAAAAAGAATAATGTCCCAAACTTTCCCCGCTTACTCAATTAAAACAGCTTATATGATTTTACTACATTTTTACTGCACTTTATATGAAAATTCCGAAAAGTTTTCCACGAATTAATTGGGAATGGTGTACCCTTTTACGTTTTTTAAAACGAGTGGACTCTAATTAAAATAAAACTCCAACTCCTAAACAAGAAACGCAACATTTCGTTTGGCGAGCAATTAAAACCCCAACATTTTGCCGAAATTACTGAATGCATGTACAGTGAAACTTCCCTAGTTTGCCGGGGTGGCCAGATAGAGAAGTTTCACTGCGCGTATTTATATATATATATATATATATATATATATATATATATATATATATATATATATTAATTAGCGATAATTTACAACTAAAAAATAGATTTCTGTGCATGCTCAGTTAGATGTTTTAATGATAAACACGTTTATTCCGAGAAGTCTAGATCTCTCTCTGCCATTTTTATTTTTATGATAATTATGTTGTGAAATATATGATTAAACCTGATGGAAATTGTTTATTTCGCACTATTTAATTAGCAATAATTTACAATTGAAGAAAAAAATTACTTTCTGCGCATGCTCCGTGGCAATTTTATACCTGGCTTTCGATAGTCACTAAGCACGAGGCCGCTTAAACGCATTAATTGGTTTCTGCGCATTATTATGATTTTCAACAGTTTGCAATGATGCGTTGAGTACAACTTGTGTATTAGTACATTTATTTACTATCTAGCCGTCATGTTTCGACAGGTACCAACAAGTGTGCATCTTAAGGTTAGGATGCAATAGTGACTAGTCATCTTAATTATGAAAAATCTGTTAATAAAAATTAAAGAATCCCTTAATAAAGAGCATGGAATGAGTGGTTACAACAAAAATTAATCTCCAATTTAAGCCTACAAGGCAAAATTTCGGGCTTCTGACTTAATGTTCAAATATAGGATCAGAATATATGAATTTATATTCATATTTTACCGGTTTAATCATTATTTCAATCTCATATCAGGAAGAGAGGCTGACACTCCTACAAAAGGCTTCCACCACAATACAACCACTAAATTTCGCGCAGAAATTCATTTTTTTTTTTTTTGCCCATCACGACGACAGAAGAAAAACTGTTTTTTTTTTTCCCTTTCATCTACTCCCCCTGTTGCCACGAGCAAAAAACGATGTTTTTCACTTTTGAGGGCGTAAGAGAGCACAAAAGTTTCAAACATTTCTTTTAAATCTTATCTTGTCGCCGAAGGCAGCGACCTCATATTGTACGCTTTTAAAGCGTCGCATTGGATGCGAAGAGAGAGAATTAATGTGTTTTGCTGAAGGCGCGGTTAGGCATCGCGGCTTCGAAAGTCGCTGGTGTCAAATTTCTTTGCGACGATGCGAAATTTATGTGGATTGGAGATAATTTCCATCTGTGGGCAATTTCGAGGATGCCAGTATGGGGAAGCGTCAAGTTTCGACATAAATTTTTACAGGGGATACGAATCGCCCTCCCATACAAATGAATGTCTATTTTTTTTTTTTTGCTTCTTTTTCACAGTACTTTGCTCATATATATAAAAAAATGAAACGCAATTTTTCATTTTTTTTCAATTTGGGGCTAGATCAAACTTTATTTTCGGAAAATTTATAGCAATGGGACCTTCTTCGAGGAAGAACGACTTTCTAGTAGGTTCTAAAGAACGCAGTTTCCCTAACTTTTTCACTTAAGACTGCTATGTACTAACCCCATTGGATTCGCTCACCTCAATGTTAACCTATGGAGAAAATTTGTCCACGGATTGCCGACTTGGATTCAAAGATTTTTTTTAAAAAAATTGTACTCCGTCACAGGGAAAAAAATTTTACATGTGTGTACATTTTTCGTTTTTTTAAAAAAATGCAATTAATATTTTAAAATAAATTATTCGGGGAAAGATCTCGTATTATGTGTTTTACACGCTCATAAATTCCTTCTTTGGACGAAATTTATAAAATGAATCCTGTAGCGCTTTTCAGAAAAGTTCAGGCTATCTGACAATACCAATTTTATTTGATTATCAGCATTTATGTACCTGTAAATAGTTGACAAAAATATATTTTAAATAAAAAATTTGTGTCCTAAGGGGGGGGGGGAATTCTCGAAATGTCAACTGGACTCCTCCCACCACAAGAGTCCAGTTGACTGCAAGAAGAGGAAAAGGGAAATGCGATTTTTTTTCTTAGTACATAGCAGCCTTAACAGCTAATAACGATCATCTGCCGGGAGCGAGACTCGAACCTCGTGCCTCTGGAGTTTAAAGCTCAAATTCACTAGATTATACCGGCGATGTGAGGGACTATCGCATAATGAATACCCCCCTCACTGTATGTTAGTTTTTAAAGCCAGTGACGCCAAAGGTTGGTCTCGGGTATTTATTTTGTTAAATTTTCTCTTACGAGGAATTTTTCGTCGTATAAATCCTAACGGCCTGTCAGTGTTCTTTTCAGAGGTCAGGCATTCCTAAAACGATCGTCTGCCGAAAGCCTGTGTCAGACCCACGTTTTGGACTTCTATCCCAGCATCGTGACATCTAGACTTCCCCGGTGGTTGTGAATATCATTCTACATGAAGCAAATTGCAAGATTTTATTTCGCCACGTCGCCATATTCCAGAGCAGTGGTTTTCAACCTTTGTGAGACAGTGGTCAGGGTAATTATTTTTTTTATAAGACGAGGACCAATTTTTTTAAAGTTCATACATTAAGATGACATAAGACCAAATTATAAGTATTAATTATTAATTATGGCATAAAGAGTGCATTAGTGCACTTATGTATCCGGTTGGACATGCAGACAAATATAAAGTTATATAAGTTAATTATCAATCACTGGATTTATGAAATCTCGTAGCATATTGTAGTTTTCCCACGCGAAGATTATTGAATTTATTTGAGCTGATTTTCATTGACATATCCCATTCTGAACACCAAAAATTCATAATAATTATTCAATGTGAAATGGATTATTGAATTATAAGTTGCCCCTTATCGAGTCAAAAATCACCGAAATTCCATAGCCCAGAATACTAGGGCCTTAAAGTATGATTAAAGTATGAATATTTAAGGCCTTAAAGTATGAAGTAAATTCAGTAGCATTAAATCATGATGATCTCCCATTGATTTAATTCGAAACATAAAATATCTATTAATGTTAAATGTTTAAACAAATGTCTAAAAAAGGGATAATTCCATAGGAAATCAAACATCGAAACTATTTAATGTATCTACACTTTTCATTGCTATTTTCTTTTGATATAATTAACGCAAGCATCGATATATTCAAGGTAACCATTTTCTATCCATTTTTTCCATATAAACTGAAAAATTTTCAAAAATCTGAAAAAAAAATTCAGAACTTCAATAAAATGTAAAGATTTAAAAACAGCGAAAATCTCAGCAAAAGGAAAGATATTCGTGCCGATGTAACTTCTTCGGAAATTCTGTTTTTAAATTCGTCATTTTCATGGGGGGGGGCGGGCGGGGGGAGTAATATTTTTCTTTCGTTGGGAAAAAAAAATTCCTACAATTTCGGGAAATGCCGTCGATTACGGACGCGTAAGTTTCGGTTTCCGGTGCTTAATGAGATCGTTTGCCACTCGATCCCGGAAACGGTAATGGACCAACTGGAGAAGATGGCTTATGACTCTGCTCACACACTTGCACGTTCCCCTTCCAAACCCTATTTTCTGTATTTCGTAATGGCATCGGGAGTTAATATTATCTGGAACTGTGTTCTGCTTATTTGGACTATTTGGTGAATAACATGATGAAGCGTGTTTCTACCCTTTAAAAAAAATAAAGTTTTTGTTTTTTCAGTTGCACGAAAAAGAGGATTTACTTAAAGCACAAAACGAAATTTAAGTTTAGCGCAAGGAAGTATGATTAACCTTTAGGAATTGATTTTTCTGTGGCATAAAAGACGTGCATGTTTAATATAGGGCATGGAGCAGCCAGAATAAAAAAAAATAATTTGTAGCTGTGAGGCAATTCATAAGTTTTGAACACTTTCGTTCACAGTATATAATTTTCTGCATGAAACATCTGAACTAGAAAGCTATTTTAAATATAGATAGAAAAAAAAGGCAATCATATTGAAAAGTTTAGCCAAAAAATGCAGGATTAAATATTAATTTTTTTACATTCGCTTATTTTTTTCCTTTTTTACCAATATTACAAAACTTTGTTACGTGTATAAAAATAAAATATAGCTTCGTTAAAGAATAGATGGATAATAAGCTTGGAAAATTACTCAACATTCAGAAATGGCTTTTTAAATGCATTTAAATCTTCCTTCAAATTGAAACTATACAGAATGATTGCATTAAATATTAAACCTAGATATCCTAATTTTTCCAATATTGTGTACTTCAACAGCTGTACATTAGCCAAGCAAAACTTTTACAAAGTCTCCAAAAGTGTACGTTTTTATACCCGTGTAGTTTTCATTGCCAGAAGAGACTAAAACAAACATGCCTACTTTTAACTTGCCTGTTAGTAGCTTGTGGAATTATTTCTATCTTCAATGACAAGGTATTCATTGATATCCCAGAGAAAAAAAATCTATGGCATAGTAAAAAACGTGTGGCTAAGTGGCAATAGTTATTTAATTACGAACTTTATACTAAAATTACTTTTAATAGTTTAATTACGAAGTCTTCAAAAGATATTTTTGGGAGGATTTAATATCTTAATTTCTCAGAAACTGTACAAACTTTTGCAATGCCTGAAGTGCTAGACTTCATACGGATAGATATAATATATCTATATTATTGCTGACGAATTCTTTTGTGATACTGACAGGCAGTCTTACTCTACCTTTTACCCAGGTTCTGAGGGCTTCCCGTTTAGGAATTACATTATTAGTAGATACGAAAAATCAGTTAGCTTTTAGTTAGAAAATTACTGTACTTTAGTTTTTATTACAGTGATGTATTATTACTAGAGTAAAAGATAGCTTCAAAAAACTTCATTACTTGAGTGTAACATTAGAAATATATTAAACAGTGAGATATAGGTGTAATTATCTTTTTCGAGCCTGGTTTTATTGTTACCTTTCACCGCCTGTAAAACTGGTTTCTCCTTCTAGACAGTATTATAGCTGGGAAGTGAACACTAATTCAACCGCGTTTAACATGAAATCGATTTGCTCTGTTTCATGTGGCGAGATGACGCATCCATAGCAGGAAAATATGTAGTGTGCGAATAATTTTAGTTCGCGGTCTAGTCAGGGGGGGGGCGTACATCAAGACTTATGCCCCTTACTGTAAATCCTTTTTCGCCGTCAAGGGGATACAGGGAAATGAAAAGGGTACATTTTATGAAAGGAAAAAAAAAGTACAATTGGGGAAATATTTAACAAAAAATTATATGAAATCATCAAGTCACTTATAAAATATATGACTGAAAGTTTGAGAGGTTTAAAAAATTTTTTTTTTAACCTTTTAACATTTTGAGATCGAACAGTACTCATCAGAGAAAAAACACTCAATTTTCCAGAAAAATGAACCAGAAAATTTTCAACCGAATACAAAGATATTCGCTCTCTAAAGTCACACAATACATGGACACAATGATTCCCAAATACAATAATCGCTCGAAAAATAATCATTCCTCTAACAAAAAGCTTCACCTTTATTTACACGCGGAATCACTCATTTCCATGATAGCATTGCTTACAATGCCAGCAATTCATTTCCGAAGGACTCGTCCATAAACAGACAATAGGCCATCCAACGAGGGCCGTGACTTGGGCCATTTTCAGCCCCATCCGGTTTTACGAGCGAGTGAAAGAGAAAGCAGAATATGAATACATATGAGACTACATTAACAGCATCTGCTGCAAAGAACTGGAGTGTTTCGCTTCTCTCCATTAAACTTTCATTAGGCGTAAGTAGCCCGGGACATTAAGAAAAGTGAGAACACCTCTTGCCCGATACGAGGATTTGGGAGGAGGGGAAAGGGATAAAGAGAAGAGGACAGGGAAATTTCGAAAAGGGGAAAAAATATAAATCGGGATTATGGAGATATTGAGACTTGGAAAAGGGGGTCGAAATCAAATTAATATCGGAAGACATAGAAGCCTTTCTGTTTAATTTATAAATGGAAGAGAAAGAGAGGGCTCGTGCCAACATTTTAAAAGATTTTACCAGTTTTGCAAGCTTTAAAAGCATGCATTATGATAGTAGATATATCCATTCTTATAAAGATGTTCAAATACCTTATTTCCATACGTACAGTGAAAATTTAAATTACAGAAAAAAACCTTTTTCAGATTTGTAAAAAAAGAAATAGACTTATATTACAGAAACATACAAACCATTCAATAAAATAAAAGATTGGCTTGAAATGCTTATAGATTTTCAACGTCTCAGAAAAGTGTGTGTGTGTGTGAAGTTATCATAAGTTAACGCTTGAATAAATAAAAAAAATACATCATATTTTTTCTAGAAAACAAAAAAACCCTCACAAAATAACAAGCATTTTTTTAAGCCCAAACACAATCTTCTTATTTCTATACGCAAAATATAAATACTAAAAAAGTAATATGACAGAAAGAAAGTACAAAAAATACATTATTTTTCAATATAGAAACTAAAAAAAATGCTTTTTCAACTTTGTTAATGATATGTAATTCAACATAAGCTTTTCTTCATGCAAAATGCTTTTAAAGCCTCCTTATTAAAATGGATTAATAAATTAGTCTGTTTTGACGCAAAACAATATTTAGCAAAGCTTACAGAGTTAGAAATTTTTTTGTGATGTGCATACAGAATCTGAAATCTCATTTTTACTTATTTATTATTTTGCTGGCAAAATTTGATATGAAAAATTTCATTCCCTAAGTAATTTTTTTAACCTTATGTAATAAAAGTGAGTGTCTCATATATATATATATATATATATATATATATATATATATATATATATATATAAATTATGAGGAGGGGTTTTTGATTCTCAGTGAGGATTTTAGCATTTTTTTTCTCTAAAACTAGAATTATCTTTTTTTTCTTCCCACTAATTTTCAGTCTCAAAAGGAGGTTTGAGCGTGCATCTCCCCACATTACCTGAGCTGCATCACAGGCGGGAATTAAATATTAGAAAAACATTTTGCATCGTGGTAAAATATCTTGGATCATTGGTTTTTACAATCTTTACAAGCCAATACTACATCAATTTTAATGCTTTTCTATGTTTTCGTTTTTAAGTAACACCCAGTATTATCAAAACGGCCCAGTTATGAATATTGGCCTCCAAGTGATACTGGTATACCGTCCCCATCAGGGAAGTGAGTGACATCTGGGTTGTCCATCAAATAGCCATTGATTCCTCGTCCCCCAGTCACCGAGGGTCATAACACCACGGCTGTGAACATGTTCACCCTTTGCTCGAACCCAGAAACAGCTGCGATTCGGGAGGGCCTTCAAACGAATTAATTAGAAATGGGAGTTCTAATGACGAATAAGATATTTAGCTTGCGATCGGGGACAAAATTAAAACCCAGGGAATTAAGTTTGGGTAGTTTTTTTAGTAGGTGCAATAAAACCTAATTGCTTTTTACTAATATCAGAATATTAAAAAAGGGGAAAAATCACGCAGAAAAGAGGAGTTTAGGTATGGAGTTATTTAATTTTAAGAGGAAAAAGATGCTTTTAAAGTAGTGCCAACAAGGTGATTTTAGAGATAAAATGTTTTATTTTTTTTAAAATTTAAACCTCAAAATAATATTTACTTAGAGAAAAACATGCAAAGGAAATGGTATATGTCTACAATGTACGATGTTTACGTTTACTTCTGATCAGAATATTCACAACTAGAACATAAATATAAATTGGAACGGATAAATATAAAAAAATGTTAAGATTAACGTTTAATTTATGTTACGAAAAGTTTCCTTTTACTAATACATATTCTGCCCTCTTTCATTAAAATGTCCAATGGGAAACATTTTCCTTTTTTTATATTTTATATCCATCTGTTTTTCCTCTTTTCCATTAAGTTAGAACACCCCCCTCTGCTTTGGGAGGCCCTTAAAACTATGTAATATATTTGTCCCAACTGCGTTTCAATCAGCTTCCTAACCCCGCCGCATTTTTTTTCACTTAAAGTTAAAAATATTAGTTAGGACATGTTAATTAAAGTGTCCTAACTAACTTTAATTAAAGTGTCCTAACTATCCTTATAAGAATGGAAAGATATATTGCCTTATTTCCCGTATTATCCTAAGGCCGTTATGTGATTATATATAGATTATAAATGTATAAAGAGAGAAAATTTAATTAATTTTAACGTAAATTCTGATTAGCAAGTCTCTTTAGAAGTATTTCCAGCCTCGAAACAATTCTACCTAATACACAACAGTTTAGTAACCATTTTTTTTTGGTTCATAAAACAATCAAACAACTCAACAGAGGTGATTTCTAAGAGCAAATGATCTCTTTGTCTCTACGACAGTCTCTAGATTGGACGTTTATGTCGGTAATTGCAAAACTTCTGGCAGAAATCCTTACATTTTGAAATTAATAAAACATACGATACTAATTAAATATATGAAGTACAGCTGATACTCAAATAAATGTAATTAATTTATAAATAATTAAATGCAATTCGTAATCAAATATATATATATATATATATATATATATATATATATATATATATAGTGTCAGTTGTTCAAAAGATATGGGTTCTTCTACTAATGGAATATTGCAACTTTCCCGTTTCAGGACACAAGCTTTATTTAAAGTGGTATACATGACGAAATACACACAAGCAGGTATTAAAATTTCAACTAAAATATTACAAATGAAGTTTTCAGTCGTATTTTACAATTTAATTTTTTCACAGGGTATTTTATAGTATTGGACGGAATAATTTAAGAGTTATCAGATTCCGTGACTGTATGCCGGAATCACGCCAATATACTGTACGTTAATACAAACACCCTCCAACATCCATGAATATATAAAGATGGGATTTGCAGCTATCCTACTAAATGAACAGCTGCTGCGCAGGAACCATCCCCTACAAATTAATTAGAGATCTAGGATCTAATGAAGAATTATGACACAGTGCCATTCCGGAGAGCTCCTGAAGTTTAATTCCATTCTTCATCGAAAAATTTTTAATTCCGGCCTCTGAACTAATTGGTTTAATGAAACGAAAATTAATTTCTGATAATTTTTTTTCTTTATCAGGTGGTGGCGGCGGGGGAGAGAGCGTATCATGTTAATTCGAACTTTAATTTACGAAAAAGTTTCTGGGAGTAAAAGTGACACCTGATTAATTAAAGCGAAAAGAAGCGGGCTGAAATGGGTGTAAGTTATTCAGTACATTTTGTTCATAAGAAGACTTGAGATTAATGACAAACGCTTAGGTATTTAATTATTTTTTAACAGTTTTACTTCGGAAAAAAATTCTTTTAGTCCTTACGTAAAATGAAATGAAATGAAATTAAGGAATGCGTACGAAACATCACAGGACTAAATAAAAATTCGCAAAGTATTACCTGTGTAATTTTTCTCATATTTCCTATAAAAAATGCAAATGGAACTTTTTTCTACCTTGGTGTTTTTAATCGTTGGATTAATTAAAAATGAATCTGGTATTTTTACTTATTTCAGTCACTAACGAGCATAATAAATATTGTTAGAAAATATTTCTTTAGCAATAGCAATAAAAAAAATCTTTAAGACACTTCTGCCTATTAGAAATATAATTATGAAAGTTTCAATGTTGAAAGGCATCTGGTAGAATGATTAGTTATACAAATATTACAAATATTTCGAACTCCTTAACCGGCTTGCAAGTAATAATAAAGAGGTTATACTCCAATAGATCTCTGCCCATTGGGGAGTTTAGGGTAATGAGGTCGCCGATTTCCTGGCTAAAAAGGGGGCCTCTGTCCTCCAAACTTCGCAACCTGGACTCTCTTTCAACTCCATCAAGTCAATTGTTAAGAAAGCCTTCCGGGACTCTTTCTTCCAGGAACTTACAAACAGATATAGTAGTAAATCCTGGTTCAGACAGATTATTGAAGTACCTGAATGGTCCAGGAAGAAATCTGTTGCAATGTTTCGTCTTATGTCCGGCCCTGATTGCCTTCGTATGCACCTACATCGCATCAACGTTGTTCCCGACTCTCTTTGCCCCTATATAATCTTGAGGAAGATATGGACATCTCACATCTATGCATATGCCCTGTTCTCCCCCGTATTTCAATTTGGGAGCGTTACTGGGTAGCTCGGATATATATATATATATATATATATATATATATATATATATATATAAAACCCCCTTAATGGCCACTCTTACAAAGGGGGTATGAAATTTCCCGTTCTAAAGAGGAAATCAGAAAAATGGGCCCCGTGGGCTAAAGGTTAATCCTTACAAATAAGGTTCCCTTATGTTTTCAACATTACAAATAGAGAAGCAATGCAATATTGGGTAATTTATTTGTCGCGAGCGCAAATTTTGAGCATACTTTACTTGCGGACAGCTGTTCTAATTAAAATCTTAGTAATTAAATTTTCAAGTAAACAAGTGCGAATTTTTAGTGTAATCGTACATCGAAGTTAATGTTCCTAGTGTTAAAATCACACACAATAACTGCAAATTAACGTAATTCACATTAGGATCGATAATTAAATATCTCAAACGAATGATTTTCTACGTGCCCCCTGATCTCGTTTTTTCTTTTATTCGGGGTACTTTATTTTTTTCCTTCTTTTCTTTGCCGAATGAACAACGAAATGAGCATGGTGTACACAAAGGGAACAGCATTTAAAGCAAAATAAAGCATCTGGCTCCGGACAAAGCTGCGTAAAAAAAAAAAGGCTGGGGACGCAATGTGTTGTGCAGAGGGAAGAGCATTAAGTCAATGGGTAAAAGCGAATCACACAATAAGAAACTGCTCTGTTGTCCATTTTCCCACTCCGGTTGTAACGACAATCGAACTGTTTGCCGGCCGATATGCTCCTTCTGAAAGAGAGGGGGGTCATAGCAAAGAAAACCAGTGGTGATTGTAGGTATGAAGGAGGTGAAAGCGGAATTTCGGATCACAATCGTTATTTTCAACTAAAATTCGCGATTTTTATTTCTCCGTTAAAAAACCAAAATACTTTTAGCTCGTATTTCATATTCAATGATATAACAGATACTTGTTTATTAAAACTACTTTTATTGCATCTGAAATTCAGTGCCCAACACTAAATAACACAGCAGCCCGACTATCACATCAGTCTTACGGGACTGATGTGATATTGCATCACTTTCTGTTTAATATTTTCTTGTGAGAACAACCTTTGAAGTTGCCGACCGGTCATATCCTGTTTGAAATGTCATTGTTTAAAATGCCAGCTTATCAGCAATCACTTATTTCCCCACAGACTTCCCTACAGCATTGAACAGCCTTTCTTTGCCTTAAAGTGTACTGCACGAGATGAATTGTTTAGAGTCCATGAGGTGACCTCCGCTGCATAAAACACAAATTTGGGTATCATATAGTACAGTCAGGAAGAGACGAGGACCAAGGCATTCATGTTTTGTCAAATGAAGTGCTGCTTTCTTTGGAGCATCTGGGCTCAACCACAGATAATCGAAGGCCGCTGTAGCCCAGTTGGCAAGAGCAGCGGGCCAGTTATCTGAACGTCCCTGGTTCAATGCTCGTCGCTGCAAATCTACCGCCGTGTTCACTAATGGTGGCCGGGACACGTAAAATAGGGTGTGGCTACAATGTCCTCCAAGTTCTCAAATTTACCTCTGGAGGTGCGGGGGCAAGTGTTCCGGTCTCGGCACTTGACTCGGTTCAAAATTACGGGATCGATCATTTAGTCAAGTCGGACTCCGACCCTTGTGGTGCTAATTCAAAACAGAAGCCGCATCTTCATCGCCCATAGCCTTCGGTACCTGATCTGATGTTTCTGTCGGTAAAGTGGCATAAGCAACAACAACAGATAATCGAGATGAATAGTTCAAAGCTTGCCCTTAGATGGCCTTCTAATATCAAGATCGTACGTACATTAATTAGTACACGGTATTCTTTTCATTTGAAGTACAAGTAGACTCTTAAGAGCCAACAGAGTCATTTGTCTCAGAGGTTTCTGCAATATATGTAACCCCCCCCCCCCCCAGATAAAAATCGGTGAAATCATAGCCCTAATTGGAGATGAGATTTGTAAGAGGTGCATAAAAAGTATAAAGTTCTTTTCTTATTGATATTTTCTCGTGGTTTTCTGTGTCTACAAACGCCTATATTGAAGAATATCTTTATAATTTAAATACCATTCATGCTTACAAAACAATACGCTTTTGATAGTGGTCTGAGGGGACATTTTAAGGAATTTGTAAAAAAGTAAATCTGGTCTTAGAGCCAAACATGAAAAAAAAAAGAGGAGAGAAGGAGGTAAGATGATTTACTGGCGGTGGAGGAACAAACATTCTCGAAAGCGTGTCAACATCAGTTCTTACAACTCACATCTGTACTTAATAAGTTTAATGCTACACGCAATACTTCCTCGCTGAAGTCGGACATCAATCAGAACAACACACAATCCCAGAGAGGAAAAAAAAAGAGCGATCAGCCGCACAGCACAACTGCAATAAAAGCAAGTGGTGGTAGTATATCTCCGATTAAGGCTGCAAGCAGCGGTCTTTTCTCGGGAGCTCTTATTTATTGACCACTGGATCTATCCCAGCATTTCTTCCGTGATACTGCCGCCCAATGATTGATGCTGATTGCAGCATCCTGGAAGAAGAAGTATAAATACAAGAAAAGTAAGGAGCGGGATGGGTTTTGTGTCCACGAGAACGATTATGAGAGGTTGTCTTCGTAGAACAATTTCGAATAATATCAGTTCTTCGGACGACACGTAAGATATGAAACACTTTAAGAAGTAAATACGACAAAATGCTCTCAAAATATTCGTAATGGTATATGAAAGTATTTAATTCACACGCTCTGAGAGTTCTTTTATATTATATTTCACTTTTACCCAAATCCAACTTTGCATCAGGAATATTCGAATTTTTTTTTTTCAAGTACAACGTTAAAATGGTACAAAAAAGGTTCGACTGATACTCAGTTGCCTTCTCCAATGCAGTGAAAATGAAATCTAACAGCGGCCTGTAGTGAATACCTTATAACATTTATTTTTTTTATGTTGCACTGTTAAGCAGATAGCACATTGTTTCTGATCAGTATTATATATATATATATATATATATATATATATATTCAAATTTTTAAATTAATAGAATATAAATTCTAATTAGGATAGATAATGTAAATAATAATAAATATAATGAAATAAGCAGAAGAAGTTAATTTTAATATCCGAGGAAAGTTCCGAACTTCAAATTTTAAACAACGTATAATTTTTTTAAATTGAAGGTGGGTTTTTTTCTCTCGCCTATTTACGCAGACAGAAAGAACAGAATAAAAATTCTAACGAGCGCCGATGATTTACAGCCTGATAACAGAGAAGGAAGGAATAAAGTAGCTGTCTAAGAGCTGGAAACAAAATGAATCACGTGATATAAATTCAATTTGAACCTTGTGATCCCTTTCAAATGCATATCACGCAGTAAATTGCTTGTGCTACTCACCGAGCTATAAATTAATATTTGTCTCAACACGTAAAAAGCACAATTAGTGCAATTCACTATCACTAACCGCATTCATTTTAATGCCTCGAGTCTCAATTACCCAGTCCAACAACCGTACCAATTCGGTAGACGTTGCTTTGATAGGTATTAAACAAAGGAACTGAAGGCACGCACGGAAAGAAGTGCGTTAGCAGAATATTTATTTCATTTTCACGCGGCGGAGAGTGGGGTGATGCACACATGAGTACGCGTATTTTATACAGAATATTCTGTAAGTTTAGGGCACTAAACACCTTTAAGGCGTTTCTTTTGATGTAGTGAAGACAATTGAATTTCGAAAATATTAGTAGCGCTCCATGTAACTATTGTATTAAGTTCAGTAAATGGATATTACAAAATAAAAATCTTTTTCCTTAAGTTCCCCCAAAAATTTAGAACAAAGACGAAAAAAATCTTTGACAAAATAGACAACAACTCAAGGGGCATTTTGACGAGCAAAGTGAACGGCCAGTTCATCACCAGAATTGTATGTCAAGCCATTCATTTGTATGTTTCAAAGTATGACTTAAACATGATTACAAAAATAATAATAAATAAACCGGCCCATTTCTCATACAAAGAAATTGAGAAATCTGTCATATTCCATCAGCTGTCTTTGTAAGGTAAACAATGTACTCTCGCATGGATTAGAGTAGATTATCTTTTTATTTACTTTACTTCAATTTGTTTAGAGTAAAGAATGAAACATAATTACGGTTTTGGTAGAAGGCTGTGACCATTTTCATTTAGTTAAATCTATCTCAATAGATATAATTAAAATTTTTGTAAGAATCCCTGCCATTGACTATCTAATGGCTTGATTTTTGAACATTAACGTAATGTTTTTTGCTCCCCAAAAGATTCAACCAAAAAGTTGCACATTTTCGTTGCGGAAATGAAAAAAAGACATACTTTGCATAGCTAAGTATCAGAACAAAAAATTATCAGAGTTCCACTAAAACATGTGTGCGTGCTTAGTGTAAATAAAGAGATGCAAGCAAAGAATAAACATAGAGGACGCAGTATTGATTTGTAAATGCTATATCACTATGAATTCATTTCGCCATGTTGTTCTTTGATTTCCATACTTCTTATAATACAAATATTAGTTATTCGGACATGTTGCAAACTAGTAGCGTTATGTAAAGCACAATTTCTTTTATTACCATGTTTTTATTAACTCACTTTCTTGTTTGTGTGTTTGTCCAGTACAAATCTTGCAATCGATTTTTAACTAACTTTTCGACTAGCTAGACATTTGAAACCTTTAGAATAGCTCAGAACACGATGACAATGCATTCTTTTAATACTTTTAGCCATCTTTAAGCAGATTTGAATTCATTTTCAGTTAATTTTGTCGTTTGAAAATTTCTTATAATTGCTCTCTTTATTACGCATTTGATCATTTTCAAGTTGATGGGATAATTCATTAAAAAATTTTAAAAAAAATACTTATTAATGCATAGAATTGTCAAGTTTATATGATTCAACAGAAAATTTAAGAACGTGGTATATAAAAAGTTCTTTTTATCTTGAATTATTTTTACTTGTAGTCTGAACTTGTCAGTTATATATTCCCGATATGTTACTCATCAATTTTCACACTACCACAAATGCTGATATTCTAAATGTAAGTATCCTGAGCAATGAGTTGAAACTGGTAGTGTTATAATCAGCACAATGTTATCTTTTAATGAACAATATGAATTTGTTGATTATAATATATCACTTAGGATTTATTTCAATATGTTCCTCATTTCAACAAATGTTGATGCTCTAGATGTATAAAAGCCTAGCAACGCAGGGTAGATAAAACTTGTAATGCTTTATAAAGCACTAATATTCTTTTATGTTCAAGTATGGAGAAGGATCTTGTAAACATATCTACTTGGATTCATTTTTGTTGTCGTGTTCTTTGCATGTGTACACTGATACATTTACACAAAAAACTTTTAGCAGGAAAAAAAAACCAGCGGAATATTTATTTCAATCTGGGCCGTTCCGCAGATAAATGATTTAGCTGAGAAGAGCGCTCCCAGGCAAGAAGTAAATGTCTGGAGAGGTCTATGAAATATTGAGATGCGAGCCAAAACGAGAAAATGAGAAAGTTCTAGAACGTCAGCGAGAGAGATTCCCCAAGGAAGGGACTCGTGGTAGTCAAGCGCTCGGGAACATGCGTTCATCCAACTTTGATCACGGAATAACGCCTGTCATCAAATAATTCATGTGCTTCACTGCAGAGATAGGAACGAAGAAATAATTGCAAGGAGTTCACTGTAGGTCCGTCATTCGTTTCGAGAACTGACAAATAAATTGTGGTTGCAGTATTTATTCAATATCTATATTGCGTAACGTCTATTTGAACTGCCATTGTGGCTACAGAAGAAATAACAGAGAAGAAATTCCGTACGGTTCAAATAAAACAGTGTTATCCTGGCGATGGGAGAATTACTTTGAATGCGTTTTGCCCAGTATCAAAATGAAAGTATGATAAAGGACGAAGTGTATGATATTTAATGAAATTTTCACTCTCTCCCTCTACACACAAAACCCCTAAAAATTTACTATATACTCAAGAAAAATACAATTGAAGAAAAAGTATTTCTGAAACTGATAGTGGAATTTCAGTTTACTTTTTTACTTTCATATGGTGTTATTTTTCAATAGCTGAAAACTCATTTGTGCTTTATATATATAAGAAAATGCGTAAATAGATTGGTTAAATATATAGAGGTTTTATAAACTATATATTTGTGGGTATTCATAAGCGATGCCTACACTGATCAGAGATAAATATTTAGGTAATATTTGCTAGTTTCCTCAAATTTTAAACATGTGTAGTATTTACTGTATGATGTTTGTTAACAGCACAACGATTTTACTTTTCTATTTTTAACGAAAGTTCAATATCTGCCTGAAAAACAGTTACTATTTTCGAGAGGTTTTCGAAAACATCTAATTATAGCTTCCTATTACATGTTTATAGTTTAATTATATGCTGAATGCTCAAATTCTATATTTAATTTAAATTTTGTTGTTACTCACGTTGGGTTACTTTTCCTAGTACACAGAGCTTAAGGAAATGAAATATGTGTAAACGGAACTTAGCTACAAGTTTTTGTCTGATTTTTTAAAAATATTTTACCTTAAAAGATCTAGTAAGATTTATTTTCATTCCTATCTGTGATTTTATAAGAAATAATTCTATCCCAAAGCTCATTAGAGGGTACTTGTCATGTTAAATCTTCTAAAATAATTTGAACTAAAATTTATTACTTTCATACACATTGAGTATTAAAAGGTAAGAAACTTTTTAGGTTATTTTTTCGGCAAAGAACCAAAGCATTTCATAAAATATGCCATTTAACTAAAACGTTAAAATATGTAAAAAGGACTTATTAAAAAGAGTTATAGCACGTTTATATTACACATGATGTAATCTAGAACTTAAAACTATGCAGTAATATTAAAATAATTTTTACTCTTTATACAGAAAAGTAAGTACGCTACTTATATTTATTGTTATATTTAATTGCAAAGAAAGTTTTAGTTTCGTGCTCATCTTAAATAGAACTTTAATTCCCTAAAAGGTTAAAATCAAAATAGCCACTCAAAGAGGCTCTGGAGCAACATTTAAGAGTCTTCAAAGCTAAAAACTCCAAGACTTGATCTTAACATTAATTTCCTTTAAAATTCAGAGAAAAAAATCACTCAGCACATCCGAATACATTATAGAAAAGACAGGAAAGCAAATTAATGAAGAAAAATAAAGAGAAACATCACATCAAGTAAAAACGTCTCTCTCTCAAAGTTGAATTATTTAATGAAGTATTTCAGAAACAGTTTTTCTCCCATAGAAAACAGTCAAGGCTTAGAAACTTCAAAGTAAATACGCTTGCAAACACAAAGAAAAAAGACCATAAAAGCAAAGCTCCTATCTTTAAAAAACGTCAGTATCGCCTAGAAAAACTGTCTCTCCGGCAGGCTTTTAAGGACCGCTTTTCAATATCCAGTCCATTTTACCAACACATTTCTTGGTTCCTGGGGGAACAGATCTAAGCACTTAGCGCTGAAGCCCGCCTTGTTCGTTACTTGTTGATGTCAGGAAAAAGGGCGAAAACAATACAAAGGTTTTGAGAACAACTTTCACAGCTACTTACAGCAAACAAGTCCCGGGAAGATGTAGATTTGACAGGAGAAAGAAGCTGTTCGATCTCATTTGCATTGAAAAAGGGGAAAGGTGCGATAGGAGAAAAGACTGTTAAAAGAGCTTTACGGCAACTTGGAAACTCTGCTTGCAACAAAAAATAACCAATCTGTGTTATATATTTAAATTTATACACGAACTTAAACCAAAATAGTAAACTAACCAGACAACAAAAATATATTTATGTAAAATATATCCTTCCTTAAGCACATCTTAAATATAATATATCTTGCAATATAATATATCTTGCAATATATCTTGCAATATAATATATTTACATACACTTATACGGGAGGGATGCCCGTGATGTTGTACCTATCAGACGTTATGAGGAAATCCTCACCCACACCTTATAGTATATTTATTACTTTATATATGTATGCAGCTAAATGGAGAACATTAATCTAATATTCGGTTTCAGGTTCTATCATACCTTTTTCAAAAGAAGCGAGATTTTATAAGAACACGCTATAAAAACACTAGAAAAAGCTCTACAATGTTACATTCAATTTTTTCAAAAACAATTCCAGAATCCCGTGGCCTTTATTCGCTCAGAATTAAATAACTTAAAATTAAAAATATTTTCCTAAAAGTTAATAAAAGTTCTGAAATACTTAATTATTTAATGAAGTATTTCAGAAACAGTTTTTCTTCCTTAGAAAACAGTCAAGGCTTAGAAACGTCAAAGTAAATACGCCTGCAAACACAAAGAAGAAAGACCATAAAAATAAAGCTCCTATCTTTATAAAACGCCAGTATCGTCTAGAAAAACTGTTTCTCCGGCAGGCTTTTAATAGCAACTTACAAGTATGCGCTAGAGAAATTAATATTTTACATATAAATGGTCTAAAAATTTTATAGACAAAAATACTTCCCTTTTATGTAGAGTTATAAAATTTTAAGTCAATGTTTTTAGCAACCCTTCAAATATCAAAGTTTTACGAGCCCTTTAAGATCCCCATATTGAAACTACTCTCATTTTCCTGTTGGTACAAGAAATGTATTATAATCGTTGAGCGATAAAAAATACTTCCAACTAGATTCTACAAACCACGGACGTTGTTACATTCATACTCAGGATAATTTAAAGCAGCATTTTCTGTGAAATCAAATGAAAAGCCAAATTATGGAGTCAAACTTTATGTTATTATATATGTATAGAATTATAGAAATTTCAATCACAGATGTAGACCAAGAAAGCCCCTGAATTTCAAATGCAGGTATTCACCTTCATCCTTCAATAAAAGTACAATTTTGTAACAGAGATGAAATGCACTTCGCATTGTGAACAATGGTAATATATGATTAATATTTCAGTTTTGATTTCAAAACATTTAATCAGATTTCGGGTTAAAATATTTCAATAAAACTTGGCCCCCGATGAAAACATTTTCTTTTCTCGATGGGATAAATCCTAACAAATCCTTCACTCCTGACTCCTAACAGTTCCCCCCTCCCTTTTTAATGGAAATATTCTGGAACTTCTGGAAAATCTGGTCGAATTCCAGAATTTTTCAGGACCCTAAAAAAAGGCAAACGGAATTTCACAACTGTGTTAGGATTACCTTTATCTATGCAAATCTGTACTCAAAAAGTGCTCCAAAAATGTTCCGAAAAGGTCCACTTTATCAAAATGTAACCAAAATTTTTAATCACAGTAAAAATGAAAATAATAATAAATGTGTAGCTACATCATTAGGTTTGAAAGAAAACGCAGGTTAAAAATTAAAGGCTATGACTCCTTCGTTTATAACAAGGGTTTATTAGAATTACAGAAAAGCTAACATTAATTTATTACTATAAAAACTTATCAAAGTCCATCCCCGCGGATACAGAAACATAATGCTACTGAGAAGTTCCTCATAAACAGATGGTCATCAAAATTATTTTATTAATCAGGTATTATTGTCTTTTCGGAAAAAATTTGAGCTCATGTAGTGAACCCTTCAGAATCATTAAATTACCAAAATTTTTTTCCCGTGGTTAGTAATATCTTAAGCTATTTATAAAATTGTTCATTTGATTGATCTGATCAACGGAAATATGAGCATATAAATTTTTAAAAACATAAATGGAAAAAATGCCTTATGAATTTAAATAAAATAAAGCGACGTTAAAATATCGACGTTAAATTTATTACTATAAAACTATAATTTATTACTATAAAGCGACGTTAAATTTATTACTATAAAAACTTATCAAAGTCCATCCCCGCGGATACAGAAACATAATGCTACTGAGAAGTTCCTCATAAACAGATGGTCATCAAAATTATTTTATTAATCAGGTATTATTGTCTTTTCGCAAAAAATTTGAGCTCATGTAGTGAACCCTTCAGAATCATTAAATTACCAAAATTTTTTTCCCGTGGTTAGTAATATCTTAAGCTATTTATAAAATTGTTCATTTGATTGATCTGATCAACGGAAATATGAGCATATAAATTTTTAAAAACATAAATGGAAAAAATGCCTTATGAATTTAAATAAAATAAAGCGACGTTAAAATATCGACGTTAAATTTATTACTATAAAACTATAATTTATTACTATAAAGCGACGTTAAATTTATTACTATAAAAACTTATCAAAGTCCATCCCCGCGGATACAGAAACATAATGCTACTGAGAAGTTCCTCATAAACAGATGGTCATCAAAATTATTTTATTAATCAGGTATTATTGTCTTTTCGCAAAAAATTTGAGCTCATGTAGTGAACCCTTCAGAATCATTAAATTACCAAAATTTTTTTCCCGTGGTTAGTAATATCTTAAGCTATTTATAAAATTGTTCATTTGATTGATCTGATCAACGGAAATATGAGCATATAAATTTTTAAAAACATAAATGGAAAAAATGCCTTATGAATTTAAATAAAATAAAGCGACGTTAAAATATCGACGTTAAATTTATTACTATAAAACTATAATTTATTACTATAAAGCGACGTTAAATTTATTACTATAAAAACTTATCAAAGTCCATCCCCGCGGATACAGAAACATAATGCTACTGAGAAGTTCCTCATAAACAGATGGTCATCAAAATTATTTTATTAATCAGGTATTATTGTCTTTTCGCAAAAAATTTGAGCTCATGTAGTGAACCCTTCAGAATCATTAAATTACCAAAATTTTTTTCCCGTGGTTAGTAATATCTTAAGCTATTTATAAAATTGTTCATTTGATTGATCTGATCAACGGAAATATGAGCATATAAATTTTTAAAAACATAAATGGAAAAAATGCCTTATGAATTTAAATAAAATAAAGCGACGTTAAAATATCGACGTTAAATTTATTACTATAAAACTATAATTTATTACTATAAAGCGACGTTAAATTTATTACTATAAAAACTTATCAAAGTCCATCCCCGCGGATACAGAAACATAATGCTACTGAGAAGTTCCTCATAAACAGATGGTCATCAAAATTATTTTATTAATCAGGTATTATTGTCTTTTCGCAAAAAATTTGAGCTCATGTAGTGAACCCTTCAGAATCATTAAATTACCAAAATTTTTTTCCCGTGGTTAGTAATATCTTAATCTATTTATAAAATTGTTCATTTGATTGATCTGATCAACGGAAATATGAGGATATAAATTTTTAAAAACATAAATGAAAAAAATGCCTTATAAATTTAAATAAAATAAAGCGACGTTAAAATATCGACGTTAAATTTATTACTATAAAACTATAATTTATTACTATAAAGCGACGTTAAATTTATTACTATAAAAACTTATCAAAGTCCATCCCCGCGGATACAGAAACATAATGCTACTGAGAAGTTCCTCATAAACAGATGGTCATCAAAATTATTTTATTAATCAGGTATTATTGTCTTTTCGGAAAAAATTTGAGCTCATGTAGTGAACCCTTCAGAATCATTAAATTACCAAAATTTTTTTCCCGTGGTTAGTAATATCTTAAGCTATTTATAAAATTGTTCATTTGATTGATCTGATCAACGGAAATATGAGCATATAAATTTTTAAAAACATAAATGGAAAAAATGCCTTATGAATTTAAATAAAATAAAGCGACGTTAAAATATCGACGTTAAATTTATTACTATAAAACTATAATTTATTACTATAAAGCGACGTTAAATTTATTACTATAAAAACTTATCAAAGTCCATCCCCGCGGATACAGAAACATAATGCTACTGAGAAGTTCCTCATAAACAGATGGTCATCAAAATTATTTTATTAATCAGGTATTATTGTCTTTTCGCAAAAAATTTGAGCTCATGTAGTGAACCCTTCAGAATCATTAAATTACCAAAATTTTTTTCCCGTGGTTAGTAATATCTTAAGCTATTTATAAAATTGTTCATTTGATTGATCTGATCAACGGAAATATGAGCATATAAATTTTTAAAAACATAAATGGAAAAAATGCCTTATGAATTTAAATAAAATAAAGCGACGTTAAAATATCCTGATACATTTTGAAGTATTACCTTGTTTGATAATTTAAACATATATCGTCTAAGAAAAGTCGGTTATACATCGCTTTAAATAACATCGCTATTTCATTAGTTGCAGTTTAGGTGATGTATCATAAAATTCACTTCTTTAAGAAAGCAAACGAAAAGCAGTTTTGGGCAAATAAACGCTTTTATTGGTTCTAATTTTTAAAAAATTCATGTTTGCTCTAAATTTGCGACATTATGAGTGACTTAAACATATTTAATCGGAAAATTCGCTTCATGCGAGAATTTTAGGCGGAGAAATTTCTTAATCACAATTACAATATAAATTTATATTTTATACATAACTGAATAGCCAGTAAAATTTATATGAACGAAAAAGGTTGATAAGTAGTTAAATAAACAACGTTTGCATACTAATGTAATGATTTTATTTTTATAATTCAAAATGTTTCATTATATTTTTAAATGGTAAAATATTCCATAAAAGTGTGAACTGAATATTTTATAACAAAAACAATGCTATCTTTCATATACTTAATAATATCATAGTTGCATCATGTTTAAAATGGAAAGTCTAATACTTTTAAATGAGTTGGTTCAATTAAGTAAAAGCTTTTTAAAGCTATTCTCATATAGTTTTGAACATCAGTAGATTTTTATGACATATTCTGATGTTCCATAATCATTCATTTTCGCAAAATTTTTAAACAGGGTGTAGAGTTGTTAACTGAAACCCTGTTCAAAAACTTGTTTTGCAATTTAATGAAAAATATAGAAAAGTTCTTGTATAAATAAGTCTTTTATTGTTTATGCAAGGAATTCTGGATGATGAACAAAATTTACGACGGAAGGTGCTAAAAATTTACACCTTCTTGTATACTCATAAATATATAAAACTAAATGATTTATAAGAAGTATATAACCAAAATATATACTTCTTACGAATCATTTTTTGAGAAAAACATTGAGTTTTACATTGAACTTTTTATTATTCGAGCTAATGAATGCTCGAGTCCAAAAGAGAATCATCTACAGTTCAAAAATTCTCCAGTATACCGTAAAAAAAGATCTATCAAGAAGTTTTGAATGGACTCCATGGAAAGATTTGAATACGGTTTTAGTTATAATAATAAAACTATCCTCCTGATATGCATTGCAGTTCCTCCTAATAAATTCGCGAAAAATTGGGAAACATAGGTAATCGTAAAATAATACTGTATAAGGTAAAAATTAACGATGGATTGTTGTGAAGCAATTTTAAATCAATTAATTCAGTTACAAATATTGTTTGGTATAAAAAAAATATAAGGCATAACATAACATAGCTTTTAAGTTATTTCACCTGAAAAGAGTCTGTTCAATTCCCTATTTATGGGAGTCCTGTTGACCTTTCAGGTCATTTTAATTTTATTTATAACCTTTGCTTTTCTCGATGCCTCGACAATCTACGATCGAAAATTTTAGTGTCCAGAGTCTGTGTACGAGCCATGTTGAACTGCTTCCGAAAAAAAATCTACTTGATTTCTCCCTTTGTCGTAAGTGATGAACGAATAATCAAGTGTTAAGTGTAATAACATTTTTAACGTGGTATTTCTTGGTTTATGCCACAATGCATGAACTTTTCTCTTTCGAAAAACTGGACAGAATAAAATATAAAATAAAGAAAGGATCCTAATTTATTGTACGGATGTAACTAACTTTTTTTAAAAAAAATTATAAATTTTTATTTTAGAGAAATTTTAAATTTAAAAATAGATATTTCCTTTCTGGGAATTTGTTCTTCAGGCATGCCAATAAAAATAATGATTTTTAAAATTTAAACTCACATTACCATAATCTTTTACAGGGTTTACATTGAGTTTGTATAAATATATATTCGATACTAAAACACTTGAACAGAGAACAACATAATGCCTGTGGTAAAAACACTAACATTCTTTCTTTCTGAAAAGACTGGTCAGGAAATGAGTCATTTAGATCGAATGGGCTATTTGTTTGAGGGGGTGGGGGGCCCTCATTTCGAGGTTCATGACACACGACATCAGGCGGAGCGTCTTTTATTGCAGTCCACTCGTTAATTCTACGGCCGTAGTATAGAAGCCTTTAATTACAGTTTGCTGTCCCTTACGACGCCATTAGGAGATGTCTTAGATTAAGGGGTGTATATGGGTACTGTACCTAATTGAGTTAGATCTGAGCGAGATTTTCTTTCTTTTTTAGACGTATCATTTAACATCAAAATCGAAACGCACAATATATCTGCTAGTGTCATTTTGATTAAACTAAGTTAATGGATGAATGTAATTTGATTTCTTTCAGAACACCCATGCTTGAGGAGAAACCAAATTAATGGAGCGGTATAAATTAACTCGATAACGAAACACACCAGCTAAAGTTAGATATTATTTTTTTTCTTTTTGGCTTTAAGGACGTAGAATTACTGGTCCGAAGATCGTAGGCTTTGAACTTAAAAACGATGAAGAAAAAGGGTTTTAAAGTGTTGACCAGGGCCCTGTCACGGTAGTTCAGTGGTTAAAATATCAGTTCAGGGTGATCACAGAAGATTAGATTCCCGAACCAGACCTAATTGCTAAGAGAGGGACGCAACAAACTTAAAATAGACAGAAGCAATTAATGCTTGCTTAATATACATTAACACACAAAAGAATGATCTCAGGAACATAGCTATTTGTGTCTTGAGCATGAATAAATAGTCATTTAAATAACATGTAATATAAATATGTGAATATAAAAGCACGTAAACACACAATTATGCAAACAAACATTAATTGGCCTAAAGCTTTTATTCTAGTATATGTCCATTCACAGATTTCATCCTAGTTAGCAAGCTGTTGAAATTTACCTCCTGAATTTTAAAAAGGAGTCATGAGAAATGAAGTTAATTTGTCAAGTCTTATTATATATATATATATATATATATATATATATATATATATATATATATATATATATATATATATATATATGTGAGTTGCATTAATAAGTTAAACATAAATAGGTTAAAATAAAAATAATAGCTACTAAAAACAAAAATAAAAACATAAGAATAATATAAAATAATTTACTAATAGTAGTAACAATAATAAAACTAAATAAATAATGGAATAATAGTCTTAAAATAAGTTACCTAAGTAAGTCTGTAACTGAGTATCCACTACCTCAATGGTTGCAAGTTATGACGTCAGTCATCTTGCGGTTACAAGTTCTTAACTTCCACTCTGACTAGCGCCAGGCTTCGTGTTCTTTGGTTAAGTACTTTAATACAAATTCATTTATTATTCAATTCTTCTGTTAATAATGGATTGTACGGTGTCTGAGTGTGTTTATTTAATAGATCATACTCATCAGAAACAATCCATTGGTTTTTAGACAGTATTGACACCGCTGATGAAGAAATGCTGTCAAAAACCGTATTCATACTTATCTTTACATGTTGGATGTTCCTGGCTTCATGTAGCTTTAGAGCTATTACTGGTTTTCTCTTTCATCTTATTCTTATTTATATATATATGTAATATCCTTGACCGGACGAAGATCAACAGGCTCGTACTTCCTATTTTTTTTTAATCAGGGTCAAGTCGTAGCCGAGTTGATCTTACTGTGTAGTCGTACCGGAACAGGCAATGGCGAGTGACTGGGAAAGACTTAGGAAGACAATCCAGGCGAATAATACAGACATCTAAGCTGATAGAACAGTCTCTTTATTTTCACCGTATTTTCGATGATTAAATATACTTCATTATCTATACACTGCATACTTAGTTTAGGATTAACATGCGTGAAAAGTATCGTTCGGGGGTCGTTTATCGGGAAGAATCCCGGCGACGCAACGCCGCGCGTTACTTGACGGAGAGCTCAAAATCACGTCATGTTAGGTTGAGAGCAGACAAAAAAGACTACCGAGGCGCGAAAATCTCCCGCCCGAGTACGGTTCTATCAAACTTCTAATTTGTCAGAAATGGACACGTGATTAAGTAGCGTCATATGAGGTGATGGTCTCGCGATGCCCGTTATATAATGCTTATATAATAGTACGCGCGTGCAACAGCTTTAGGGGAAAAATAGATTTATATTGGTTGAATTTAGGTCGCAATCCAAGGTTAAGGGGATGTATTCTGTTGCAATAAGATAAACGAATTTGGAAAAAGCATGTTAGGAGTATTTAAAAGGATTAAAATTTGTATCATATATATATATATATATATATATATATATATATATATATATATATATATATATATATAATAAGACAGTTTCTGATGCGATATTCAATTTGTCTAAATTTGTGAAAGTAATATATACCCTCCTAAATAAGCAAACACACACACACACAGAGAGAGACACACAAACACACACACACACACACATATATATATATATATATATATATATATATATATATATATATATATATATATATATATATGTATGTGAGTGTGTGTGCGCATTTAGGAGGGTGTATATTACTTTCACAAATTTAGACAAATGGAACATCGCATCAAAAACTTAATTTGAAAGAGTCCAAAAGACTCCTCAGAGTGTACCAATATATCCACATTAATCTTATACCTCAATCCTCCTAAAAATGAACGACTTTAAAATCATCGACGTTCAAA